>JAPMIB010000118.1:0-564486 GCA_034770305.1 Trichogramma dendrolimi | reverse complement strand
CGAGTAAGTTAAAGTGATAGTGCTGATTGCCACTGCACAGATTGAAATTAATACATGTTAATACAATTTACAAGTGTTATAAGATGTTTCGAGTGACAAGATATAATAAATATTACAAGCAAGATATATAACGTCATCTAGACGATGGAAACAGCCAAGTCGTACGTGTAATTTTATGCTTGCTCGAACAGAGACAACCACGATTCACAGTGGAAAGCAGTGGAGCCAACTCTGCAATTTCAAATGTAAATGTAAATGTCAAATCTGTTTATCATGGTAGATAGTGTAAGCCGAGCCTTACCCTACTTGTCTCGCGAAGCTTCATAAGCGGTCTAGGAACACGCTACCGAAAGTAAAAATAAGTCAGAATTTGTATACGAGATTCTAAATCAAAGAATGCTTTATTATTAACATAGATTTTAGAAAAAACAACATAAAAAAAATCCAATTATAAAATTCCCTAAAAATATTAAAATTTGAACGTATCGGTTCAAAATAATTTCAATTTGAAAAATAAAAATTTAAATGTGATGCTTGAACAGGAAATCGTTTAAAATAGCTAAATTACAAATTAAATTATAAACATAAAAAAATGAAGAACTAATAATTGAAAATTAGAGAATTCATTGAAAAATTGAAAACAAAAATTAAACTAAAGTTACACATATAGTAAATAACTTATCATAACAATTGTTCATAAATACCAGAAATGAAACCTTAGATGAAATTTTGATGTGGATTTTTTTGTAGATTTGTTTGTTTAGTTTTTTTTCTGGAATTATATTTAGTTTTTGCTATTGATAATGTCTCATCATTTAAATTTTTAATTAGCCAAAATTTGCAATTTTCCGTGAAATTCCTTTTTACCTTTATTGAAAATTTTTTCAGAAAATCATTATTCAGCAACCAAATCAGTTTAAATAAAAAACAATGATTTACTACAATATTTAGGTGCCCATATTATATCCATGATATATAAATAATATTGATACAGTTCAACATTATCAAATTTTTCAGTCATGTTTGATTTTTATATGAAAGATTGCCAGATGCTAAAATTAAATTGGTTTCACAATTTACTTGAATAATGTTAACTTTCACTCAAGAGAAGCAAATTTTCATTTTTGTGCCTTAACATTATTTTATACTGCTTGATTACATAAAAATGACAATTTTTAATTTGCTAACTGTCATTAAATAGATCTGACTCTGCTGATTAAAGATTTTTAATTTAGAATTTTATTTAAAAACTCTATTTAAGGACAAACACTATATTGTTGAAATATAAAAACATTGATTTAGTTGAGCGTTACTTCAATTCTTTGCAATTTTTGATTTTTCTTAATAGAACACCTGTGCAGCATAAGTTTGAAGAAAGTTATTGAGATTTTAATGTCGGATTGGTCTTAAGATTTTCATAAAAAAGTATTCTTTCAATTAAGCAAAGCCAGTTTTCCATTTTTTGCCTGAAAATCATTTCATACCACTTGATTACATATAAAAGACAATTTTTCTGGCTTAGTCTGACTTAGTAAGACTGAAGTGTACTATTTCATAAAAATATCAAGACCAATAAAACCTTGGAATCTCAAAAATCTCTTTTACATCTAGCACTAAGACTCATTGGGGAATAAGAAAACAACACAAGTAATAAAATATATAAAAGTCAAAAATTGTAATTTAGAAACTGTATATAAGGGAGAAAAGAGACTGAGCTATAAAGGGATAGCTATAGAGCTATAGCTATAAAGCTATAAAGTATCTAAAACATTTCAAATATATATTCTTTTTGGTGTGAAGCTGTCACTCACACTGAAACGCACTTATGAATGACCACCAATACTATATCCATAAAGCATAAAAACATTGATTTAGTTGAACGTTAGTTGAACTTGGATACCTATGCGACATGAGTTTGAAGAAAGTTATTGAGTATTATAGTCAAATTAATCTCAAGATTTTCATAATAAAGGATTTTTTCACTTAAGCGAAGCCACTGCATTAAGTGGGATAAAAGTAACTCAGTTATACAGGGGTGAAAAATATCTTAAATGTTTCAAAAATATATTCTTTTTAATGAGAAACAAAATCAATTTCTAAATTCTGAAAAGGTGTTGTTTGTAGCAAGGGGTTTTCTCATTGGGGTTATTTCTAAATTTATATGTGCCCATTTGAAGATTGATTATAATTGCAAAAATTAAATTTGTATTTTCAATTTTTATACACTTACAGTAATGTTCAAAAACTCACATTCATTGATTTCCAACAAATAATCCCTCAAAGGTTCGTTCAATCAGCTATTGCAGTGTTCATAATTTGCTACTTTTATTGTGAAACGCTATAATACAATTGACTGTAAGTCTCGTAAAAAATTTACTCTTTTCTTTATGAAAAACAAACTATTCAGAACTTGTTCCAAGATGGCTGAATTGGCTGGGGCTTAGAAAAATTCTTTCCTCTCTGTTTGAATAGCAATTGGCTTTGTCGGGTAGTACAAGAAAACCGTTTTTTTACGATTGACTTTATCAGGTTATGCACGAAAACTATTTTTAAAAACTAGCAGCACGATGTAAAATCAGTTTCATATACGGATAAATTGAAATATAACACAAGCCAAATCAAACGTTTCATTTTCAGCTGTGTATCTCAAGCCTTTTGCGTTGTGAGTAACTACGACGGTTCGATTCTCTTATATGTATCTCGACTATCGATATCTATAGATCGATTCTTTTAACCAAGGGTCAGATACATACACGGCACACGCATTAGTCAATTGTGTGAATTACGCTCAAAACGAGAAGTTATGGCACTGCTGCAGGCCTGCAGCAGCATCGTTTGCGGATATAGCCATTGTTACATAGCAAAGTAAACAAAAATTGATCAGTACATGAAACTGCTTTTATGTCGAGCTGCTGCTTTTTTTATAAAAAAAAAGTTTTACCTGACGAAGTCAATTATAAAAAAACGAGTATTTGTGTAATACCTGACAAAGTTAATCGTATAAATTGCGTTTCATAGCTAGGGGAGACCAGGGCAGGCGTAGTCACTTTTTTTCAATGAATTTTCATATTTTTTCCTGTAAAGATATGGAATTTTTTTTTAAGCAATCGAAAGTTCATCAATAGACGTGTCTAAAACCGTAAAAAAAAATTAATTAATTAATTTTTCTGTGTTGTACGAGCGATTGAATTGACCGTTCCCAAATGACTAAGCGCGCCCCGTATCGGGGTAAATTTAGTCATGACCGGGGCACATTTAGTCGGGGAAATCACGCGTATTCTTGCAAACGAATACTAGCAGATACGTACTAGGTAAAACTACAAATACTGCAATGTAATATAAATAATATGATAAACAATAATGATTATTTGTCGAGAAAATATTTATTTAACATTTCAGACATAATGAACAGATATAAATGTGCGATAAATAAATAGTTATGAAATAAGACAATTAAAAATCGTCAAAATTAATGATTTCTTCAGGTATATCTTCATTGTTACCAAACTTTTCAAATTGTCTCATCACCCTGTCAGCACGTAAATTATTTATATTTTTAAAATTACTATTTGTACTACATTTTTTCTTATTGCTATTTAACTTTTGTTGAACTAAATTTTCTTTGTAGTCCTTTGATGTGATTATCGCTGCTTTGCCTTGTGATTTTGCCTTAATTTTAATTTTGCATGCTAGTGGTTCATCCGCTATTATCCTGGGCAAGTTGTTATTGATGCTATTCCAAGGACTCAAAGGTACTGCCTCTTCGCTGTCACTATTTATTGCAGATGTAATTGTTGCTGCTGTTACTGCTGATTGTTGCTGTTGTTGTTGAATTTGCTGCTCACAAGTAGCAGTAGTAGATGGTAAAAAGTTGGTTGCAGCATTTATAAACAATTTCATAGCGCTCACAGCATTCTGAACAACTGAAACAGGCAAGTTCATTAAATCATTAGACGATACAGCCCCTTGATTGGCATCTCCTCGCACAGGTTCTGAATTTGACAGCTCGGAGAGAAGACTTTCAAAATGATTAACAGAGGCATTATCAACTGAAACACCATCAGTATTCATAGATGTATCTTGTGTCGTTTTGAAGTCAGCAAAGTCTTCATCTTTAAATACATTTTTATTTAAAGGGTATATCCCACATTTTTGGAATGAATTAATAGCAGTTTCCGCCTTAGCTGCTCTGGCAAATGCTTTATTCAAAAAACCACCCACACCCTTTATATTCACTTTTTGGCCTGGTTTTTTTGAGCATTATTTAGCTCTACACTGTAAAAAGTGCTCAACGGCTTCATGAAGCCCACATCGAGGGGCTGAAGCTTGTGTGTGGTGTGAGGCGGAAAACACAAAATCACTACTCCATTTTCTTCAGCAAGCTCTATGACTTCTAGATTCTTCACATGGGTGGAGTGCCCATCGAGTAGTAGAAGAACTGGATTAGTTGGCGAAGCTCTTGCAAAATCTATGAATTTTTTAAACCATCTGGTAAATATCCTGCTGCATCCATCCAGACTTGTGCCATTCGGCCCAAGAGCCTGGATACATGTCAACAAGAAATTCTGGATTTTCATTGACTCGAGGGATTATAATCATTGGTGGCATGAACAGCCCAGAAGCAGACATACAAATCTCAGCTGTAACAGTCTCTCCTCTTTCTGCTGCTGTTATACCACCAACCTGTCTTCTGCCTTTTTTCGCAACAACTTGGTGCGAGGACTTGGGCACCACAGACAAGCCTGTTTCATCCACATTCCAAATGTTCTGTGGCTCAAATTTGTACTTTTCGTACAGTCCTTGTAGCAGTTCAAAAAATTCTCCAAGAGCTTTTTTGTTAAATCCATGCGCTCTGGCAGCTGAGGTGTGCTCTGCTTTCCTCAGCGATAGGCCTTGTCGCTGCATAAAAGAGTGCATCCAATCATCCCCAGCTAACTCTGCAGATAAAAAAATATAATGATAAGTATAAAATGATCTGATGAAATCATAAAAAAGAAAAAGAATCTAAAAGGTTACTTTTGTCGTTATTAAATTTGTGGGACACACCAAGCTTCACTGCAAAGTCATATGCAAGCTTTTTTACATCTTTAAATGGTGTAAGACCATGCAGTCGCGTTTCCATTTTTGTGATGTGGTTGCTCAGAGCTGTTTCTTGCTCTGGTGTAAACACTCTTTTATACCCGGCTGCAAGAATGACATTTATATTATAATATAAGTAGTAATACGTAAATTATAAATAGTAGTCCGTATAGTATGCAGAGTAATAATTGAGTAATAAGCAAATGTTTATACTTACATGACTTCAGTTCAGATGCAGCTACTACATTGTTGATGCTTAGCCTCTTTCACTTTCAAGATCAAAGTTGATAGAGCCACATTAAATTTTTGGCAGCGAATATACAACTATTCCCCTTGAGAACACATTGTATAGCTTGAAACATATCATTCTCATAAGTTGCTTTCTTTTCTTTTTTCTTTTATAATTCCGAACCATTATTATTTGTTTACTAATGCTTAGAATTTGAGGTTATACACGCTGTTTACTCGTGGAGCGCTGCGGCCACTGTAGTTTGTCGACTAAACGTGCCCCGGTAAGGTAATCAAACCTGCCCCAAAAAGATGACTTTTTTAAGTTTATACAAATATGGTTCAAAATTTTTTTTTTAATTTTTTGGCATTGCTCGTTAAAGTTAAAGAGTTGAAGTACCCGACAAAATTAATTTCATGTAGATTGGTTGAAAATTAAAAAAATAGAGCTAAATAATTTTTTTGAAAAAGTAGATTTCGTGATGTTTTTTTTATCCGAAAAATAACAATTAAAATTGAAAATTGTTAATTTTTTTTTACATTCCACTAAAGTCCACTGCATGAACTATCTGTGAGAATTTTTTCATAATTTTTCATTGCTTAGATTTTTTTATATTGAATTTCAAACATTTCCCGAGCGACTAAGGTTGCCCCGGTCTCCCCTATATCGCTTGCTTTAAGCTGTTGTTATACAGCAAAGCGAACAATAACCTTTCAGTATATGATTTCAGTATGATTCAGTATATGATTCAGTATATGCTTTTACTTCGGGCTGCTGTTTTTTATAAGAAAAACATTTTTCGTGGATCCCCTGACAAATTCAATTGAAAAGTTGCGTTTCAAAAAAAGAGGAGATAATTTTCTAAACTGCATTCATTCCGCTATTTTTCACCTAATCTAAGAAGGTTTTTGTTTGAAATCGACAAATGTGAGTTTTTTAACAGTACTATAATATTAAGAACATTGATAAAACAACATTAATTATTGTAATAAACTAATCATCAAATTGTTAAATACAAAATTGGAAATGGCCCCAATGTAACAAAAGCCCTAGCTTCAACAAATATGTTTCAGGATTTTGCTTTCAGATGCAATATTTCAAAATACTGTCAACTATTTTCATGTTAAACTAAAATTAGAATTTTCATCGCATAAAAGCATGGATTTAATATTATGAATGCTTGTTGTGCAATGGTTAAAGAGTTTATTTTCTCATTTGAAATAATGGACTACTTCTTTGTGATTGCGTATTCAGGCATACATAATACTTAGGTTAAAGTATTATTAGATACTGATACATTTTGATATTTTGTATTTTTTTAAATTCCCAATGAGTCTTAGTACCAGATGTGAAGGAGGTTTTTGAGGGACATTCTAAGGTCTTATTAGTCTCAAAATCAATCTCATAAAATAGTTCACTTCCATTTCAATGTTGTAAATTTGGGAAAAGTTTATTCACCAAAGTCATACTTTATTCTATGACAGTTGGAAAAATAAAAAATTGTCTTTTACATGTAATCAAGTAGTATGAAATAATTTTCAGGTAAAAAATGGAAAAGGGCTTTCCATTATTGAAGGAATACTTTGTTATGAAAATCTTGAGATTAATTTGATAATATCTCAATAACTTCTTCAAACTCATGTCGCATAGGTATCCAAGTTCAACTAACGTTCAACTAAATCAATGTTTTTATGCTTTATGGATATAGTATTGGTGGTCATTCATAAGTGCGTTTCAGTGTGAGTGACAGCTTCAAAAAAGAATATATTTGAAATGTTTTAGATACTTTATAGCTTTATAGCTATAGCTCTATAGCTATCCCTTTATAGCTCAGTCTCTTTTCTCCCTTATAGACAGTTTCTAAATTACAATTTTTGACTTTTACATATTTTATTACTTGTGTTGTTTTCTTATTCCCCAATGAGTCTTAGTGCTAGATGTAAAAGAGATTTTTGAGATTCCAAGGTTTTATTGGTCTTGATATTTTTATGAAATAGTACACTTCAGTCTTACTAAGTCAGACTAAGCCAGAAAATTGTCTTTTATATGTAATCAAGTGGTATGAAATGATTTTCAGGCAAAAAATGGAAAACTGGCTTTGCTTAATTGAAGAATACTTTTTATGAAAATCTTAAGACCAATCCGACATTAAAATCTCAATAACTTTCTTCAAACTTATGCTGCACAGGTGTTCTATTAAGAAAAATCAAAAATTGCAAAGAATTGAAGTAACGCTCAACTAAATCAATGTTTTATTTTCAACAATATAGTGTTTGTCCTTAGAGTTTTTAAATAAAATTCTAAATTAAAAATCTTTAATCAGCAGAGTCAGATCTATTTAATGACAGTTAGCAAATTAAAAATTGTCATTTTTATGTAATCAAGCAGTAAAATAATGTTAAGGCACAAAAATGAAAATTTGCTTCGCTTGAGTGAAAGTTAACTTTATTCAAGTAAATTGTGAAACCAATTAAATTTTAGCATCTGGCAATCTTTCTTATAGAAATCAAACATGACTGAAAAATTTGATAATGTTGAACTGTATCAATATTATTTATATATCATGGATAAATATGGGCACCTAAATATGTAGTAAATCATTGTTTTTTATTTAAACTGATTTGGTTGCTAAATATTATGTTGCTAGATAAAAAAATTTTACAGAAAATTACAAATTTTGGCTATAATCATAATTCAATTATAAAACATTATAATTCATAAAAGCTAAAAATCCAAAATAAAAGTTTACCTGAAGTTTTATTTTTGTATTTATTAACAATTACTAAGATAACTCAATTTCTCTTAGTGAAACTTCAGGTGAATTTTCTTTTCCAAATTTTCATTTTTTTCATTTTTTTGTCAGGTTTTTTTGTCAAATTTAATTAATAATTTTTTGATTTTTCATCTTAATAATATAATTTATTATCTAGCTATTTTATTTTTTTGGAATTTTCTTTAAATGGCACATTTATTAGCTACTCTTAAACAATAGTATTTTCAAGCATTAAATTCCTATTTATGCTTTTTAGATTGAAATTATTTTGAGTTAATTAATACGTTCGAATTTTAATATTTTTGGGTAATTATCTAATTGGAATTTTGGGTGATATTTTTCTTTTAAATTCATTTTATAACGTGTTTTCCGATTCAGTATCTCGCAGATTTTTATGGATTATTAGTGATGGCCAAGACTACTTTCGCGGCCTCGCGAGAAAGTCGTTAGCAGCGTTGATTTCATTGGGATTTAACGCTCGTAGTGTATGCCGTATAAGCGCCGCGAGTGGCGAGGAACTGAAGCAGTGGAGCCTATTATCAATCGAATAAGTTCAAATATAATTTTTTAACAATGCGTGCGCAAAAAACGGGTTTTTCTAACCTTAAAGCGTCAGAAAACCCTAGTTTTCGCTAGCAAGGTTAAAAAATATCGTTTGCAACCAGTCCGTGAGAAAGTTGACTCACCAGGAGTCATTGCATAAATCATGATGGAAGCATGATGATCATGGTGGCATTGCATAAATAAAAACAACATCTGGATGAGTCAACTGCTTCGCGCACTTGTTACAAAATATCCTATTGCGCATATGTCAACTACTGCTCAACTGTTTCAGTTTCTCGCTACTCACGGTGCTTATACGGCATAGACTGTGAGCGTACTTCCCACTAAAATCAACGCTGGTCGTAAGGTGTTGATCATATTCACAGTGGATAATCACTAAGTTGGCAGCATTGCTTTTCGCTTCTACGCAGGAAAACAGAATATTTTACCGGCATGACTACGCTGTTTCCAACGTCTGGCTGTTTTGATCAATTTTAAGACTATGAATGTTTTTTGAGTTTTTTAAATTACGTAAAGATTATCCCTCGAATAACTATTATTTCAAAATGTTGAATTCAAATTCATGTAAGAATACATGTGTAATGATAGTGTTTTTATTGAGCTTTTTTGACAGCAGACAAATAATTGTAATTTCATGTTAGATTATTGAATCTAACAATAAAATATGTAATTAACTAAATAGGGTTTATATCAGAGTCTACGATTTGTTACTGATCATTTTCCCCGTTGTGACGGTGGCTTCCCCGTGCGCACCGTCCGTGACGACTTCTCCTTGTCCTGGTCGGCTTTGCCGTTGAACGGCGCGCCAGACGAGCGGATGCTCGTCGCCGACCAGGGTCCGGCTAGCTAAATAAAAGGGGATAGGGCACGAAAGTTCTCGCGGTCGTCGGGGTCTTGGGCTCGGCTTGCCTCCGAAAGGGAACGCCGACGGGTAGGGAGCGGGGACTCCTCTGATCTGCCGCACTGCACCTATATGAAATGGCTGAAAACGTCAAAAACGCGAGAGAGAGAAAAATGTTATATCGGGAAATGAAATAATGACACGGTTGATTTAGGTACAGTATTACAAACAATTTATTGACACTAATCTTTCCTTTCCACACACACATTCACACCGTAGGGCACGCGAGCTGCGTTGTCGCGCGAGGGTCGGCACGAGGCACGGAGAAGTACACACAAAATACTCACGTGGGTCTCGCACTCGAAAACCACTACCACACGGGTGGACTGACTCGTCGCCGGGGTCACGCAGATCGCGCGGTGTCTCGGGCCACGTCTGTTGGCCACCGACGTAGCTGGACGGGCCGGGTGCAGGCTCGGGCGAAGGTGGTGATGAGGCTTGGGTCGCCGCGAGAGTCGCAAGCACGCACGCTCGACACTCGCGAGTGCACCAACAGCACTTCGCAGACACTTGCGACACACACTCTTACTTTCAGCACCCACACGTACACGACACTCTAACTCCACCAGACAAAACGACTCTTCAACACCCCGACGACTACTCTACGACTATACGCTACGAGACAGAGAAACTATTCGATCGCGCGGGTCGAGCTCTGTTCGCTACAGCGGTCCAACTTAATGTGTTGAATTTCTGTCCGCTAGCTTGCTTCGGTCGTCTGCTGATCTTCGGCACGCGTGCCGCGTGTCGCCTATACAAGTCGGAGCGGGCCTCGCTTGCACGGGAGGTGCGAACGTAAACATTGCAGTGTTTACGTTCGCGCGCCACAGTGGTCTCGCGAGGCCGGCTTCGCGTCGCTTCGTACAGCGCGAACCTGAAACAATGCGGCGCAAATTCGTTAATTATCATTATTGGATTATTTCGCTCCTCGTAGCCGACACTACGACGCTTGCCGAAGGCACAACGTCACACCCCCTCCCTTACCCGCGACCCACCCAGGTCGCGCCAAGGGAAGGCGATGTCGTGCAAGCTCGAGGGAAAGCTCAACTTGATAGCTTACCTTTTTCACCTACATCGCTCCCTTTGAGTTGGGTGGCTAGGGTGTTGACGCACCGGTACTGCGGGGTCGCCTAGCTTAGCCTTCTCATTCTTCTCGACCTAGGGCAGAAAAGAAGGTTTACGTTACACCGCTCACTTGGGCCTTCCATCAGGCGGGGTTCTTAGCCACTCGCTTTTTGGAGATATGCCCCTCCAACTTACCTTCGTTGGGCCGCTTCGGGGCCCGGACAGCCGCAAGCAGCACCTCTTCTCGCACCTCCCGGCGGACGTCGCGCAAGTTCTCGGCCAGCTGGTTCATGGCGAGGACGAACGCGACGGTACCTGGCTCGGGTGGCGCGCCGAGTTGCGCCACCGGCGGCCGGGTGGCGTTGGGCGGCGGTGCGGCGACTTGCGCTACGAGCGCCAGTTCTCTACCCGGCGAGGAGGCTCGATCGCTCGGTTGATCGCTCGGGGCGACGGAGCTGGTGGGTGGGCGCCGTCGGCGGTGCAGGTCCTGCGGCCGAGGCGGTGGACGGCTCTGTGATCTCGGTGATCGTCGCGGTGCTGCGCGGCGGTGACGGAGCGCGCAGTATTGCGACCCCCGAGGCCGGTCGCAGGACGGTTGCCTCGCGGCCGTGCGATGTTCGGGTGGCGGGTCGGTCGCGACGCGCCTGGCTCTGCAGCCACCGCTGGTAGCCGTCCCGGCACCGTGGGCAGTCGGCAGGGGTTTCTACGTTCCGCCGCCGCAGTTCCAGCAGTACGCGTACTCGGGCTCTTGTTGACACGCCCGCCATCCGTGGTCCGTCTCCCAGCAGATGAAGCAACCGCCCTTCGGCGGCTCGACATGCCTGTCGCGTGGCAGGTGCCTGCCGTCGAAGACGGCGCCTCGCCGTTTCGGCTCGGTTTCCAGGAGGGAAGCCTGGTACGCCCTTTCCCACCAGGGCTCCTCCTCGGTGCTCCCTTGTCGAGCGGGGACGACCTGGCGCGTCTGGGGGGTCGGTGTCCGAGTTGGCTTCGGCCCTCTCGGGACAGCGCCTTGCGTGGCCACGACGCGCCGCATCTCCCAGTACTGCTCCTGTTGCTTGGCGACGCGACGCGCGGCGGCCAGGGCCCGTTCGTGCCGCTCCTGTTCCAGGTGTTCGCGCTGGCGAGCCTCCTCGGCGGCTCGGGCGCGGTCCTGCCGGCGGCGAGCCTCCGCGAGGCGATCGCGTCGGCGGGCCTCCTCCTCGGCTTGAGCGCGTTCCCGCTGGCGGCGGTCCTCCACCAGGCGATCGCGTCGGCGGGCCTCTTCATCGGCTTGGGCGCGCTCTTGCCGGCGGTGGTCGGCTTCAGCGGAAGCATCGCCGGTGGCCCTGGTGGTAGCTGGCGTGCGAGTGTCCGGCACCTTGGCTGTCGCTGAGGCGGGAGTCGGCTCTGCGGCCGTGGCCTGAGCGGCCGCGCGTTTCGCGCGGACGCTGTCGGCTCGCTCTTTTGCTGCCAGGAGCCGCTGGAATCGCTCCGGATCCTCGTTTGGTGGCGAGAGCTGCGGGGTGATTTCGCCGCGGTTGAGGGCTTCGCCCAGCTTCTCTCCCTCTCGATGGCTGCGGCGAGCTTCTCCCGGCGGGCCTGGCGGCGTTGGCCGGGCTTCAGACCCAAGTTATGCATGGCCGGGAAGCGGGGCGGCGGCCAATGCGATTTCGGTTGCGGGAAGGCTCCTTCGTCGACACCCTCGTCCCAGTTTTCCTCGTCCCAATGGCTCGGGAGCTCGGCGACCGGCGGAAACGGGAGACTGCTCGCCATGGGTCCGCTTTGTGCCTCGTCTCCGACGCTGGAGTCCGGGGACGCACACACCAGCACGTCGTCGTCGGGTTGTTCTTGACGCGGCGGTGCGGGTGGCTCGATGACGGCCTCTGCGGGCGGGGCTGGGTCCTCAGCCGGAGTGGGCGGGAGTAAGCCGACGCTCGCATCAGCGGGTGGAGTCGTTGCCGCTGCGCTGGCAGCGGTCGCGTCCGCGCCGCTTGCCGGCCGGTTGTTGCTGGCTTCCAAGGCGGCCCGTCGAGCGTCTTCGGCGACCGCAGCGAGGACGCTGCGGTTGTATTCAGACAACCTCGGTGCGGGTGCGGGCGGGGGTCGCACGGGCGGCGCTGGTGGGTCCTCGGCCTGCGCTTGCAGACGGGCAGCGACGCGTGTCAGGTGCCCCCGGGTCCCTCGGGTCCGGTTACCAGCCCGTTGGCGCATCTTCGTGTGGGGTTGGCGCTCGTTGCTTCCTTGGAGTAGCGCAGCACGTATAGCCAGGAAAATATCTGCAATCAATACCAAAGAAAATTAGTTTACTCGCCTTCGGAGTCGCTGCTCAACACAATGAACTCAGTACATGCGATTTGTGAGTCTGTTTTGCGTGGCTGTATATATCGCTTCAAGTCGTTCACGTCGACCTTCGCGACGCGTTTGTCGTTCGGTGTCTCAACTACATATACGGAGGGCGAGAGAACTTTCAATACTTTTACTGGGCCCTCGTAGCGCGAACCGAGCTTTTTATTGAAGCCGTCAGCGCCGACTGACAAGTGATGCGTGCGTCGCATCACGACATCGCCTTCCGCGAACCTCACGTCTTTGCGACCGCGGTTATAATGGCGCGCTTGTCTCGCGTGCGCTTTATCCAGGTGGAGTTTCACGAGGTCGCGGATCGCATCGAGTCGCGTAATACGGTCAAGCCACACGGTTTCATCGATCTCCCAGTATTCGACGGTCGGGGCTTCCACCTCGCGACGCAAGCTTTTCACAGGCCTCGGGTGTCGGCCGTAATTGAGGAACGCGGGCGATACCCGGGTCGACGACTGTACCGCGGTGTTCATCGCGTGGCGCAACTCGTGTAGGTGTTTGTCCCAGTCGCGGTGGTTCGCACCTACATACGAAGCGATCATCGTCTTTATCGTGCGATTCGCTCTTTCGGTCGGGTTCATTCTCGGGGTGTACGGCGCGGTCGTAACTTGCCGTATGCCGTAGGCATCGAGGACGGCTGTTACGTCTTTATTGACCTGCTCCTTACCGTTATCGCAGATGAGGAAATCGGGCGTTTCCCAGCGGAAAAGCACGAGTTCCTCGAGTGCGCTTGCGACCGCTTTCCCAGTGGCGCGTCGCACGGGCTTGAATTCCACCCAGCGAGTAAATAAATCGACAAATACGATCAAATATTATTTTGACTCTTGCTGAGTGGAAACTCCATTAAATCGCACGCTATTACGGACCACGGACGCTCGATCACGCGTCGCCCCATCAGTCCACGCGGACCGGTCTGGTCGATCTTATAGCGTTGACATGTATCACATGAGCGAACGTATTCGTGTACGTCGTGATACATGCCACGCCAGTAATACTCGCGCTTGACGCGATCGAAGGTCTTCTCGATACCGAGATGACCGGCGCTCGTGATATCGTGAGCGTCGCGCATAACTCTTCCTCTGTGCTGGCGGCACGACCAATTTCCAGCCCTCCTCGCAATCGGTGATAGGATCGAGGAGCGGATCGTAGCGATAGTGGTATAGGTTGCCGCCCTCGACTCGCCAATTTTGCCAGCGCTGAGGATTCCGCGTGACATCTTCAACGAGTCGCTGATGTTCTTCGTCGCTTTCGTCACTTACACCTGCGACGCATACTCTTCGTTGGCCTCGTATGCGCGCGATAAGGCGTCTGGCAATTCGTGTACTTTGCCTCGCCGGTGTACTATCTCGAACTCCCATTGTTGCATCTCCAAGGCCCATCGGGCAAGACGGCCTGTCGGGTCCTTGAGATTGCGCAGATATTGAAGCGCGCTGTGATCTGTCACGGCGATGAATTTGTACCCCTCCAGGTACGGACGAAGCTTACGTATCGTCCATAGGAGAGCGAGACACTCCTTCTCGCTGGTCGTATAGTTACGCTCCGCAGATGTAAGTACGCGGCTCGCGTATACGATTGGATGCTCGCCGTCGTCGAACACTTGCGAGAGCACGCCACCGATCGCGAACGCAGACGCGTCGCACTGCACGATGAACGGTCTCGCAAGTCTGGTCGTGCGAGCACGGGCGCTTCCGTCAGAGCTTTCTTCAGGGCTTCGAAAGCTTGTTGTTGTTCGTCTGCCCAAATCCATTCTGCGTTCTTTCTTGTGAGCTTGAGGAGAGGCAACTTCATTTCCGCGTCGTTCGGTATGAACCTGGCGTACCAGCCAAGCATACCTAAGAAGCGTCGCAAGCTCTTCAAGTCGGTAGGCGCCGGATAGTTCATCACCGGTGCTACCTTGTCCTCGTCGACGCGCAGGCCATCTCCGTCGAGTACGTACCCTAGGTACTTGACACTCGACCGGCAGAACTCGCACTTTTTGCGATTGATGGTCAGACCTGCGGTGTTCAAACGCCCAAGTACCTCCTCGAGCCACACGAGGTGCTGCTCGAATGTTTCGGTTACGATGACGATGTCGTCGAGGTACCCGAAAACAAACGGCTCGCATTCGGGGCCGAATAAAGCGTCGATTAATCGCTGAAATGTCATCGGCGCATTCGTAAGCCCAAAAGCGAGGCGCGTGAACTGGAATAATCCGGCTCCAGGTACTGCGAACGCAGTGTACTTTTTGCTTGATTCTTCCATCGCAATCTGAAAGTACGCCGACTTCAGATCAATGGTGGTAATATATCTGGCACGACGCAGCTTGTCGAGTATCGCGTCGATATTCTGCACCGGATACGCATCCTTTCTCGTCACCTTGTTAAGATCGCGATAGTCGATACAAAACCGATTACTACCATCGGCTTTCTTGACAATGACCGGAGCGCTGCTCCATGCCGACGCTGACGGTTCGATGACGCCTTCGGCTAGCATCTTCTTGACTTCGTCGTGTGCCACTTGTAGCATTGGCGGGGACATGCGTCGCATCTTATGTTTGATGGGACTCGCGCCCTGCACGTCGATGTGATGTTCCGTCAAGCGCGTGAGGCCTAGAGCGCCAGGCTCCGCTGTCATCAGGCGGTCGACGACAACGCGGATCGCGGCCTCTTGCTCCGGTGTTAATTCGGACAAGCCCGCGCACTCTAGTGATTCTTCCTCACTATCTTCGTGTTCTCCCAGCACTCGGTCGAGCAGAGCTTTTATGCAAGCTTGCTCGGATGCAGAGGCTATGGCGAGGCTCGCACATTCTACCAGAATATCTGCCTCGCTATTCATATGTTCTCTATAGAACGGCATCCAAGGGCCTTTGTGTACACGCCATTCGCCTTCGACGGTCTGCGTGTCCACCGCCCAGAGGTTCTTGAAGTCTGCTCCAAGGATGATGTCGTGGTCCAGATAACTCATCGCTCTCCATTGCATGCGCTCGGTCTTGCCGCTGATGTGTACTTGCACGTCGAGGCGACCTAGCGTCGTAGTCACTCCTGGCGAGCATGGGCCTTTCACTACTGTCGCGCGACCTTGTAGTCGGCTCGCGAGCTTTCGTGCAATTTTCGGCCCGATGAAACTTGATTGTGCGCCGGGGTCGTACAGAGCTTTGTACATTTTCCCGTTTAGTTGCACACAAATGTAGTCTCGATTCTCCGAAGCTAGCGCCGCACACTCATCGTCGCTCGCTTCGAATTTCAAAATTTCCCCCTCTAGACTCGACTGCACAAGTGGAGTGGTCCTTTGGGGGACGCGTGAAATCGCACCATCGACTTTCGCGCTCACATGCGAAGACCCTTCACATGTTTCCCCCCCTCCCTTAAACGACGCGTATACGCTCGAGCTTTCGCGTTGATCAGGTTCTGGCCCCTCCAGCAGCAAGGTATCGATTGCTTTATCGATTTCGCCGAGCTGTGCCTTGTCGATCTTAGCTTCTTGGCAATACTTCTCATGCTCGCGTGCGTTTGCGCGATGCATGAGCTTCAGTATGCCTTCTTCAGAAGCTACGTTACACTCCTTCCACTGTCCTTTGCTGCAGCCTTCACTTGGTGTCAGCGGCAGCGCTGGAAATTGTTCTCTCGTCGTGTTGTTGCTGCTGCTTTCGTTATCTGCTAGCGGCAATGGCACGCTTAAACTTTCGGAGAACTTTTCTTGGCAATGCCTGTTCTCGCTGTTGTCGCTACGTGTTTGCGACGCGGAAACTTTGGTATTGTCGCCCTTCCTCTCCTTGACACCCTGTGTATCGGCACGGCCTTCGCCTAGCGTCAGCGGCGCCGATACAAATTATCTATTCCTACGTCAATTGGCTCCTTCTTCGTGTACCTTTGCAGCCTTCGCTGAGCGTCAGCGGCGCCGGTACCGCTATGATGTTGTTTCATTGACTTCTTCGTAGCATCGTTGCAGCCTTCGCTTAGCGTCAGCGGCGGAGATGCAGCTATCGCCCATCTCGTACCCTCCTCTGTCTTCGCCGCTACGGCCTTCGCGTGGCGTCAGCGGTAGTGGCGGAGAAATATACCCTTGTTGACTATTTGTCCTAATTCATGCTCCCTTGCGGGGCCGGCAGCGGACTGTCCTGCCTCCCCGCGTTTCCGTTTCCCCAGGCCTGTCTGTACGGAGTGCATCTTTCACAATTTCTGAACTCTACGTTCGGCGTTCCGCAGACTTGGCATTTCGTCGGGGGTGCCCTGGGGCATTGGGGTGCCAAATGACCTGTCTCTTGGCAGCGGTAGCAACGGCGTTGCGGACATTCGCTGGCGCGATGGCCCGTCTCACTGCACGTGTAACACGCGCCAATGAAGCGAGCGTTGTTCCTGCGGGCTTCGCCGTTGGCAGTATTCGTCATTGCCTGCTGCTGTTGCCCACGATTCGGCGTTTGCTTGGTTGTGTTTTGCATTGCCGCGACGCTTTCCTCCGTCGTGTCTCGCTTCTTCTTTGGTGTACGCCTTCTCTTATTTTGACTTGGCGTATTTCTTTCGCCACGGAGCTTTCTTCGTCAACCTCCGACACGGCAGCGATCTTGTGTGACTGGCGTGGCGGTTTAGCGGGCAGTGGCAATATCGTTTCGCTTTCGCTCCGCTTGGAGTTTTTGCTGATCGCCAAAGCATCTTCATATCGCTCTCCGGCTTTTGAATTTTTTCACCGAGCTTGGCATACGATTGCACAGCGCACTGCGATACTCCGGGCGGATGTTGTTCCATACTATCTTCACTTTCTCTCTGCGAGACAGCTTCTCCGTCAGATGCGTGAGGTAGAAGTCGAAATACGTGATGAATGTCAATATCGATTCATCTTCGCCCTGCTTGCGATTGCGCAGCTCGTGCAGCAATTTGAACTCTCCGAGCTTACCTATGAACATCTTTCGGAAGGAGCTTTCGAAGCGCTCCCACGTCTTGAAGGATGGTCTCGCGGCGCGGTACCACAGGTCTGCTTCGCCGCTCAACGTAGCGTACGGCATCGATCAAGCGCTGATCGTCTACGCTTGTGCCGGCGCGGCATTTGGCCAATCGCGTGATAAACATTTCGGCCTTCGCGCGATCTCCTCCAGCGAAGTTTATTTTCCAATTTTGTAGCATTTTCATAATTTGCCCATCGGATCTCCGCGGTTCGCCTCGCTTGGACGTGCCGTGTTTGCTCCTTTTCGACGCGGCTTTCTTCTTGCTGTGATGTTTGCTTTTGTGGCGATGCGGCTTGCGTCGCTGTCGCTTGACGAATCGTCGCTTGACGAGCTCTCGCTTGACGCCGAGAGCACGAAGTCGACGACGAAGACGAGGACGATGACGCAGACGATGACCGGTCTCTCGTCTTCTTGTGCTTCTTTGCCTTGATCCTTTGCGCGAGGCTCGTATTTCTTCGTCATCCGAGGAGGAAGACGATGACGCGTCTCGCTTCTGGTGTTTCTGTATTTTCTTA
Source organism: Trichogramma dendrolimi (assembly GCA_034770305.1). Taxonomy (NCBI): domain Eukaryota; kingdom Metazoa; phylum Arthropoda; class Insecta; order Hymenoptera; family Trichogrammatidae; genus Trichogramma; species Trichogramma dendrolimi. Next base: position 546,108 of record JAPMIB010000118.1, on the reverse strand, counting down.
CTCTTCCGAGAAACATGGGATTTGCCTCCGTCCGATGTCGACGACGATGACGACAGTGCCGATTTCTTGCTGCGGCGCGTGTCGCTTTCCCCAGCCGATGACGACGCTTTGGCCACCGATTCACTCTTCTTCGAGTTTCTTTTGACTTTGTTAATTTCGGTGCGCTTGGGTGTCGCCTCGACGTCACATAGTACCTCACCACCTGCAGGACGCTGCTCTTCCGGGTCTTGTGTCTCACCGCGCGACGCTTTCACGGCAGGGCTCTTGCCATCATGCGGTGTTGCACCGCGCAGTGATCGCTTGGAGCTTTGCTCTTTCGAGAGCGAAGGCGTACGCGACGCGTCGGACTCGCTCTTTCCGCTGTTGTGCCGCGAGCTGTATGGGGATCGACGAGACCTATTGGACGGCGTTCGGTTAACCAACTCTTGGTCGAGGCGCATATTAATCGCGAGCATTTGATCGGCTTGGTTTAAGGATAACGTGCGGATTTCGTGGATGAGCGCGCGCAGTAAGTTGTCGGTCATGCTCGGCTGAGAAGGCGGCATTTGGACAACGGTCGGCGCTCCGTCGCTCATCTCCGAGTCGCTACGTTTGGGCGATCGTGGAAACGCGTTCTCGCGAGACTTGCTGTTTCTCCGCGGCGTTTCAGGCGGAGTCATCTCGTTGCTTTGAAAAAATCAGTCGCCGCCGCGGCGTTATTCGCGGAGGCTTCTCGCATTCGCTCATCGGGTGCTGGCCACGTGGCTATCGAAGGGATCAACGGGGCCGGCAGTACGCTCGTCGACGTAGGCTCAATGTCTTTTGGTCTCGGAGTCGCCGCGCGCGAGGTGAATATTCGCGTACGCACTTCCTCGCTGCGGCTGCGATCTTTCGGCGATCTCTTCGACTTATTCGTCTGCTTATCGATAGCAGACGATCGCTTTATGGCTCCTTTCGACGGGCTGATCGACGTCGCGGGCATAAATACGGGAAGGACGCCGTCGCGCGCGGTGTCCCACTGCATGCTGCAGTGTTTATCAACGCTATAACATAACGCACGTAGAAGTCGGTCGCGATTTATCTCTTTCTCCGGCGATATGATTAGGCTTCTTCTTCTGTAGCTCAGCCGAAACTTGCTCGTCCGTCAACGCATTGGCCCATTCCGCGGCCAATCGCGTTACCTCGTCGCGTTGCGCCGCTCTCAGCGTGCGCTGATAGACGTGGTCGTCGCGTTCCATCATTTCGCAAGGTATCGGAGATAGCGAGGCAATAATAATACGTGGCTCGCTCGAATTCTTCGCGCCAATCTATTCGCGATTTTCGCGTATAATAATCAATAATGTCACCACGGTGACTTTGGAGCTTAATCGATGGAAACTCGCGTGAAAGTCAAATTCCGATCGCTTGAGGCCACGCGATTATCTTCGCGATGCTCCGAACAGAGGTCGACTTGAAGCAAATATACAGCACGCTCGCAAAGTATGTGCGCACCTGCTTCTGTTGCGATACGTGAATCGCGCAGCAAATGTAAGCAGTGTATTACGTGTATGTATAGTGTGACACTGTGTAGCATATATTGCGATAATAAAGCAGAAGCGAGTGAGGCAGTAACACCAAAAGCAGAATAGCACAGGCTAAGGCTTTGTTTACTTACCTCGCTCTGTCGCACTCGCACGCACTGACACACTCGAAGCGCGGTACAACGCAGCTCGTATCTGCGTTTTCACACAGCTTGTCGCACTGTAGGGGAGGTGAATTCCTTTCCAGGAATTTCGCATTCGCTCAACGCCCAAAATTTACTCTCGGAAAAAATTTTGAATTTTGTTCTCGAATTTCGCAAAATTATTTTATCGCATTGATAAATAAATAAAAAGGACCAGACTCGATTTTTCTCTCTCTCTTTTTCCCGATTACAGTGGGTTTTTTGTTACCCGACGGCCCCACGTTCAAGGCGCCATTTGTGACGGTGGCTTCCCCGTGCGCACCGTCCGTGACGACTTCTCCTTGTCCTGGTCGGCTTTGCCGTTGAACGGCGCGCCAGACGAGCGGATGCTCGTCGCCGACCAGGGTCCGGCTAGCTAAATAAAAGGGGATAGGGCACGAAAGTTCTCGCGGTCGTCGGGGTCTTGGGCTCGGCTTGCCTCCGAAAGGGAACGCCGACGGGTAGGGAGCGGGGACTCCTCTGATCTGCCGCACTGCACCTATATGAAATGGCTGAAAACGTCAAAAACGCGAGAGAGAGAAATGTTATATCGGGAAATGAAATAATGACACGGTTGATTTAGGTACAGTATTACAAACAATTTATTGACACTAATCTTTCCTTTCCACACACACATTCACACCGTAGGGCACGCGAGCTGCGTTGTCGCGCGAGGGTCGGCACGAGGCACGGAGAAGTACACACAAAATACTCACGTGGGTCTCGCACTCGAAAACCACTACCACACGGGTGGACTGACTCGTCGCCGGGGTCACGCAGATCGCGCGGTGTCTCGGGCCACGTCTGTTGGCCACCGACGTAGCTGGACGGGCCGGTGCAGGCTCGGGCGAAGGTGGTGATGAGGCTTGGGCGCCGCGAGAGTCGCAAGCACGCACGCTCGACACTCGCGAGTGCACCAACAGCACTTCGCAGACACTTGCACACACACACTCTCTTCAGCACCCACACGTACACGACACTCTACTCCACCAGACAAAACGACTCTTCAACACCCGACGACTACTCTACGACTATACGCTACGAGACAGAGAAACTATTCGATCGCGCGGGTCGAGCTCTGTTCGCTACAGCGGTCCAACTTAATGTGTTGAATTTCGTCCGCTAGCTGCTTCGGTCGTCTGCTGATCTTCGGCACGCGTGCCGCGTGTCGCCTATACAAGTCGGAGCGGGCCTCGCTTGCACGGGAGGTGCGAACGTAAACATTGCAGTGTTTACGTTCGCGCGCCACAGTGGTCTCGCGAGGCCGGCTTCGCGTCGCTTCGTACAGCGCGAACCTGAAACAATGCGGCGCAAATTCGTTAATTATCATTATTGGATTATTTCGCTCCTCGTAGCCGACACTACGACGCTTGCCGAAGGCACAACGTCACACCGTCTCCTATATTAAATGCGGATTCACTTTGTTGTCTTGTATTCTTTCTGGTCTGGTTTCATCTCACTCCCAGATAAAAAAAATTTTGTTTCAATATCTCCAAGTTCATGAAGATGAAACTAAGACTTTAGAATCTCATGAACTATGAGGTCAAAGAGATGGGGGCACAGATTTTTTTTCGACCTTGGAACGGGATGGAACCAGTTTATACAGAATGGAAGTCAACCCTGCATTTAATCAAGTAAGTTCTTTTACTCCCAATTTAAAAATTTTTAGTATTTTAATTTTCGAAACATGTTTTTAAAGTAAAAAAGTTTGCTTGATATTCTATTTATTAATTTGATGAACTTATCGATAAATTTGCCTCCTTAGTTTTATATTTTTGGATATTTGATGAACATGTTTTTTTTCAAATGCTTCACCATTGTCTGCTATCAAATAACCACAGTCTATATACATTATCATTCGTGGATCAGACTTCAAAGGAATGGATCCTAACAATGTTAGTATATTACATTTTTTTACAGTTAATGTTCATAATCTTTGATTGAAAATTTGATTATATTTTAAGCTATACGAATGCGCTGTCTGCGATCAAAAATTGTACTTCAAGGATGTAAAAAACCATGGTTGTTTTTATGCTAGCCCGGATTTTCATCAGGATGGAAATATTTTATATCCTCTCGACAGTCGAGGTGAATATTGTGAAGAGTACAAAGCTAAACTAGGATATGCTGTATATAATGACAACAGAACCTGGTCTGATATTGAACGTGAGAATGAAGAGAATTTTACTGATAATAAGGAAAGATCTGAGTCTGATATTGAAAGTGAAAACGATGGGAAGTTAACAACAAATAGAAATGGGTATGCATTATTGGTTTTCTTGCGTTCAGAGGAAAAACCGCAATAATAATGTTGATTCTAATTTATTTTTCATTTATTTATAGTACGACCAATCATACGGAAAAACAGTGGATAGTTGTCATCAGTGAAGATTCGACATCTTGTCAGTCAGTTCCATTAAATTGGATAAAGGAAAGTTCAGACAAAAAACTGTCGATGTATTACCCAAAAGAATCAACTAGTAAGGTTACCTCACTCATTAAACGTTGCCAACCTCCGGAAATTGATGGAAAATGGACCGAGATACTGATTAGTAAAAAAATTGAAGCAACAAGTAATATTTTTTCATATTTTTTAATTGAATATACACAAAAACGTTTTTAATTTTTTTGACGGGTACGCAATACTTAATATTTAGAAACTAATTTTGGGACGATTAAAATAAGATTTTATCTCACAATAATCGATAAAGATAGATATAATATAGAGATAATATTTAATTTTGTGGAAAATAAGTTTAAAATTAATGAAGTTCATAATATATCAATAATAATTAATGTCTTTACTAATGCGTGTGAACTTTCAAATTAGATAAAAGATATTAATAATTTTTACGACAATAATATGTTGATTATGTGAGCTTATAAGGGGTTGATATTGTACAATAACATCTTATTAGGCCAGTGTTAAAGAAACATTTTTAAGATGCTCAAAACGGGTTTGAATTTAAAAAGGTACATCCTTTCATCTTCGAGGAACACTAGACCAAATCTATCTCCACATTCCACTGGACATAATTCGATCTAGAGTCTAGGAAACCATCTTGCAAAGTTTCATCCACGTCGTAAAAATTGCGTATCAACCCACCTTTTCAAACTAGTTGAAAATTAGCTTTACTTACTTTTTATTGCTTAATTCCGACCAAACACCCTTAACACTGATAACGAAAAAATATAATGACAAATTCTTAAAGCGAAGATGTCGATACAAATTTATTGTTAATGTTATTAATTTTTATTAATATTCGTTCAGTTACAAAGAGTTATGATGATGCAAGAAAGATGGAACACGCAGCTACTCTTACATCTGATCCAGATGAACTTCTTACTCAACTGAAAGACAAAACCAAAAGAAAAGATTTTAAAAAAAAACAAGTATCCACTGACTCTGATGACTCCATAACAATGAAAAATAAAAATCGAAAAAAAGATCGAAGAAGTAAGCCTATACAAAGTGATTCTTCCAGTGACTCTGATGAAATCAAAAACAAAAATGACAGTCAATATAGAAATGAAACAACTATAACTAAAAGTACCAGTTGTCCGGAAAAAAATCAATCTATGTTCAAGCTCAAAAACCTTTTTAATAGCTCCCCAACTAATACTAATGCTGATACTAATGCTGCTTATCATACATCAGGTAAATATGCATGTTATGCTCTTTCGTAATAATAGTAATTTAAGAAATAAGTTAAATAAATAATTTTTTTTTTGGATTGCGTTGTTTGCTTCGCTCAGGCCCGTATAGGCGGGTCTCAAAGTGTGCCTTATGGCACGGATATCTTAAGTAATTTTATAAGACTGTGCTAAATTTACATCTATGTCCCCTTTTCAGAGTTATAAGTCACACTTCCTGGTATTCCGGAGTGAGGTTAGTGCACGATGGGGTGGTAGAGAGTGCGACTTATGTTATAGAAAACCGTGCCATAAAGGTGAACTTGAGCTATGCAGTGCTACAAAGTTTTGTACTAAAATGATTATTTTTTTTGGAGTTGAAAACTTCAGACTGATTAATATATTCTGGGTTTACAGACACTATCGTCAGACTGTTATTGAACAACTAATTTGAATTTTCTCTTATCCAGAAAAGATTTATCTTATCGTTTTTTTATTAAATTTAAATTCAATTTCAATTATTTTAGCAAAAAATTTGTCATAAAATAATATCTGCAACTCAGTCAGAAATTTTTGTCAAAGCTCTTGACACTAACTCATCGATCTTATATTATATTACAATGGTTCCTTATTCAAAAAATCTATATTATTTTCATGAAAAAAAATTAGATTTCGAATCTTGTGATGATATTACACTGATAACGCCTGCCAAACAAAATGACGACAGCGTTTCGTTACAAAAGGAAACTGATGAGGAACTTGAAAACCCAATATCCAAAAAAACTCATTTGAATAAAAACAATGAGCATCTTCACGAAAGAAATGAATACCATCAACAAATTTTAAAGTCGACTGATAAGATTCAACAACCAAATTCTGCAAAAGATTCTAATGGAGAAAGAACTTTCTCAAATAAAAGTAACTTATCCAAAAGAAATAATTATCAGCAGAGTAATGTAAAGTCGACTGATAATATTCATAAACCAAGTTTTTCACGGGGTTCTAATGGAGAAAAAAATTCATTGCATAAAAGCAATGAGCATCAGAACAAATGTAATGACTATCAGCAGAAACTTTTAAACTTAACAGATAATCTTCTAAAACCCAATTATCCACAAGATTCTGTTGACTCTTTGAACTATCGAACAGGTATGTAAAGTATCAAACTTTAAAAAATAATGCATTTCGTAATCTTGCTTTTGAAAAAAAAGTGTTGAACATGTTCGTGCTTATTATTTCCTTTTGATCTGTACTCATCAATATTTATAAAAATGTTTACAAATCAGATTTACATTTATAATTACATAGGCATTAAAAAGTGCGGCTTGTCTGAAGCAGACTAGCAAACTTTATTGTACGGTTGATGGGTCGTTTATAACGTTATTGAGACCTTTACATTAATGTGTAAAAATATCATTTTTTCAGAACTTAATAAATTTCTATAACTGAATTAACTTTTTCGCGTCCTCTGGTATGCCGATGCCAATCTCACAATTGACAATTCCTCAGTTACTAATACGTTCTAATTCATTATCTACATTAATATGTATATTAAAAAATTTTCGCAAATTAATGTACGTAAATTTGCTTAAAAAACGAATCTAATCATCTCTTAACTGAAGGATTATTTCTCTAGCGAACTTGCGAGCAAATATAATAATATGTTGTTGTTAGTTTTTTATTTATTTAATTTTTCTTTTAATAATTTGATTACTTCATTATACCAGATGGTTCTGCAAATATTTCCGAAAAAACTCAGAAACTACTCGAGTTACCCCTAGAAGAAAAAGTGGACTACATTTTGAGTAAGTGATTCATGGAATCTGTTATAAATTTTTTACAAATATTTTCTTATATTAATGAAAAATTTGTACAGTATCAGTTTCAAAGATTATACATACACAAGGTGTTCTTGAAGTTCTATTAAAAAAAGGAAGAGGATTACATGCAGTAACAAATGACGAAAATAAATTGAACTTTGTTGAAATTATGGATATGAATGAAGTATTGCCTTTAAAAACTTTTGAACAGTTCCAAATTTTTGAAAAGCATTTGAAAGATCGACGAAATTGTAATAAATTTGTAAGTTTTAGTTTATTAGCAATAAAAGATATGCATTTTGCTTCATATTAAAAATTAATTTATACTTTAGGCACTTTACCTTAAAACATGTATGGAAGATAATCCGCATGATTCATTACGTACAATGATGCAAAAAATAATGAATGATGATTTAGGGCGACAATTCACGAGAACAGGTGTACATCGAAGTGATCATAAAGAAAATAAACATCAATTTGACGGAACTAAAATTAGTACCATAGTAAACGGTAAGAAAACAATTAATTTTTATCTTTTGATAATAATGGGGCAAGAAGTAAACTTAACGTGGTAACATTTTGTATGATACTTGTGCCGTATGGCATACTTTTTGATTCGGCTATTGATGGCATCGCTGTGCTTGGGCTCTAATAAGCCACGTCATGTCAAAAAGTGCCATTTGTTACGGCTCATGCTTCATACTGTGCAATTATCAAGATATTCTTAATTTGACTATTTAATAGCCGTATGTCTCACTTTTTATACTCAATATTATTTTTACACTGAATATTATTTTTTTTTGTAGCTGTTATAAAAGAAAAATATCCTTCATACGCATCACTGAATTCGGAATTGGGGGTCTGGCTCAAAGAACGTCCTCAGTGTTTCAAAAACCTCATGAATAAGTAAATATTTGAACAATTTCTTAATACTCTTACTTAAGGGTTTGTAGGGGGCTTAGATTGAAAAATTTCATAACATATTCCATAAGATGAACACCAGACTTACGGTCATTTTTCTACCCTTTCACCCAGATATTTTGAGGCTTTAGGTTATATGGTCCATTATTTCAAAAGTGTGATATTTCGAGTGGGTAAAATGGACAATTTCGGGAAAACCGAAATAGTATATTACTGCCCTAGGCCGCGAAAAACAGAAAAGTCCCAGAGTACGTGTAATTAGTGGCCGAGGCGAATACACAGTGGCCCGAAAATCGCTCTTCCCGCTTTGCGCAGCGGCAGGGAAGTAGTCACTTTCGGGCCGCTGGTATGAAAAACTTATTTTCTTTTATTTTGAGTTTAATTTTTCCGGACCCCCGTAGTTTCTGACACTCGATTCTTTGTTATTTCATGGAATATTTACTTTTTATCGACCATCGTCTAATGCGTTTATTTTCTTGTTGCAAACGTGAAAATTTGTCACGGAGGGGAAACTCACGGAGGGGACAAATCGCACTTTTATCAAGTTTTACGACGACAACAAAGTTGAACTTTTTTTTACGATCACCCACAAAAATTGTTTCAAAAAACGAACGTTTTTATGGCATCAGATTCAAAAACAAAAAGTGCTAGCTCGAAAATTCGTTGATCACGGAGGGGACACTTTGCATGTTTATCCGGCTGGCAAATCAATGTGGTCGTAATTCAAAGAAATTTCATAGTGGCGGAATGTAAAATTCTGTAAATTGAAAGGTCCTACAATCTAAGTTTTCATTTTTTTTTAATTTTCTAATAGCTACGATAACAAGACATGTCATACCACGCTTTTGAAATAATGCACCATATACGTAATAATTTATGTAGCGAAAATACAGACTCTATTTGATGATTGAAATAATGCCCATCGTCGGCTAATTGAGACTACTACTGAGAGGTTTACGTGAGATAATTATATCGCGTGCGGATTTGAATATTTAAAAATCATATGAACATTTACATTTCAGTATAACGAATCAAAACTTACGAGTTTCGGGGAAAACTTAAAAAGAACCGGAAAATCTTAAAAAATAGTTGATAAATTTTCTGTCTATTTTTTCAAATTTAAGCTCTCTACATACTCTTTAATATAAAGTATTATAATAATTAGAGTATTTTATGCAATGGGTATAGATATGCTTTTACTGCAAACGAAGGATTAAAGCATCAACAAAAGACGATAACTATTCTGAGTTTTATTAAAAAACATATTTGTATAAAAAGTACCCAAAATGTGTATTTCGTGCCAGCCCTTGTGTATTTTTTTCACACACTGGGCGCAAAAAGCTGAGCACGTGTTGCATACAAAATTGTATGGAATAGTAAGCGAAAAATGCTCACACAACAAGTATGATATTATACACAATTACGAGCCATTTTACCATACACCAGTGTCCAAAAACGCTTTTTGCGCACTAAAAAGTGTGCGCAAAAAGGCATTTTGCGCTATACTATTGCATAAATTACTATTATACGACTCGCAAACAATATTTTTCAGCATGAGGGCCTAAGATGAAATTCGTGAATAAATATGAGTATAATAATTATTTCTTTTTTCCGTTGCTTGAATTCACACTTACAGCACAGATTCTTTGTGACATTAAAAGCATAGCACACATTGTAAAGTAGTGTGTACAGAACTTGTTGTGATTTATTATGTAACCTTTCAATTTTACCATTAATGACTTCTTGATAACATTTCTGCAACTGTTAATGACATCATTCCCTGACAAACATAACATTTTTAAATAAATGACAAGTTGATTAACACAGTTTACGAAGGTTTTATGAGACGCCTATATTAAATTTGCAGAATTTGTTTCACTATAAAATCTTTTTTGGTAAAATTATAAGGTCCAGAAGTTAATTGGGAATGCAAATTTAACGAAATAAAAAATATTGTAAGTGACGAATTAATGATTAGGCGTCAGATTGTTTCTCTGCATTGAAAACTGTAATATTTTAATTGCATAAATCACGATAATTATAACGGGCATTATATCGACGGTGGTTACGAAGAAAATCCTTTTTTTAAAACTGCAGCATAGTAGTTTTCTGATGTAAGATTTTCCTCTGCTTTAGACCTAATCATTAAAAGTTTTTGGAAAAGTTTGCATTACGAATCAAAAGAGTGTTTTTTTCGCCGCATTTAAAAAAAAAGAATTTTTGGGCAACAAGATTTTGTCTATATTTAAAAAAGAGATAGTCTTCGTAAGCACCGTCGATATAATATTAACTTAAATATTTTGATTCGCTAAAATCTTACTTATTATTTACTAGGAAATCCAAAAATGGAAAAAGAAAACATAAGGAACGTGATGATGAGAATAGTGGTTACATTTCATCAAAAAAGAAATCAAAAAGCAGTTAAGATGGCGATTATATTTATTATCCAAGTTTGATGTGAACTAAAAGCATAATGTTTTGAATCAGTTTTTCATTAAATGTTTTCATTTTAAATAAAAGTTCCAGTAATAAATCCTTTTATACAATGAGTAAAGTAAAATGGTAAAAAAACTATTTTTACATCATTAAAATATACCATTAATTACATATATGGCCGATTTTAAATGTAACGGAATGACCCAAATCATTTCTTTTCTTCTGATACGGAAAACTTGTTTTTAAACTTATATATGTCTCCAAATTATATTGGAATTTTCGGGATCGTCTATTAATATTTTCCAGAGGTCCAAAGTTGTTCCATTTTTTGCTGGAGATGTTTTTTGTTTAAAAATCGTCCAAATTTTCAAAAAAAGACCCAAGGAGGTGTGAGCACTTGAATTGATTAATACTTTACAGAGAAAAAGGAAGTCTGAATCTAATTAAGTTTGATCCAGACTTTCATAACCAACAAATTATACACGAAAAAAAAAATTTTTTTGGAAATTCGATTTTCCTGAAAGTCAGACAAATATCAATATATTTATATATATTAGACTGTCCGTTATTTCCAGAATTGCTCAAATCCTCGCTCTCACCCCTTGGAATCTCATCTTTTGGGTTACAATGAAAGAAAATCACTGTCCGATCTCGATAAGTTAACTCTAGATAGTGCCACCCCCGTCAGCTTTTTCCCCATTTTAATAACATGGGAAAATTAAAAAAAAAATGTAAATTCGAGTTTTAAACAATTTAAAAGCGCTAAACCTTGGATTTAGTGATGGTTTTCACTTTCTGAAGGACCCTTTATGAGTAACCAATACTTATGAGAACCCTCTGAACGGAATTTAGATTTTGCGCACACGATATGCTCAAAAATTCAAGAAAAAGCGCTTATTAGCGTTGTTTTTCGACATTTTACTGCAAAGATAAGCATTAACAATCATCTTAGATATGCTAACGTCAAAGTAGAGATCCAGACCTTCAATTTGATAATTCTAAAACCTTTTTATTTTTCTGGCTATTTCCGAGAGCCTCTAAACCCATATAGCTTTGGTTTTAGAGCACTTAAAAATTTTAAATATCTTCTTCGTCTCAAATAAAACAAAATTACTCCATGTAATGATTGTGCATGATATTTTCTGCTTTGAGAAAACCGGCTGAAGATTTTTTTTTTCCTACTATTTGTAGTTGGAGATTCTTAATTGCTCTTCAGACACACAATCATTAGTTAAAACTATCAAGACCATACTTTATAAACTATAAATCAAAGTATGATTCGAACGATATCAAAATTTTTTTGAGTATTCGAGTTGTAAGTGTTGTAATTCTATATTTTGAAATTCTATGTTTTGAAAGTGTTTGTGGTTTCAAATATAAAATGATGAATACTTACTTTTAAATTATGACCATCATTCGTTACTTCCAAACAATCTAGATTTAAAATTCGGCAAATGGATTTTTTTGATTCAACTAAAAAATACGAGACATCTTTTAGGTAATAGAGTGTATTGATAAAATCAGATTCTCCTCTAAAAACCCATCTACTCAATTGTATAATCAATTCATTCAGATTTACTCAAAAAGTAATTTAAGGTAAGTTATACGTAAACATACAAACTGGAAGTTCACAGTTTAAGAAGGAATCGGCACGTTTATAATTTAAAAAGCTTAATTTTGCAATTTTCTAAACGCGTAGTTGATTGATTAACAGTTTTAATGAAGGTTAACTCAACGTTGTTATAACGTTGATACAACGTTTAGAAGATTTTAGGAAGCGGACATTTAAACGTTTATACAACGTTGCTTAAACGTTTATACAACCCTTCTCTTAAACGTTTAAAGGTTGCAAATTAAACGTTTAAAAAACGTTTAGACAACGTTGAATGTTAATAGGGAATGTTGTTGCGTTATGGCAAGAGTAGTTGCACCATCCGCATCTTTATACACTATCGATAATTGTTTTAACCTATGGGCAAAACATTCATTTCACCTTTTACCAATCTTTAAGGCGTTGTCATCTGTTTGTGGATTGGTATTGCATAAAATATCGTCGTGGTCAAAGAACGATTTTATAAATAAATTGAAAAATAATTAATCGAGACTTATAATATAAAAACAATATTCAACAAATTTTGTTCTTACCTGGACAAAGATGAGTTGATTTGTTATTATTCGAAGTGTTTTTTTCTTTCTCTGTAATCCAACCAGCTTCAGTAAACTCTTCTCTGAGATCGTTGTAATAATTGTATAAACATCCTTTGGCGTTTTTATCTCCAAATTTTTTTGATTCTTTGTAAGGTAAATAATAAATTGGTCTGCAAGTTTCTGATGGGAACAGTTCCAATATTTGGCTTGTTAAAAACTCAAATGTCTCAGTAGTTATCCTATGAACAAGAAAGTTATATTTTAATTAGTTTTAAAATAGAATTTTCAAAATTTGAAATTGATCTTTTCTTAGTATGAAAAAATGTAGGCAAACAAAAACAGGGATATAAATTATTAATATCTATTTTAGTTTGCTTGAATTTTATATTAAAGAATACCCACGAATAATTAATTGGGTCCTTCTGTATGTAGTGTAATATTGCTATGTCTTTTAGTCGGGACTTGTCGAGTTTACGTGTGCGTTTGTATTTGTCTAAGAGAAGGCGCCCACTAATAGAACTATTTAAAATGAGATACAATTCATTTTCTTTAAACTGGAAACTCTCTGTAATGACACGAATGTGAAATGATTATGGAAATATGTATAAAATAAATTTTAGTCGAGAATATTCAAGTTTATATATCACCATTGTAAATGAAAAATCAAACCCAATTATGAAAGAACGTCAAAAATGTTATGCATAAAAAGTAAATACTATCAGTAATAACAGTAATTCATTTCTATCCATTTTGATAATAAAACTTGAAGCTACTGACTATAAAGTTTATGATTTATATTATAATTGTAAATAACCTTTTTCAAGGAATGAATTTGTGGTAAGAATATCATTTGAGCTAGACGAAGGGGTAACAATTATGTTATCTATGCTAGATGAATCTTCAATTGTGCCACTTATGCTAGAGGAAACGTTGTTATTACTATTTTCTTCATGTATTTCCATCAATTCGACTGAATTATTTTGACTAAACATTATTGTATATGTAACCTATATACCGCTATATGCGACGTCGTTTTAACAGCAGCGCACACTTTTTGTTTATTTATAATATGTAAACAAGCCGCTAGGGGGCGAGCTTGCAAAAAGCTCGCAACCCAAAAATGAACGGTGGCTGAAAATGTTTATTATTCGAGTGGAAATAAAGTTTTTTCATGTTCCGGGTTGAACTCAAATCCTGATTTTCATTGATTGAGAAACGGGTTAGTCACTCTACCTGAGAAGTAAGTTCATTGCTTACTTTTCAAACAGACGACTAAGGAGAAGAAATACCTGAGAGTTTGAACGATCTACAGAAGGTAGCGATCAAAAGCCACTTCTATCAGACGGTCAAATTCTCATGCCTAAGACACCTGCACAACGAGAACGGCGCCGTGTTCAGCAGCAGCGATCTCGAGCACGTAAACGGGAGACAAATCGGCAGCAAGGTCAACAAATAGATCCCCGACCACCACTAAGGATTAATGGTAGGGAGATTTTTGACTTGCCGCTGCCTTCTTGGGCTTCCCAACAATACGTGTCTCTCTCTATGCCGAGTTTGGAATACGACATAGAAGAGACAAGACCAACAGTCCGCTCCGTTGTCGTCGTGCAACCTACTAACCACCTACGATCCCGAACATCCAGAGTTCTAGATCGATCTTTTTGCCTCTCACAAACAGCTCTTTTCAGAGCTACTTATTCAAATCAAAAAACAACCCACCTCTAATATTGTTAACGTATCATAACAACATTGACCATTTTGCCATATTATATTCCCTAATGAAATTTAATCTTAATGATGCGTCTACGTTTTTAAGGGGACACACCTGTGTTTCGGGTCGAAAAATCGATTTTTTTGAAATATTTTATTTAGAAAGGAAATCTTTTCTAGTTTATAAATTTTCAAACCGCGTTTCTCTATCTATTTTGTATAAAAAGTTATTCACAAAAATGTAATGAAACTTCACTGATTTCAGGCTCATGTTGTGTTGTTTGTGTTGCCCACTATGCTTATTATTTTGACAGGTGGGGTTATGTTTTGCATAGCCTCAAACATCATCTGCTATACACAGATGCTGTAGCAGCAAGATACTGACAAAAATAGTTAACAATGCATCAATAGAGGGTATACAACTAATAATTTAATGTCAGTGGTATAATTGAGAATGTTAATTTTAATTGTCTTATTCTGAGACATTGATTTTTCCAGGTTTTAGTAGCTTTGCCGCATGATCCTGAATGCTATTCTTGACCAATTTGAATTCTAGAGGTCTTAAAAGAAAGGTAATTTAATTCTCTACCACTTAAGTGGAGCAGAATTTTTAATTAGGGCTTCAAAAATTGTTTGCGCACTCAAATCCAAAAAAAAGCCCAAAATAACTATTTCATGAACGCTAATAGCTGTACTTGGAGACTGATGAAGTAAAGAAGTAATGTAGTAAAAATTCTGCTCCACTTAAGTGGTAGAGAATTTTATTACCTTTATTTTAAGACTTCTAGGATTCAAATTGATCAAGAATAGCATTCAGGATCATGCGGCAAAGGATTGAAAAAGAATAAAACATTATAGATGAATCCTGGACTAATATAAATGATTTTAGGCACTGGAATCATATTTTTTAATGTAAAAAGTATTGAAAAAACAGATTTTTACATCAAAAATAATAAATTGTAAAAATATCATATTAATTTCAAGTTTTTTCATTTACAGGGTATAAGACAGGTGTGTCCCCTTAAGTAAATTAAACAGTTCAGCGTCGTCTAATGCATAAAAAGTATTGTCTGGTATGTTTATGAAATGAAATTGATATATATAAAATGAGATTGCAGTGTTAGACGACGAATAATAGCTAAGTTTAGTGTGTGTACATAACCAATAATAATTTTACTTACGTGAAAAACTTATGTTGATACTTTGAAACTGAAGATGTTGACGAAAAAAGTTCTCCATTGTTCACTTTAATAAAAAAGGAATTGACACACTTCAAAAGTTTATTGAAAAGTCGAGATCAAAAAGACAGGTATACACGAGAAGACATACACGCTTACAGTATTCTCGGCGCGACGGTTACACTTTTCACGTCAGGTTGACTAGAATACAGCCGAAGCGCTATAGCATGAGATTCACGGCACAGAGCGCGCGTTATGAAACCGTCAGGCTGCGTGGCTGTGAGGTTTCACAGCGCCGCCACCAGAAACTTCTTTCAATGTGGATGAAGGGGCTTTGGCTTCTCAATACATCGCCCCGGTGGGCTGTCGCTCAACCCGACAGGCCCTCGCCGACGCGGTATAATGATCACCGGCCTTTTCAAAGTGCTACCGCTTGGAATGACTCCAACGTATGCCACGCGGCCCACTGCTCCTCTCTGAGTTTAGCTTCAGATTTCTCCGAGCTAGAGTCTTATCCAACTTCCTTATATTGAAGTGGTATAGAGGAGACCCAAGAGAAGTTTTCAAGCGAGCTATAGATACGAGCTTAGCTGTCGATTTCTCTCGAGCGAGAGCGAGTTGGCACTTTGCAAAAAGAGCCTCCTACTTAACTCCTGGCGGCGAACTGTCACCTGTAGAAAGCGACTCTAGCGGTGGTGACCACCTAGCGGCAGAAGCGGGAAGCAGGAGAGACGAGAAGGGCGAAGAAAGAAAAGAGATCGTTTGTGGAGAAACAAAGTTAATTCTTTATTAAAAGACTTTGTCCCCATCAGGCCAACAACCTTGACAACTTGAGCACGTCGAGTTGTAGAATCTCTGGAAGTCCGAGAGATTTGTGTAATCTCCGGTGATCCGGGAGAGAACACGTCGCTTGGGTATTGGTGACTCTGGGTAACCGAGAGTACCACACTACTCCGGAGGTCCGGAAGATGTGCTCGGCTCAAGAGATCACGAGCGAATGTCGGCAGCGGCCCAGCGCGCCGGCTTATATAGCGTGTCGTGGACGGCGCGCGACGCCAGCGGTGGTGAGGGCCACCGCAGCGAGGCTGAGAATCGGCGCCGATCTGCAAAGCTCGGCGTGATCTGCAGTGCGCGTCTATAATGCTACGCGACTTGCGTATATCAATGCTACGGATTACAATTGGGTCTTCGGATAAAACTTCGTCTATGAGATTTTGCATTAAAGTCAAAATATGTGTGATTTTCCTAACAGTGAAAGATTCAGCTTGTTCTTCCTTTTCATCTGTTTGTTCAGTCAGCGAATTTTGTTCTGTTATCAACTCATCGATTTCATCAATGCTTAAAGTTTGTTCGTCCGGTGAAGTAAGACTTATAATTTCTGGACCATTGAGGTCGGCAAATCCTTCACCACCAATTTCTGCAGCTATTTCCATTGTTCATTGAACAACAATTTTAACATTTTACAGGCAAACCCCAGAAATGTTTACAACATCAGGTAATAATTTACCCTAGCTTGCATTTAAGGTGGAATCTTTTATTTCATTCCATTATTTCGAAAGTAGAATGATAGAATGTAAAATATTGAAATTTTTCCAAAACTTCTTGACTGCTTGAGTAAGTTCCTCATGGCTATCGATTTGATCTGTAACAGCTTGTAAAATTCTTTTCATTATTCGCCTCAAATAGTAACTTTTAAAAGTTGCGATAGCGGTTTGGTCCATTGGTTGGAGCAAAACAGTTGTGTTTGAAGGAAGAAAGAGGATGTCAATGTTAGGGTGAGCGTTTTTTATTGACTCAGGATGGCTTGGGGCATTATCAATTATCAGCAAAATTTTGAAAGCTAAATTTCTTGTAAATAAAAATTCTCTCACTTCTGGAACAAAGCTGAAACTGAACCATTTTTCAAAAAGTTTTTTATTCATCCAAGCACTTTTGGAGGATCTCCAAAAAACCGGTAATTGAGCTTTATTTTTGTATCTGAGTGGACGTACAGTTTCAAACTTATAAATGACCGTAGGCTTGCATCGAAAAGTTCCTTCTGCATTTGCGCAAAAAAAGCACAGTATATCTGTATTTTGAAGCCTTAAAACCTGGATGTTATATGCCAGATGTTCGAGGACATTCAATCTCAAACACTTGGCATATACATGTCGACATAATGAGGCTATTGAACTAGGCTGGTGCTGGCTCAGGCCCCGAATCGGCAGTTTCGATATGCACAGACATGACAAGACCGTCAACCGAAGCATCACCTAAGCCAGAATATCCGTTTTTCAATGACCAATAGATGCTGACAAAGGACTTCTCACCTTTTAATGCACCTGAGGAGCAACCAGAACATCGACTAATTAATCAGTGGACGTGTGGCCGCTGCTCAGCAACCACCACGAATAGCACCTTTACTTATTGCCTTCAGCACCTTTGCTAGTTGCATTTCGCACCTCTGCACTTTATAAAAGTAAAGTTATTTCTAAGTAAACATTAAAATAAAATAAATTTTATCTTTTATCAAAGCAAAACTCTTAACATAAATTATTCAATTCTATTAACATTAAAGATATCTATACATACATTTAGACATATGAGCACATCCAGCATAAGTCGGCCACCCCGCGCGATTACGGCATTTTTGGCCGAAAGTGTCGTATGTTTAGCTGGCTCGCAAACGTTTACCAAGAATCAAAAAAATAACCCAAACACATGGATCGATAGATTTTTTCCTCTTCTTTCTAGTGGTGTAACTTAAAAAATTCTTAAAAATGGACTTTGAGGTTAGAACTCGACTTGAATGTTCATGTCAATTTATCCAAAAAATGTATCCTCCGATTTCAAAATAAACGGCACCAATCGAATGAGGAGGCAAAAATCTATCGAAAACGATGTTTTCCAGGATGGAGAAATGATGAGAAGTATTAAAGATATCGAGATGAATGAGCGCGGGTCAGCGCGCGCGGACCTCTTTAGCGTATGCCAGCGGCGGCACACGTCTGGCGCCGTGTCTTTGTTTCTTCGACTCGCTCAAAAATGCTGGAAAAATAATTTTAACACATGAATCGATAGATTTTTTCCTCTTCTTTCGATTGGTCACGTTAATTTTGAGCTAAAAATTGAAATACTTGAAGAGATATTGACGTCAAAATTCAAGTCAAGTTTCGACTATGAAAAAAATTTTTGGGAATTTTTTCAACAACAATCAGAAAGAGCAGAAAAAAATCTATCGATTTACATATTAACATTATTTTTCCAGCATTTTTTGAGCGATTGTGAGCGAGTCGAAGAAACAAAGACACGGCGCCGTACGTGTGCCGCCGCTGGCATACGCTAAAGAGGTCCGCGCGCGCTGACCCACGCTCATTAATCTCAATATCTTTAATACTTCTTATCATTTCTCCATCCTGGAAAACATCGTTTCCGATAGATTTTTGCCTCCTCATTCGATTGGTGGAGTTTATTTTGAAATTGGAGGATACATTTTTTGGATAAATTGACTTGAACATTCAAATCGAGTTCTAACCTCAAAATCAATTTTTAAGAATTTTTATGTTACACCACTAGAAAGAGGAGGAAAAAATCTATCGATCCATGTATTTGGATTATTTTTCTGGCTCTTGGTAAACGTTTGCGATCGAACTAAACATACGACACTTTCGGCCAAAAATGCCGTAATCGCGCGGGGTCGCCGACTTATGCTGGACGCGCTCATATATTCTATTATATTTCAATCCTTGTTATCGTGATTTATATGTAGTACATCGAATTACTATGGACAACTACGATTATTTTAAAGAGAGAAAAAATGAAAGGCAACCAGAAGTTTCCGATATTCATGCTCCCGGCTGCTGACAAATAACCTTCATTATCGTTTTTCGTGGTGACAAGAACGATTCAAAGAGAGATTTTATTAACCTCAATATAAATCTTTTTTTTTTTGAGAAAGTTGTATTTTATTAATTTTGTTTGAAATAAATAAATTATTTAAACATATTCTAAATGGGAAAAAGAAACCGTTATGAGTCTAGCTCTGACCCGTCTGATAGTCATTATGAGAGATCGTCCCGTTTTTCTCGTGATAGAGGCGGCTGCGAGAACAGATTTAGGACGTTATGCTGGATCAAGAGATCGCTACTCTTCTTCCAGCAGTGACAACGGTAGTGATGGACGTAACTACCGAAAGCACCCGCACCAGCAGCAATAGCGGCGCTTCACCGGGTCCGGACAATTGGAGTGGCTATGGCCACTTCCTAGTGCGCCACAATTCCAACAGCCCCGGCGGACTTTACCGAGGGCACGCATATCTCTACTCTAGGCTCGGCCTCGTTCCAACGAGGATGATCTTCCGGCGGCCAATCGAGCTCTCGAGCAGCACGCTCATCGGCCTCAGTCGACTCCGAGTCGATCTCCGAGCTCGACGCCGTCTCCGATGCTGTCGTTGACTCCGACCTCAACTACTGCTCCCTCGACGGGCCTCCCTCGGTGACCTCTTCGGCCACCTCTTCCAACTGGTCGACCGCCATCGCCTCTTCCTCGGCGACACACTCTTCAGCGGCCGGTCCCACCACTGCTACGCCGGGCAGCACATCACTGGGCATCTCCATCTCCCTATCTTCGCCCTTCTCTTCCTCCTCTTCCTCGCGGTCGTCATACGGCGAGGCACGGGGCTGGCCCAAGGTCAAACAAATATGACGACCGCCGCGGTAGCACGCTCGCACATTATTTGTGCAGCGAAATCTCAGCTGGTGGTAGACCACGCTGCCGGCGGGAAACTCGCCTTGCGGGCTCATCCCCGGTATTCGGCTGAACCGGAATGTCACACTCCGTGTCCGGCCTCTCGCCGCCATCTCCTGCACTCGATCGGTCCTTGGGCGCGATCTCCTTCCTGGCCACATGATCAGCAGCTGTGAAATTATTATCTTTGTTATTATGGTTGGCGTTGCTTCGCAATCGCCGTGAAACTGTATACTTCTTCAAGTCATTGACTTGTACTTTCATAATTTTGCCCGATTTATTCTTCACGTCATACACTAAAGGCGAATATACTTTAACAATTTCACACGGTCCGACAAATCTTGGCATTAATTTGTCATTTATCACTTTCCCTTTATTGGACAAGACGTGATTTTTCCTCATGACTGAGTCATTTAATTTGAAAGTTACTACGCGACGATTTTTATTAAAGTACTTACGTTGTTCTTCATTAGCCCGATTCAAGTATCGCTTCACTAAATCATGTAAATAAGGCCATCGCTTGGCTCGCACCAACCATCGTTCAGGGTTATTTGACAAAATTTCTATTGGGCTCTCCGCTTCTTTACGCAATTGCAACGCTGGCAACGGGTGTCAACCGAAATTGAGAAACGACGGTGTCGTACCTATCGAAGCGTGGTATGTCGTATTTAACGCGAATTTTAATTCTTGTAGGTGTAAATCCCAATCGCTTTGATCGTCTTCGTTATAACTAGCTATCATACCACGCAAATTTCTATTTACTCGTTCAGTAGGGTTACACCTCGCAATATAAGGGGGTATTGTCGTCTGCTCGACGCCTAATGAGGCCAAATATCGACTGACGTCTTTATTCACGAATTCGGTACCATTGTCCGTTAACAAATATCTCGGGCAACCCCATCTGTTTATTATTAACTCGTCCATCGCTTTCACTATCGCCTTACCGTTCGCTTTTCTCAATCCGATCAGCTCTACGTACTTCGTGAACAAATCAACGAACACGAGTAGGTACCTCACCCCTCCCTTTGAAGCGGGCTTAGGCCCGATTATGTCAGCTGCAACGACTGACCACGGACCCTCTAGATGACGCTGACCCATTAGCCCTGCTCTTGCTTGATTTGAACTTTTCTGTTCTTGACACGTATGACACGATTTCACATAATCAGCCACATCCGCATAAATACCTGGCCAATAATAATAAGTTGCCACCTTCGTATAAGTCCTATCAATGCCCAGAAGACCCGCCTGCGCTACGTCATGTGCCTCATATATTGCTCGTTCGCGTTCGTTATTCGGTAACGCCAATTTCCAATCATCTGCATGATCGCCTAATAATTCGTCCATCTCTTTCTTTCGCAATGCGTATAATTTTTCATCTTGTACTTTGTAACCGTTTCCACTCCGGGCAAGATGTGGCCCGTTTGATTTCCTTGTATGCTGAAAATGGAGTCGGGATTGTACCAAATAATGAGGCGTATTATTTAATAGCAATAAAATAACAATAAGGGTATTTATTTAGCGCCAGTCACGGATGTGACGCCTTATCAAGCCAAATGATTTACAATTTAAAATAATACAATAAACGGTACAATACTTTACTTTACGACTCAGTTAATTCGCGTCGGCTATATGATGACTCTACTTGGTGGGTGTGAATCTACGGAATTTACAGGAATACGCGACGAGAGAGAGAGCGCAACTTGGTAGGCGATTGCTTGAAAACTGCGACTTACTCGGTGCTGACTCGAGCAGGAGAATTGCCAAATATCGACGTCGACGACCTGGACCCAGTGAAAAGCGGTAGCGGGAATTAGGCAGCGGAAGACAGACCTCAGCACTCAGCAGCAACGCAGCAGCTTACACACACTCGCATAATATAAATTTGACGAGGAGCAATCTCGCAGAAGAACGGTTTCGCACACGTTCGCGATATGGCTTCCAGAGACAGAGTGTCTCGCGCTGGTTAAAACTCGCTATACAGGCCCAAGGCGCCGAAAAATTGTCGTCTGCTCTTCATCATCTTTGGCAGCAGTCTCGCGAGCACAGAACGGTCCGGATCACGTGACCCTCTTTCGGAGTCGCGCTCTTTGTTTGCCCAATGTATCTCTCTCTTTCTCAGTTCGCATCGCGCACGCATCGACTTGCGTATTTCTCATGTCGCGACGGACTTCAGGTGAAAGGAAGGGACAAGGGATGTCACCCACTGGACTCTGTCTTGGCCAATGTGTCGCGTAACACGCCACCGTGTTACAAGTTTCATATCCTCGAATTTACTAGGCGATTCCGCTACCTCTTTCAAGTGTCGCTCATACCATGTATCTTCTCCTGCTGTTATTGCTGCCAATCCTATTTGGCTCTCGCACGCTCGTGACAACGAATCAGCCAACTGATGTGCACTACCTTTTCTGTGCATGAATTCGATATCAAATGCTTGAAGTCTTGTATGCCACCTGGCCAATCTGCCTGCTGGATCTTTTAAATTATTTAACCACAGTAAGCTATGATGATCTGTGATTACCTAAAATCGCTCGCCTCGCAAATATCCTTGTAGTTTTTCAACTGTGAACAACACAGCCAAACACTCCTTTTCTGTCACGGTATAGTTTCTTTCAGCCTTATTCAACTTTCTACTTACGAAATAAATAGGATGTTCTTCGCCATCTATTTCTTGCGATAACACTCCCGCCACAGCAAAATCGCTTGCATCAGTCTGCACTGAAAATGATTTTGTAAAATCAGGCCTTATTAATACTGGAGCTCCGGTAAGAGCTGTTTTCAACTCTTCAAACGCTCTTTGATGTTTTTCGGCCCAATCCCACGGTCTATCTTTTCGCAATAATTCTGTAAGGGGTGTTTTTAATTCGGCTGCATTCTTGATAAATCTACCATACCAAGCTATCATACCAAGGAATCTCTTGAGTTGCTTAGTGTTCACTGGTGCCGGATAGTCTACGATCGGCTTCACCTTATCAATATCGACTCTCAAGCCTTCACTGTCCACCACCTAGCCCAAATACTTTACTTCCGAACACAAAAATTCTGATTTGTCTCTGTTAATTTGCAGGTTCGCCTTCTTCAGAGCTGCCAAGACTTTCTCCAGCCAAATTAAATGCTCCTCGAAGTCATTCGTGACTATTATGATATCATCAAGATAACTGAACACATGCGGCTCCCACTCAGGCGCAATCAGCTTGTCCATTAACGCCTGAAATGTTCCCGGCGCATTAGTCAATCCATAGGGCATTCTAAGAAACTGGAAATGTCCCCTGCCTCGTACCGAGAAAGCTGTGATCTCTTTGCTTTTCTCCTCAAGCATGATTTGATGGTAGGCCTGTGACAAGTCGAGTTTTGAAATAAATTTCGCCTCTCTCAACTTGTCAAGAATGTCGTCCATGTGCCGCATTGGATATGCATTTTTCTTTGTCACTGCATTCACTTGTCTATAATCCAGACAAAATCTGTATTTTCACATATATATTCAATTTTTACAAGTAAATTGTGTATTAAAATATTTACGAGTCGCGACGAGGCGGCGATATGCTCGAGACTATGCAGGATTCGAACTGTCTGCTACACGAGCAGCAAGTCGATCACAGCAGCACAGTTCCACGGCTATGCACGTATACAGCACAAAGGCCTGTATCTTGTCTGCGACGTACTCTTGTACGTCCAGCCAAGGTCCCAACTCTACAACACTATATATGCTTATGCTCTATTACTCTCCCGACTCGACCGCGCTAATGTTTTTCGCGATTCTCGACAATCTTCCTGTACAAAAAACACACACGTTGGGTGCCAATGTAGCGGAGTAGTCCTCGGGATGCGGACTCTTCGTCTGGCGTGACTCCACAGAGACCTGTAAACGGTAGAAAAGGGGGTGCCGAAATAAAGCTACGAATCGTAATTATTAAGAATAACAATTAGGCTTGATTTATTTAATAGGCACCAGTCACGAACGTGACGCCGTAACGGTCATGTCTTACACGAATACGTACGCTTACAAATGATGTTTCAAAGTTATTTATTATTTGGCACGCAATTATCAATTTACCGGATACAATCTTTATGTGGCTTCGGGGCCACCTCGGCTAGACGGTACAGCAGTTAAAAAGGTCGCGGGACGAGCTATGCGGGGGCGCAGTCGAGAGAAATCGAGCCTTATAACAACAATAGAATATGGCGCAAAATAATTGAGAGATCTGAACGACTTACATTCGTTGACTTGGTTTGTCTCGAAGAGGTTGATTGGGCTGTGATTAGGCAGTTGCGGACTGCAAAAGAAGCGAGGGTCGAACGAGAGCAGCCAGGGTCTCCTTCCAATCAGTGGTCACACACACTCACACTTCACGACGTACGACAATAAATATCTCGCGATGTATTCGCTAGCGCCTTCCAACACAGAATGTTGCCTCTCCGCTCACTCAGTCATCCCGTCAGTCGTTGCCTGCCCTTTCCTTCTTGACAGGTTTTCGTTTGCTCGACTCAACACGCATGGACCTGCGACTCGCTACGAGTCGCTCAAACTCTCTCGCGCTAGTTCGGCAATTCAAACGCAATACACGGCGCCGAACCTTATTATTGGGCGTTATCAACATGTCTCGCGTTGATCTCTCTCTCGACATTATAATAGGAAAAAAGAAAAGGAAGGAAGGATTCCTGCCGGACTCTGCGTTGGAATCCTACTTTCTTACAAATTTCATTAATAAATAAGTAAATTTTACTTACGCATTCCGCTCTCCTCTAAAGCCGCAGGCTTTGAGATGTTGTTTGAAGACTTTTCCGCTGTAATAATGAGTTTGAATTTATATAATAGAATATTTAAATATTTTTAAGGTAAATATATTGAACACTTATGTGTAGATTCTTCACTTGCATTGGTCATTTTTATGTATTCAGGATTCATTGGTTGAAATAATTTCTGCGATATCTGTATGGATTTTTTGTTCAAGAATTTGGTAAACTTGATACAGCAGCCATTCATTTCGACCTTTGTGGAGGAGTCGCTTTTACCTTTTTTTTGATAAGCTGCATACGTGTACGTGACCATTTCCGAAATATGGTTTTTCACCATATTCCAAGCATTAGCGTCTAAATCCACGCATTCATGGACTTCCTGCACACCCGATAGCTTTACGACCGGTTTAAATTCACCATTAAAAAATTTTAATCAGACTGTAGCAAATTTGGTATACAATGAGTTTACGGGATAGGCATTTGCTTGGAGCAAAGCGCTAATTTCGGATAATTTTGGGTCGGACATATTGGCACACGCGAAAAACTTGTAAAATTTATAAGCGTCGTAGGCACACGCGAAAAAACTTGTAAATTTTATAAGTGACGTAGTTGCAAGCCCGCGAGCAGAGACTGTAATGAAGATGTATCATAAGTAACCGATTATATATACCCTGGTGTAGGAATCCCTACCCCATGCAATAAGTCAACGAAGTTTGTTCTGTCTTTGCCGACATAGGCTGATATGTTTGATTATTCCGATGTCTGAATATCACGACTGGAGATTAATCATAACAATACTCATCGTCTATCCTATATCATGTGACACGCCTGATTATAAATAATAATTTGTAATTCAATAAGCCCTCTTGAAAATCTCACAGCGTGAAAATTTGACAATACTCATCGTGTATTCTATATCATCATCGCTTGAAAGACGCTCTCATCATTTGAGGTCTAAAACTGCAACGATTTTCTGCGATAAGGTAGTGAAGTTTTGTTTTGTCTCTGTCAATATAGCCTGGCACGCCTGATTATAAATAATAGCTTTGTAATTCAATAAGTCCTCTTGAAAATCTCACAGCATGAAAATTTGACGCCTAGATCTCGACGAAATGCCGTCCGAATATTTTTGACTGACGATTAATCATGACGATACCCAGCGTGTATTCTATATCTTTGCTCGAAAGACGTGTTCATCATTCAATGCTTACAAGGAGAAGCTTGTCAATACCTAAATAATATGATGTCATGTACTTATGGTGTGAAATACGATAGCAGTGCGCGTGATTAAATCATTGCTCGTGTAGATTAAATAGGGTGAGCTGCCAAGCGTGGGGCTACTCGATAAATAAAGCGAGAAGCTCGGGCCAAAGCACAGTCGCTGATCAGAAATACCTCGCAACACTTGTATCACTTTCTCGCATTCGTAAGATGGATTTCGAAGCAGTTAATCACTTGGCTAGAAACGCGTGTAGTCGCTTACCTTTAAAGAAAATTGAAGATCTGGAGGCAGATCATGATTATAAGGTTACGTACATCAAAAAAGCAATCACGAGATATGGCCCAAAGATCATTCTCCACCTCGACCAGGCTTTTCAAATCTTTCTACCGAAGCAAGTTTTGGATGCTCTGCTCGAAACTTATAGTAACATCAAAACTGAGAAGTTGTACATCAAGTATGAGAACAAGTGCATACAGTTTATTGAAAAGTGAATATAAGCGAAAGTGAAGCGTATGCAATCAAAGTATGGGTTATGCTTATTGAATGTAAAGAATGGGTTATGTCAAACTATAATCATGTAATTCAGCATATGCGGTTATATAGAAAAACTTTGTTTAAGGAGATCCGTACCTCAGCCCAAAAATCGAAATTTCGATCCAGTTTTCTGAAACTTCTAGTGAATATTTCTCTAAAAGGCTCTATGGCGACCTTAAAAACATTAAGATGAAGGTCGCCATAGAGCCTTTTAGAGAAATATTCACTAGAAGTTTCAGAAAACTGGATCGAAATTTCGATTTTTGGGCTGAGGTACGGATCTCCTTAAAATGTACATATCACTTTTTTTGAGAATATCTTTCTCGTTCTTACGTGTGACTTGAGCGGGTGCCATGCCGATCGTTCGATGTTTACGCTCGTTGTAGTCGCTTGTTAACTTTGATATGATATAAGCGATCTTACCTGCGTAGATATATTGCAGCATTTTAGCCACAGCTTCGTGGTCAAACATGTCGTGCGATTGGTGTAAGGGTTTGTAGGAATAATCATATTTATCATATTTTTATTTAAAAACAATATTTTTATTAATGAATTTGATGTAGTTTTAAAAAATACATTTTGGTTTACAAATTTGAATGCCATAACCCATGCTATTTTCATTCGGGAAAATTTTTACATTTCGCTTTTTTCGCTTTTTATTTATTAAACTAGCATAAAATTTGCGTACAATGGTGTCGTTGCGACGTGTATTCGAGGTAAAATTTTTAAGAAATGTGTTCAAGTTGTTATTTTTACACATGAAGTAAAGAAAAAAAATGCAATATTCCCCGCATACAGCCGAATCATAACTTTGAAGTTTTACATTGTTGTATTTGATTTTTTTACATAATCTGCGTATACGCTCTATATGGTGGACATTGCCTGGTTGTAAGCCGAAAGAATCAAAATATATTCTTGACGCGTGTTTGTTAATGTACAATGCTACCCAATGCGAATCAGGTTGACTGGAAGTATCGCAATTCATTACTATGCACGCAGGTAGAGACACATTATGAGGTACTCTGTCGGCCGCAAATACACCTACTGATCTACCATTAAGCCCGCGTAAAGCATACTCGATCTCGCGCGTATTCATTTTTAAGATTGAGCGTGATTACACGCACACCAGGCACACGCACCTTCGCGCACACTGTTTGCTGTACTGATTGTATCTTCGCCGACCTGAGGACTAAATAACGATTCATACGGCGGTAGCGATGCGTCATCGGATCCATCAGGTGCTTCTTCGTCGGTAGTGTTTCCCTCTCTATTATTTACAGCATGAAAATTAAGAGCTCGATGGATGGAACTGCTGCTGATGGCTCCTCTATCAAAATTGCCTGTTTTTGTAATAACCCACTTTTTTAATAAATGACAATTGTTAAGTGAGCATTGAAAATTGCGTGCGATCCTTGCATCTCCTTTCAGCATATGCGTCAGACAATTGTATCTAAAGTTGAACTCTCTGCCTAGTTCCTGAGGAGATGGGCACATGTACTCACACAAATTGAGCACTTTTCTTTTCAATAATTCTTCCCAGAACCGTAGTTTTGGCATAGAATCGACAAATGTGTAAATTCTATCTGCATTGATCAGCATGTTTTTTAAGTTTTTAAATAGCTCATCGCCCGCAACAGAGCCTTCGCACCATCGGATACCGTAAACTCGTTGAGAAAAAAGATCAATGTTACTTCTTATATGACTTTCGTAAGTGTGATAAGGGGCAGGAGGCAAGATTATCTAGCTGGATGAGGCGTGCTGCATGAGAGATATTACGCTAATTTCTTTTGGTAAAAACTCGTTTTCTGGGCAAATATAACCCTGGGCTTGTACAATATAATCCATTGTAAAAATATCGTAATAAGCCGTGTTTTTTTCTAGTTAGAATATGAAGTCCATACAGCGAGTCAAAAACTGCGTGATTTGGCTGTTTTGCGCGCTCGCGCACACCGCTGGGGCATCTATCGTGATTTGCCCATATACGCTCGAGGCAAAAATATTTTCGACGACTGAGCGAATTGCAAAAGAAGGCGGAGCAAAGCGGCTCGAATATGATTTATCGGGCGCGTATACGCCTTTTAATGCTCGCACATTTTACTGCGTAAAATCTGTTACGATTGAACGATTACTATCGATCTCTAATATGCTATCGTATTCAGCAAAAACGATGCAGTTTACAGTTGTAGTAAGAGCGTTTTCAAACCTAATTCTAGGCGTAGAGAGCCCGAGCGTATTAAATTCCAATGCGTGGACAGATTGGCGCTCAGGTCCGGAGTTAAATCATAGGCGACCAAAAAATTACCCAATGAATAATCCGTGCGGTCGATACCGTTGCCTTCATTTTGATAATGAATTCCCGTGCCCGAAAATAGCGATTGAAAAGCTTCAATGTATAAGTCGGTTCTTCCAAATTTCATCTGAAGAGCCTTACTAGGTACTTGTACTCCGTCCACGTACATAGATAAATAATTTAAATGGAAATGATGAAAGTTAAAAGGGTTGTAAGCACGGTTTCCATTGAAAGCACGATTATCCACAAAGCCTATAATAACTCTTTTAGGCAATTGACCTGATACGGCATTATCGATTGTGTTGGATAATATACCAGTCGGTAATGTAAAAGATTTTATCTCAACTCTCGTTAGCAGCATTTTAACAGTGCCACGCGTTAACGCATTTGCATGAGCGAGCAAGACGCTAGGCGAAATTTTAGCACGCCTTACAATGAGAGTTGCCTCTTCTATGGATACTCTAAAATTTTCATCAGCCAAGCGGTCCATAAGACAAAAAGCGTCTTTGCTTCTGACCAAGCGCACGTTCAACGCCGTTTATTGACATCTTATCCTGATTAAAAACATCGTAGTGCAAATGCCCCATCATATCGAGCGTTTTAGAATTTTGCGACGTGCGAGGTTTTGGGCCCTAGCCCATGCTCGGCCTGCCGTCGTATTATTTATTCACAGAGGCTCCGGGTAGCCTATCGTTGAGTCTTACCTCAGAAGGGGTCGAGCCGCCACCAAGTGCGCCGCGAGCTTCAGCAGTCCAAGCTGAAAAGAAGTGAGAGAGGATCGCAAAAATACGACGAAAAATGTACTTTTGCACACAAATAATCGTTCTTTATTTAACTCCAACCTTCAACTATCGCTCATACAATCATCACTGCCATCGCGCTTCATTTCGCTATCGCACAACCTGTCTCGTCGCTATCATCATCTCGTGCATCGGGAAATAATTAATAATACGTGAGTCCAAGAGGAAACGCGCGGGTTACAACGCTAGCCCGACGCGAGTCCCGATCAAGTGCCGCGTGATTGCACTGCGCGCAATCGGCCCGTTTCTTCGAAATACGGTCGACGCCTTTGCTCTGCTCGCTAGCAGATGACCAAGACGATACGCGCCTCGCTTGCTCTTGCACGAGCGTCCAAGGCGGAAGTACCGCTTCGCAAAAATGGCCACGCATAGGCCTGAAAAGTGACACGTATGCTCGAAACGTCCAAAGTACTCGCTACAATAATTACTCCGAACTCCACGACTAATCATACAACAATTCTGCTGCGAACAATTCCTCCTTTTTCACTCATACATCCATGCTACGCAATCACACACACGCACACACGTGCGACCGACCAAATAAAATACCATCTACGACCTTATTTCTTCGCTACTTTGCCTCGGACTTCGTTCCACTCTGCCGTTGCCTTCCACTGTACCCCAGCTGCTCCGTCCTCACGACCCGTCCAAGCTCGTGATTGTTCGCCTCGGAGATGCCTCGGACGATTTACGTGAAGGTCGCTGTACAGCGAATTCGCTTGGCTCCCTTCCGTTCGAGCCTTCGCGAATCGCCTCGTCACGTCGCAACACTTCACTCGTCGCACTGAGCTCCAGGTTCGCACACAGCTTCTCCACGGACACGACACTACGTTATACCGCTGCCACACAGCTTCCACACAAATCA
This sequence comes from Trichogramma dendrolimi, assembly GCA_034770305.1. Classification (NCBI taxonomy): domain Eukaryota; kingdom Metazoa; phylum Arthropoda; class Insecta; order Hymenoptera; family Trichogrammatidae; genus Trichogramma; species Trichogramma dendrolimi. The sequence continues at coordinate 515,411 of JAPMIB010000118.1, read as the reverse complement.
CACGACGAACGTCCAAGGCCAAAACTCTGCCTCTCTCAAAGCGACTTTTTACTCTCCCCAACACGTCTTTCCTCTCTCGCGGTCTGATTGCGAATCTCCCTGTGTGTGCACTGTCGAGCAGATCGACCACGCATCGGGCTCGAAGCGCTCGATTTGCACAGATCGATCCGCTCGTCAGTGCACGCGGCCCGAGCGGCACGTCCAAGGTTAATTTGGCTCTTCTTTTGCCCTGAACCTCGAACGCGCTCTCTGGTGATATCCAACTTTCCTACTTTACCACACTCCTCGGTCGCGCATCTCACTCACACATTACCATTTACGTAATTTTTGCGGTTCGCCGCCCAGTGACATCGTCACAATTTATAGTAAATGATTGCCTTTTTACAAGGCCTGAATTCAATGCATCCTTTTCTCGCTCTTGAGGTGCTGCTTCAAATCTACCTGCATCGTCAGCGTACCACAGAGAAGCAGTTAAATGAGATTTTTTTGCATCGTCATTATAATTTAAAAACGTTTTAATATAGGCTCGATACGGATATAAATTATTAGGTAAAGAAACAAGTTTTTGGTTGAAAAACACATCGGTTTGGTTGAATAACGAATGTAAAAAGTTATTAACGGGTGCAACCTTTTGATTTTCAGCGGGAGTAGCGTGTAGAGGTATACTTTTAACCTTGACATGGAGCATGGTATGCGCTAAATCTAGATAGTAGTCGCTGGATAAAGGAACGACAATCTCGATAGGAGCGTCCTTCACCCCGCTCAACGAAGACATAGGCTTAAAATGTACATAGCTGCTACTCTGTATACTCGTCTGGGTTGGCAATAAATTGTACAAGTCGAGCAAACTACTCATACATTCGGAGGAGTGTGTTTGGAGAAATGTCATTATTACGGCGTACCGAATATATCCGAAACGCCGCATTTTTTCTTGTTCTTTTTTTCAAGAGTTTGTTTTTTTTTGAAGGATTTTTTGTTAGAGCGTTTAATTGTTTTATTTTTAACACTCCGCACTGAAGAACGTTTCTTCTTCGACTGGCTGCTCCTGTTTTTTCTCTTTGCTTTATACCCTCGCCCCTTCATGATGTCTGATAATTTATCGCTGGCTTTTTTAGCGAGTTTTCGTCCAGATTCTCTTGAGCGTACGCGTGCAGAATCTTTAAAGGACATGTCACCTCTCGATACATCGCTTAAAATTTGAGCGCCTGCTCTCGTGGCTTCTTTGCCAACAGCTTTCGCACCGCTACGTATGTAAGGTATTATTGTTCGAAAAAGGCCCCCAAGCCAAGCTCCTACTCCTCTACCTCGCTGTCTCGTAGAGCCGACGTAAATATTTCTTATACCACCACCTATCTGATCGTCGTAGTAATAGAGATACATCGACATACTTATCTGTTATTTTTAAAGTGTAGCGTACAGATCAAAGTCCCGCTCGTGAATGGCGGATTCACGCCCAGGCACGTTCTTATATCGAGAGAAATTGTTTGAAAATTACGATGCAAAACCGGTACATAATGCGGCGGCGAAAAATAACGCACCATGTTACATCTGAAAAACGTTTTAGAGCTATCTAGCGTGACGATGCGCAAAAGAGAAGTCTGCGTATCGCCGACGAATGACGGTAAACAGACGTTGCAATAGACGTATAGCTGCTCGTTGCTGGATAATACAAGAGACGCTACGGTGGTACGCCGGCTATCACGTACGTAGCTTCTGATTATTCTCAGCAGGTACTCAGGTACGCGCATTCGGCGTAGCGCGGCGTTAAGGTTGTTTCACCGATCCGAACAAAACGCGTTCCTCACGTGGAGGATAACAACAGCATAGTACTTCTTGGTGCCGTGGTTCCATCTCTTGCCCGCGATGGCCTCTCGGGCGGTGGCGATGACGTTCTCGATGGAGTTGATCGTCGATCTCCCCTTCCGAAAGCCGTACTGGTGGTCTGAGAGGCCCCCAGGGCTTTCAGTAGTGGCTTCGAGGCGGTCACAGATGATTCTTTCGAGAATCTTGCTCACTGTGTCAAGCATACAGAGCGGCCTATACGATGATGGTTCTTCGGGTGGCTTGCCTGGCTTTGGCAGCAGAACAAGCCTCTGTCTTTTCCAGCACGCGGGAAAGACACCGGTTCGCAGGCACGCCGTGTACACCTGCAAGAAGATGTCAGGGTGCGTGGCAATGGCGATCTTGATAGCGGCGTTTAGTACTCCGTCCGGCCCAGGCGCAGTGTTATCCTTGATCCTCCTACATGCTCCTCGAAGTTCCTCCATGGTGACGGCTGGTACAATTGCTCCTGCTTGGAGTCGTGGTGGCAGAGCTGGCTCGTCAGGCACACGAGGGAAGAGAGCAGCCACTATGCGGCGTACCATGGTTGGTGAGCTTGGTGAATTTGCTCTCGGTCCTCTGAGACGGGACATGACTGTCTCGTATGGATTTCCCCATACGTCCTTGTTGACCTTGTCGCACAGTTTGTTCCAGCATAGGCGCTTGCTGGTCTTGATAGCTGTGCGCAGGAGACGTCTTGCGGAGGTATAGCTCGCTCGGCAGTCGTCTTCATTTGGCCGGCCACGCGCTCTCTGGGCAAGCCTTCGCGCTTGCAGACATGAGCGCCGGAGGTCAGCAATCTCGCTTTTCCACCAGTATACTGCGCCACGACGACTTCGTCTACCTGCCTTGGTCATAGACGCGTCGCATGCACTGGTTATGGCAGCCATGAGCCTCGTTGCCATCTCTTCTGTAGGCCTGGGTGGAACCGCGGCACCGGCCATCATGGCCGTGAGGCACTCCGTGTCGAGGCTGCGCGCGTTCCACTTGCAGCTTTGGCGCGTCACGGGTCTAGACGGTCCGGCGATCTCTATCTCAAACAGGATGGCTTGATGATCGCTATGCGTGTAGAGCTCGCTAAAGGCCAATGATGTAACTTGGGAAGCGAGTGTGTCGCTGGGATCTACGATCGAGTAGCCCAGTGCACCGGTGAATGTTGGTTTATTTTCGGTGTTCAGCAGTACAGCTTTGAGGGGGGCGAGCGCGTTCAGGAGAGTAGTGGCACGTTGTCTCGTTGCTTGGCATCCCCACTCCGTTGACCAGGCGTTCAAGTCGCCAGCAATGATTAGTGGTCTCTTGCCCCGGGCTTCCTCGGTGATGTTGGTGAGAAGAGCGGAGAATTCTACATCAGCGAGTCTTGGTGGTGCGTAGACGCTGAAAAAGTAGATTCCTCTGATACGGGCCGCTGATACGTCAGACGGGACATGACTGTCTCGTAAGGTTTTCCCCATATGTCCTCGTTGACCTCATCGCACAATTTGCTCCAGCATAGGCGCTTGCTGGTCTTGATAGCAGCGCGCAGGAAACGTCTTGCGGAGGCATAGCTCGCTTGGCAGGCGCCTTCATTTGGCTGACCGCACGCTCTCTGGGCGAGCCTTCGCGCTCGCAGGCATGAGTGCCGAAGGTCGGCGATCTCCTTTGTCTACCAGTACACCGCGCAACGACGGCGTCATCCACTTGTCTTGGCCATAGACGCGTCGCATGCACTGGTTATGGCAGCCATGAGCCTCGTTGCCATCTCTTCTGTAGGCCTGGGTGGAACCGCGGCACCGGCCATCATGGCCGTGAGGCACTCCGTGTCGAGGCTGCGCGCGTTCCACTTGCAGCTTTGGCGCGTCACGGGTCTAGACGGTCCGGCGATCTCTATCTCAAACAGGATGGCTTGATGATCGCTATGCGTGTAGAGCTCGCTAAAGGCCAATGATGTAACTTGGGAAGCGAGTGTGTCGCTGGGATCTACGATCGAGTAGCCCAGTGCACCGGTGAATGTTGGTTTATTTTCGGTGTTCAGCAGTACAGCTTTGAGGGGGGCGAGCGCGTTCAGGAGAGTAGTGGCACGTTGTCTCGTTGCTTGGCATCCCCACTCCGTTGACCAGGCGTTCAAGTCGCCAGCAATGATTAGTGGTCTCTTGCCCCGGGCTTCCTCGGTGATGTTGGTGAGAAGAGCGGAGAATTCTACATCAGCGAGTCTTGGTGGTGCGTAGACGCTGAAAAAGTAGATTCCTCTGATACGGGCCGCTGATACGTCAGACGGGACATGACTGTCTCGTAAGGTTTTCCCCATATGTCCTCGTTGACCTCATCGCACAATTTGCTCCAGCATAGGCGCTTGCTGGTCTTGATAGCAGCGCGCAGGAAACGTCTTGCGGAGGCATAGCTCGCTTGGCAGGCGCCTTCATTTGGCTGACCGCACGCTCTCTGGGCGAGCCTTCGCGCTCGCAGGCATGAGTGCCGAAGGTCGGCGATCTCCTTTGTCTACCAGTACACCGCGCAACGACGGCGTCATCCACTTGTCTTGGCCATAGACGCGTCGCACGCACTGGTAATGGCGGTCATGAGCCTCGTTGCCATCTCTTCTGTGGGCCCGGGTGGAACCGCAGCATTGGCCATCATGACTGAGAGGGACTCTGAGTCGAGGGTGCGTGCGTTCCACTTGCAGCTTTGGCGCGTCGTAGGTCTAGGCGGTCTGACGGTCTCTAACTCAAACACGATGGCTTGATGGTCGCTATGCGTGTAGAGCTCGCTTACGGTCCATGATGTTATTCGGGGAGCGAGTGTGTCGCTGGCGAAGGTGAGGTCGATGACCGAGTAGCCCAGTGCACCGGCGAATGTTGGTGTGTCACCGGTATTTAGCAGTGCAGCTTCGAGAGCGGCCTCTTGTTCCAGGCTTCCTCGATGATGTTGGTGAGAAGAGCGGAAAATTCTACATGAGCGAGTCTTGGTGGTGCGTAGACACTGAAAATGTAGATACCGTTGATTCGGGCCCAGGTGAAAAAGGGACGCGCTCTTGCTGGGCGCTCCTGCACCATGCCCCCTTACTGCACCCAGATCGCAGCTTGGCTGTTGGCATCGGCCAGCCATGTATAAGGTGGATCTAAGTTCTTATACTGATCACACACTACGGCCACTTTGATGCGCTGCTCGAGAATGGTTTGGCTCAGGAGGTCCTGAGCAGCCTTACAGTGATTGAGGTTTAGCTGTAGTATCCTCATCATCGGCGGGCTTGATTGGTCTTCTGTGCCCGGGGGCAGTACTGGCTTGTCGACGCGTGGTCGTGGTCAGCGCCTTGCTCCTGGCAAAAAACGCACGATGGATTGTTCTTGCAATCCTTTATCCGATGGCCTGTTTGTCCGCAGCGGAAACAGTGCGCCGAGCGATCAGGTCCCTTACAGCGAGCCGAGACGTGTCCGAGGCTCCAGCAGCGGTAGCAGCGCGGAGCATCCTCGCGACCACGGATGCGGCAGTTGACCCAGCCAATACGTATGTGGCCGAGTTTCAGCGCCTTGGCGGCTAGGTCGTCCGGGAGCGCGGCGACAACCGCCTGCGTTTTCGCTTACGCTTTTTGCAGCGTTTTGACTACGTCCTTGTTGAGATGCAGGGCATTAAGTGACGTGCATAGCGCGTCGGCGATCTCGTCCTTGGTGGTACACTCATCGAGATCCCTGATCTCGATCATGGTAGTATGCTGTAAGGCGCTTGGTGTGTGTGTGTGTGTGTGTGTGTGTGTGTGTGTGTGTGTGTGGGTGACATGTATGTATGTGTGACGTGCGTGTGTTACGCCAGACATCGGCCAGACATGCCCGCTATAAGCAGGCATATAAAGGTGGTCGAAGTGGGGGGGTCTGGTGTCCCGTCAAATGCCCTCCTTACTACTATCGCCATCGAGTATTATTTCTCTGCTTCCTCCAGGTGACATCTTACAAAAGTTGTCACCGCCTGAATCTTTGTGATACCAAAGAACAGGAACTTTCTTTTCTACTTTCTCTATTGTACTTTTCGTTTCTGGTTGACCCTGCTTTTTATTGCAAATTTTTTTGCGCTGCAATAAGAGGTTAGGAAAAAAAATTATAATTATCTTTTACAAAACAATAATTAAAATCTTTTATAATTCAAATAAATTATTAAATCTTTTACAATTACAAATAAATTATTTAAATCTTTTATAATTTCAAATAAATTATTTAAATCTTTTACAATCACAAATAAATTATTTAAATCTTTTACAATTACGAATAAATTACTTACGTCTTTCTGTTGTTCTGGAGTTTCTTGGCCATACACACATTTCATCACATAATTGAATTTCTCCTTCCGTACTTCTGAAAAGGTTGATCGTGATTTATGGTCCTCTGTAAACAAAAATACAATTTAGAATATTAGTGGAATATTAGTATAATTGAAACTTTTATAAAAATAGTGTTCAAGTATTTACCTTTTTTCGTGAATACGTTGTAGGTATTGATGCGAGGCAAGCAGTGAAAGTATCTATCATCTACCATCACACGATAGAATTTTTCATTTTTGATATAGGTGAGCCAACTGATTTTCGGGTAATTTACTTTCAATCTAGACATTGAGATTTTTCGATTCGAAATCTCAAAAAAGCGAGATGAATTGCCGTCTTTTATTTCGATTTCTCTTATATCCATAATCAATTCTTTGAAAAACACTTTATGAACGACTGAACTCTTCGTTTACGAGTACAAGTGTTTAAACGATGAAATAAGAAAAAATAGAAATCCCGTCCGCATGTAGCGAGCTAGTGGCGCGATTATCACCGCCACCGCTCGCATATGCGGACTCACGTGACACCTACAGGCTTCCGTACTATTTTCCGAAAATCGTGACGAAATCCTTTGACTCTCTCGCACCTTTTAAATTTGTTAACCGCATAGGTTGAGCGTAAGCGTTCGTTCTTGCATGTGCTAGCTTAAACCTGATGACTAAGGGCCTGAACGTTGCATAGCCAATGTAGTAACAAAAATTTTACATCGTTACACACGATTTATAAAATATCACTGTATATGACATCGACCTTAAAAACGAAAAACGCATACTTACACATTAAAGGATTTGAATTTATTTTTCGTTTACTTTGAATTAGTGAGGTTTGCATGTAACATATCACGGTATTTTACGAGTTAGCGACAATGTGAATGGTCGTAAGATAATAGATTTTCACTTCTTGCATTTAATGATATCCAATTAAAAAATGTAATTAATACATACCTTAATTTAAAACATAAAATTTTTTAGCTATCTGAAAATTGTAATGAAGAATCAATCTCACATCAAAGGGAAAAGGATAATATGAGAATTCCACATTCTAGGTGTATAACGGCTTTTATTCTTACAAATGTGTCTCACTCAACCAATTGCACAACTTATCAAATTTTGAAATTAAAGAATATTCATATAGAAATGAATCGCTGTAAAAGTTCTAAAATATGTACGATATTTTCTAGTAATTACACATGTCAATGCCCTGTTGGACTCGCCAGAAGAAATTGCACAAAAAGTAAGTGACACTTTCTTGAATTAAAATTTAACCGTATTGATACATTCCATGTATAAAAATTAACATATTTGTATCATTTTGGCTAACCGTGCTGCTAATGCTAGCATGTTTAATGCTAGTTAAAAAATATTGTTGTTCACTACAAATCACACTCACAAATACTTATATTGTTTGTCTACTCGTTGCTTGAAATATTTGTTGTCCTTGTCGATGTTGATTGACTCATATAGCCTTGTTGTAGGCTAGATTGCGTAGATGTACTAATTTGCGTAGTTAATGAATCAAAAGTATATTATACCCGCGCAGTAGGATAATATTTAAAGCCCTGTTACTGATTACCTGTACAGATATATTGAGACGTGCGAGGGTCTGGGCCGTAGCCTGTGCTCGCCCTGCAGTCCGATTATTTATTACTGAGGCTCTGGTTAGCCTATATGGTCGTCTTACCTCAAAAAGGGGTCGAGCCTTCCACCAAGTGTGCCTTGAGCGTCGGCCATTCCGTGCTGAAAAGTGTGGATAAGGTTCGCGAAATAACCACAAGGGGAAGTTACGTTAAATCCAAAAAGTCACTTATTTATTCAATGAAGGTCAAAGTTAATGATCACTCTATTAATTATTAAAAATTATCAAATTACTACTCGATTGCATCCAAATTACAAGAAAAGTGTCAATAGTTGCTTCAGTGACGTCGAATTACCATAAGGGTACTTGCGCAATGAAGTCCAAGGGGAAACTGTCGAGTCACAATACGCTCTCGGCTCACTGTACACGAAGCCTAATGCCGCGTGAGTTCGCTCGCGAAAGTCTAACGACTTCGACGACTTTGTCGCGAAGTGCCGCCCTCTATATAATGCCAAGGCGACCTCGACAACACAAACAAAATAAAAAATTCGAGAATAGTAAAAAATTCACACAATTCTTAACTTGCCACTCAGATCGTCAAAGAAGTTAAAATTTATTAAAATCAAAAAATACATATATACAAGAATACATGTTCGCTGCTTCGTTATGCAGCCTCATCAGGACTAAATAAACAGATAGTCAAGTTTAATTACAATACATCGCATTACATATCGTCGCCCCAGCGCAGAAAGGTATCGCTTCTAATTCTGCAGCATAAAGGACACTTACCCGCGCGCAAGGTAAAAAGGTAGCTAATTCGAGCGCGGCACCAAAACAGTATCTTGTTCAAACACAGTGGCAAGAAAGTTTTCGCTCGCTGCATTTTGGTCGGTAACGCAGTCGTAAATGATGAAATTTTGTTTTCACATTTAACATTCAACATTTAATTCAAAGTTATGTAAAGATGATCACTTCTAGTTTCCTCTCAGAACTTAAAAAATTCTCCATAAGTGGCAAACTGACTCGAAATCAAGTTGAGATTTATTTGTTTGCTCGCATTACAAATAGATGAAAATCTTTACACTAGCTCATTTGTTTTTTCTCTTTTTTTCTCAAATACAGAACAGAATTTTATCATTTAGGGCTGCGTTGCCAACCTAAATTCAGCGAGTCAAAACTTTCTTGCCATTGCGTTTGAACAAGGTACTGTTTTGGTGCCGCGCTCGAATAAGCTACCTTTTTGCCTTTGCGCGCGAGTAAGTATCCTTTATGCTACAGAATTCGAAGCGATACCTTCCTGCGCTGGGGCGATGATTGGGAGAATGTTAAAATACTAGACTACGAAAATAATTTACATAGAAGAAAAGTAGCGGAGATGGTATACATCAACAGCACTAAGAACACAATAAATAAACAAGAAGATACGGATCTATTAAATGATATTTATTTTAATATTTTTAAGGTCTGTTAATTGTGTGTGTGTGTGTGTGTGTATGTGTGTGTGTGTATAGAATCGATTGTTATGTGAGTATTGTAATTAAACTTGACCATCTGTTTATTTAGTCCTGATGAGGCTGCGTAACGAAGCAGTGAAATGTTGACATGTACTCTCATATTTATTTATTTTTTTGATTTTAATAAATTTTAACTTCTTTGACGATCTGAGTGGCTAGTGAAGAATTGTGTGAATTTTTTACTGCTCCGGAATTTTTTATTTGTTTGACGCAGCGTCATAGAAAATGGTACACTGCCGAAATAATTTTATATATTAGTTTGATTAAGGCATGAGTGAAATTTTAATATGAATAAAATTAAACATTTTGTTAATTTAAATAATATCAAACTGTATTAAGGTAAAGTGGGGGAATACGCCATAGCTAAGGAAAAAATTGGAATAAAAAAGTAATGAATGTATGAAATCAATCTTAAGCATTGAGGACTGTAAAAACACGTTTATGTATTATAAGAAAAACAACACTATAACTTATATTGTTATTGTAATAGTTTAACAAATTTAGCAACTGGTTCAAAAGTGGCGTTTCCCCAAGCATGCGAGGAAGACGCCACCCGATTGGAGCAATATGCCCTTAATCTGAATACAATGAAAATAATTAAATACTAATTCATTTGATCTCCTAGCGAACTACCACGGCCAAACTTGCATGAAGTATTGTCATTATCTATATGTCGTTATCAATTCCCACTTAAACATTTCATTGAAAACTAAACGAATATTTGCACAGTGAACTTTAAGAAAAATTTTGACGCTTGAAAATCGACTGATAATAGCAGTGAAAAATCAGCTATTTTGTGTCGATGTAATCGGATTATCATAACGCTAATTCCAATAGGTCACTTATCTAAATTTTCTTTCTTATAACGATAATATAGCAAAGAGGCATTTCCCCGAACTGGCGTTTTCCCCCACTTTACCTTATTTATTTTCAAAGTTTATATCCAGAACTATGAATCTATCATGACCAAATTTCAGTAAAAATTTCAACATACTACTTGACAAATGCTCAATCTATTGTTATGAAATTTCAGTACTGTTTCTATAACTGTGTTCTCCATTTTCTATTCTTGAGCCGTTTTCAGCGTGGTCGGATGGTTTTCAGCGTTGCGTGGTACTCTGTTATTGAAACTCGCTCGTAAAACCTATTAATTTGACTCAAAAAACTGTTCTGTCACAATCATATAGAATTTGAGCACTCGTCTACTCTTTTATCTAAGTTCGTGCTTTTTCTGATCCCTGGTTGCCACGGAATTCAAAAATCAGACTCTATGCTGCTTGTAAAGATACTATAAAACATGGTGAATCATGTGCCCTCCCTTGAAATACGCTAAACACTTGAATTTATTATTGCATGATTTCAGTCATTATCATGTTATAAGATTATCTTTTTGACTGGTATCTGTATTTTTGAAAAGTTACAACGGCCTCTAACTCCTTTTGCAATTTAAGTATTTTCTCTTTCACTTTATTACGCTATCTTCTTAGGAGCGTATCATCTTGCATTGACTTGTCGATTTCTTCGTTTGACATTATTCTCACAATAGTCTCGCAACACTAACCACGAGAAAAAAAATTTTTTGGCAATCCCACTTCTGAATTGTTATGATTTGCCAGGATAAATAAATAATTGGACATTTTCTTGAAATTAATAAATCAACTTTATTTCTTTTATTCCAGTTTACTCACTGTATACGGTCCCACGACCCACGCTGCTAGTGGCCTCAAGACTTAAAGACTCTCAGTACGCCCTTGTACACGCGCTAACACCCCTCTTTCTCTATCATACAGGTGTCGTAGTATTTGATTCTTTAATACATTTATTATCCTTTGATACATTTATCCTATGATACATTTAAGCATTCGATTAGGAATTATTACGCAAACGATGATAACGATATCCAATTCGTCAGGAAAGATAAAAAAATTATCATAAAAACCGAACCCCAACCAGATAAAAAAAGAGGCCAATGCTCTACCATTGATAGAAAATTGAAAGATAGATAGAAAGATTTGATAGAAAAAAATGACGGGGATAAAGAATTAATAGAAAACATTGTTACAATTTTTGCTTCCTCCATAGAGGAAGCTATGTGATGAGTTCGAATATGAGTTTTTGAACCAGACCTCCTAGGACAATTTGGTTTACATATTTGTAAACTAGATTGAATTCCTAATACATGTCTGTGTGTGCGTGTGTGTTTTTTTTTGTACGTGGGCAGAGTGAACTCTGCAGCTAGTGGCCCTTCGAAACGAGTACCCCACCGAAACTGTCGTTAGACATTACTTCGGTGGGGACTCTGAAGAGCTTCTCTGCTACATCAGTGTCTTTTCCGTACATCTCACGTCCACCATACTGTGATTAGGGGTTCAGGAACCCGAAGCGGTCTTCTTCTTGCAGCATCGTCCATATCGTTTTTACACCTCTTGTGCCTCTTACCTCTGGAGGAGACTGAGTGCTCGAAAGACGATACCACCATCTAATTGTCTACGGCCTCGAGCATGAGTCTGACCATTTTCCGGCTCGATTACTTCTTGGAAGACTTGTTGAAGTCTCTCCTTTTCTTCGTGGAATCATGGGCAGCGAAAGAACGCCAGCGGTAATATGCCGGCTATCACGTACGTCGCATCGTAGGAGACGTGTGGTCACCTGCTGATCACGCGCAGACAGGCTCGTCGATGTACAGACTCTGCCTGACGGATGTAGGCCTGCATTTCCATCGCACAGCTCTAGATGGGGGCTCCATACAGGAGGATCGAGTCAACGACGTGGACATAGAGCGTCAGCTACTTCTGGGCCCACCGATGTTGGGCATGATCTTCGCGAGGACTCCAGCCACTCTTGCTTTCTGTTTGCTGACGATTCGAAGATGTTGGTCGAAACTCAGCCTGGAGTCAATGTGTAGGCTTAGGTAGTAGATGTAGGGGGATGAACTTATGCTGCAGTCACCTACTGTGATGGTGATAGTCTCCATTTTCTTTCTGTTAGTGATGAGTAGGGCATCGGTCTTATGGTCAGCCGTTACCAGGCCGAGCTCTTGAAGCGTGCATCACACTTGCGCGATGGCAGAGTTCAGGTCGTGTTCGATCTGCCCCAGGTGCTTAGCCACGGTCACCACGGCGATGTCATCTGCGAAGCCAACGATCTTCACGTTGCTTCTGAAGTTGAGGCGCACAGTGGCATCGTACAAGACGTTCCACAAGATAGGGCCCAAGACAGACTCCTGCGGTACGCCTGCTGTGACTCTGTAGGACTCTGGTCCGTCGTCCGTATTGTAGTCAAGCACCCTCGCTGAGAGATAACTGTTGATCATTCTCAGCAGGTACTCAGGCATGCGCATTCGGCGCAGCGTGGCATGGATCTTCTTCCACCAAGCCGAATTAAACGCGTTCTTCACGTCGAGGGTCATCATGGCGCAGAACTTCTTGGAGGTGTGTGTATGTGTGTAACATGTGTAGAGCATTATTTGAAAAACAGTACGGTGAATTTGTGTTGAATTAAATTGCATTTATTGTGAAACGTATCAAAGATGAAGCCCGTAAAAAAATTTTTTCGAACGGTATATGATTAAACATGATGTGATTGAACATTTCCAATTCAATTTAATCATTGACAAATTGAAAAAGAACTTGACACACTTTTTTTTCTTTATTTATCTTTGTAAATTTTTTTTTTAAATTTTTTTAAAAAAATTTAATTTTGGTCCTGAGACCATAACAAAATATGGAAACAAGCCTTTCCCTTAATTCCTTAGTGTAATCTTCGCTCTTACTCAATGTAGAAAATCAATTTTTTATTTTTATTTTTGACAAAAAGTAAAAATCATCTTTGGAGGTAGCTTCGTTGCCATAAGTTGGCAGCGGTTTTTTATTTAGAATAAAAATGTAATTTATTCTAAAAACTTAAAAAGTTAAAATATGTGCATGAATCATTTCTCAGCGTTGACATGACTACCACCTTCTCTATTGGAACCTCGGTAGAAGTTATGACAAAAGATAATGATCAACATGGGGATGAATAAACTTATAAAGATAAATTGTATTTATTCAAAATCACAGTATAAAAATATATTATTATTTATTTTCAAAATTTAATTACTTATAAATATATAGGGTAAACTGCCCAGTTATTGACCAAAATTTTGTTTTTTATCTTCTTGATGAAAAAAATATTAAATTTTCTAATAAAAAATTATATTCATGTATTCTTGAAATACCCAAAATTAAAGATAAAATTTAAAAAATACACATTTTTGACATTAAACATAAATAATATAATAACTCAAGCTTCACTCGATTACCCAGTAATTGACCGCTTAGAACCAATTGTTGACTGAAGATCAACCAGTTATTGACCGCGTTTTCAATTGCAGTTGTTATATTTCATATAATCATTTTATTGTTTGTAGGTATAATGTTGAAAATTTTTTTTAAAATTTGATAAGCGCTTTTCAATGAGTACACGGCTTTTTCAAATGCAGAACATTTAATTACAATGTATAACGTAATATTGTTAGTATTAACAATTTTTAAAATAAAATTCATACGCACTTTTCAATGAATACAACACTTTTATAAATACACTTGATTACAATATTGAACGTAATAGAGTCACTCGCCCAGTGGTTGAAAGGCTTAGAAAAATTCTGCTTTCAAGCAGCTTGGATGCATGTTTTTAGTCAATTTCAGGTAATCAAACCAATATTTTGGCAAAGTTCATACCTTCCTCTGCCTATTAGAATTTTTACAGAATTTTCAATTTACCAGTTGATCTTCACTTTACCAGTGAATGAAACATTTAATCCAGTGAATGATAGCCACGAAACCAGTAAATGAAAGTACAAATATAAGCATACGTTGATTTGATAATCAATATAGACTGTAATATATCACCTTTTTTATTGAATAAGAAATTAAAACATAAATTTATCATCCAAACCAACCTCTTTATTGCCATAATTAAAATAAGGGCACCTATGTTAAATGACATAATTAAGGCCGTTGCTATTTGCACGCCAAACAGTGTATAATACAAAAGTAGTGAAAAAAAGTGTGATTTCAGAGAAAGAAAGTGTCGTACAACTAATGACATACACTGCACTATTTCTAATGAAAAATTTTGCATCAACAACTCGCGTAATGTATATTGTGACGGGAGATACGATTCTCACCGCACAACGAGGCTCGTTCGACACACTGGCTCAACTGCGCGCGACATACACACTGACACACACTTACAAACACATACACACGAAGCAAAAAGACGACCAAGAAGTCGACGACAGAAATGGCAACAATGGCAACACAGGTACAGGACTCGCGCGGCCAAGAAATGCGGACGACAAGCTCGTCGCATTTACGAAGCTTGACGAAAAGACGAAAAGCCTTAGCTTATCGATACCGCCTCGCTACGCTTGCGCGTGCGATCTGCGATGAGGCCCGGGAGTACTGAAAAGCACGATTGACGAACACTCTCTGCTTCACGCGTGACCCGTGAATCTCGGTCTGGCATAATAATAGTCGTTCGGAGTGCAATTCATAATTCGTCGCTAAGACGCCGGCATTAGTTCTCTACATCGTCGCTGAGAAGCCGATATCGCACTTCCAATATTTCCCGAGAAATTAATTCGTCACTTTGTCGTGTGATACAAATCGATAATATCACCCGACTACGTGCACTCGCAATTGTGAATAGTGCCAATTCAACCCGACCGAGGACAATTGGATCGATCCATCCAGAAGTGCCGCCTGACATCCCAGCCACGCCGATGCCATCCACCATCGAGAGGGTCCACGGAGACGTCGACGCTGAAGAGGCCGGCCTGCGTTATCTGAAGTACACAAAACACACACACCCACACCTTTTCCAAGCCATCGCGAATAGTCGATTAATGATTGAAGGAACTCGCGCCCCTGAGGTTTGTAAATGAGAGTCTGCATGCTCCACATGCAGTGGTGCCCCGAGCAAATTTTATATCTGTTGACACATCCTCATTTTATACCCAATATAAGTGAATATATAATTTGAACTATCAGTATTTGTATCACCATTTATTTGCAAATCCAAAATACCCTCACAATATAATAATTCTGAAATGTGATTGATGCTAGTAGAATGTGTTGTGTCGTCTGTCAGCCTAGGGACTTTTATTGAGTTTTTCGATTTGTTCCGTAGTCCTCTGTTGTCACTCGTCATTGACCAAACAGCGGCGCCAATTGTGACATCTCCAACAATGCTCTGGAAAGTTTGCTGAAGCGCCCTTGATTGAATATAAATAGCGGTAGTGAACGTAATTTCTCTGTATTTTCTAATTATAATTATTAAAGAACGATTGAAAACGGACACTTTAGTTTAGAATGTTGAACAAACATACGATGACAGTCAGAGACGTAGATCGGCCTCAACATGTTCAATAGTCGTTTTATAACACGAGTATAGCCCAAATATTACAAGAAGCTCTCTAATGCCTGTTTGATCGAGCATGCAGAGTCGAATATGAAGGAGGCAGGTTACCCTCTGTTAAGAAGAAGCCGATGATAACGCTGAAGAATATAAATGTGAAATTTTAGACCACTGTAAGATATATCTTCGAAAATGTGCCTTTAACTCAATAAAACAATATACTTCGTATAGCAAACAATTTTGTCAGGACATGGTCGCAAAGAGACATAAAATTCGATTGATCGAACTACTCTAAAAAAATACAAATTATTTTAATGATGTAGAAATTTGTTATCGTTACTAGAGGAACTAAAGGCTATCAACGGAAGAGAAGACGTGAACATTTTTACCGCTCTAGAATTTTTTATTTTGAACCGTTCATAAATCAATAATTAATAGGTGAAAAGCTTGTGTTGGCATGAAAAAACGTTGAATACGATGAGTTATTTAACCCATTAAGTCCCAAGAGGACGTTTTTTTGACACTCATTTCGGTCGCTGTATTTTTGATGAAAATGGGGTCAAAAAATATACGAGTAGCCTGTTCTTATGTAAAATTTAATGCCCTTTAAGAATCTGAGCTCAGATTTTCGAAAAAATGATCAGGTCAAAAGTTATGGTTGATTTTATAAAAAAAAATGTGATTTTGAAAAAAAAAAATTTTTATTTTTCGATTTTCCAAACGGAAACCATTTGAAATCTCATGGTTTTCGTACAAATATCGCGTCCTCGATGTCTAAACTAAAAGTTAGCGAGGTTCTGATTGGAAAAATTAATGTTTAAACAAACAAAATGGAGGTCAGAACGCGAAAAAATGAAAAAAAAATTCTAGAATTTTTAACTCGAAAACGCGAAGGAAAAAATTTTATAGAACAAAAAGTGTTCAGAATTATTTAAAGAATACGTGTGAATTTTTCCAGAATTTCGGAGCGATTTTTGGATTTTTGGATATGACCATTTTTCCAAAAATCCAAAAATGGCTTCAAAAATTCTGAAAAATGCACACATGTTTTTTGGTACATTTTAAACACTTTTTATTCAATACAATTTTTTCTTAAAGTCCTTTGTTTTCGAGTTAAAAACTCTACAAGAAAAACAACACGTTACGAGTTAAAAACTTGTAGAGTTTTTAACTTGAAAACAAAGGACTTTAAGAAAAAATTGTATAGAATAAAAAGTGTTTAAAATGTACCAAAAAACATGTGTGCATTTTTTCAGAATTTTTGAAGCCATTTTTGGATTTTTGGAAAAATGGTCATATCCAAAAATCCAAAAATCGCTCCGAAAATTCTAGAAAAATTCACACGTATTCTTTAAATAATTCTGAACTCTTTTTGTTCTATAAAATTTTTTCCTTAAGTCCTTCGTTTTCGAGTTAAAAATTCTAGAATTTTTTTTTCATTTTTTCGCGTTCTGACCTCCATTTTGTTTGTTTAAACATTAATTTTTCCAATCGGAACCCCGCTAACTTTTAGTTTAGGCATTAAGGACGCGATATTTGTACGAAAACCATGAGATTTTAAATGGTTTCCGTTTGGAAAATCGAAAAATAAAAAATTTTTTTTTCAAAATCACATTTTTTTTTATAAAATCGACCATAACTTTTGACCTGATCATTTTTTCGAAAATCTGAGCTCAGATTCTTAAAGGGCATTAAATTTTACATAAGAACAGGCTACTCGTATATTTTTTGACCCCATTTTCATCAAAAATACAGCGACCGAAATAAGTGTCAAAAAAACGTCCTCTTGGGACTTAATGGGTTAATTAAAAATACCTCTTATTTTTCATTCTATTTATACTTAGTTTATTAATTAATGAACCCTTAACTGAATTTGGATATGATTGCAAAATTGGAGCTTTTTCTACAGGTTTTACAAAATACCCTATAATTTCAATTTAATCATACTAATTTTTTATTATGAAACTATGAATATTACATTAATATTAAGTTTGTTTACAATTTGATATCATGAAATAATGACTTTCCACATTTGAAGTACTTGAAAAGTAGGATATTAGGGTTTATATCATGTAGGAAATGGACTTGGTTGGAACTATTGTATTTTCTTTCAATTAAACAGTATTTTTCATCAACGTTGAAAGAAAATATTTTTTTACAAATATTTTTTACGGCTGTGACAGTATAATTTAGTCAAATTTTTCTTACATTCGCCAATTTTTCTATGAGAGCTGTGACAACATTTAATTTAGTTCTTGGTGTGTCATTAAATTTCAACTGGTATCTCAAGGTAGATAGGATTTGCGATGATGGCTCATTAATGCTTGATGTTGAAGAGAGAGAGTCAAAATAAGAGAGGCCAAAAACGCAAACGACAACCAATACACTGATCGTTGGAAGAAAAAAAAGAACCTTTATTTATGATCTGACCTTAAAATGACCTTCAAATAACCTTTATATGGCCTGATACAGTCAAAATGACCTCTGATTTAGATTCAGCGACCCTTAAAACATAAGTGTGATTTTTTTTTGGATATTCATATTGAGTTCTCTTAGTTTGACCTTCAAATGATCTTGAAGGTGACCTCCTGAAGTCATCTGACCTCGGATTTGGATTTAGCATCCTCAAAAACTCTTTTTTCAAATTTTTTACCACTTTCCCATTATTTGATCTTCAAATGACCTCTAAAATGAGCCAACCTTGAAAAACCGACCCCAGATTCGGATTCAACGACCCCAAAAACGTAAAGTCCACTAGGTCCGGCCGGTGGACTCAAAAATTTTTTTTTGTGTGGCTGTGTTATTAAATATTAAATACCCTGTCATAATAGTAATAGGCATTGACGGCAATGGCGCAACAAGAATTTTTGGTATTTTTATCGTAAAAAATGAAACTAAAGAGATAATTGAATGGTGCTTTCGAGCAATGAAAGAACACAACGAAAAAGCATGCGAAGGAGTCAAAGGGTTCATGGGCGATAAGGATCTGATTGTACGAGAAGTGATACCAACAGAAATGCCAAACGTGAAAAGAACATTACATTAAGAATTCTGCAAAGCATGGTTTACGCGAGAAATACCAACGATTATGCATCTATACAAGAGGAATTCATAGAACTGCCCGTACCAGTAGAGTTGAAACATTATTTTGTAACGGTGGGATCCGAATTCGCCGTACCGCTGCGAGTCGCCGGTTTACATAGGCGGGCGCCAGCGGTGGAGGCCGTGCGTTGCCTAGCAACGCGTATATATGCGTGGGGCCTAAAGCGGCGTGACTCGCTCAGCTGACCACGCAGCAGACGAGTGTTCGTGTGGCTACATACGTGGCCGTCACAATTTCACAGAAAATTGGCACAGCATTAAGAATGAATGGATAAAATGTTACATGACAGCATGTATCTTCAAGAACCACACAAACAATAGACTAGAATCTCTCAACCAAAAGCTTAATTACATGTGGCTAATTAAAAGCTTAATTAAATAAATAGTGGATCATATATTTTTGCTGAAGGTATCCTCAATGCAAGTGCTGGTAAAATAATGGAGCCTTTTACGGACCATTATCCTTTGATTTTTGTCCTACATGATAACAGACCTCAAACCGAAACTATTTTAAAACCAATAATTAATAAAAAGAAATTCTTGTATCTGTGTGAAATGGAAAACTGGGAAGAAATTTTTTGTACGGAAAACAATAATGCAGCAATAGAAATGTTAGTTGGTAAGTTACAAAAAATAAATAAAATGGCACACAAAATAATACCTAAGACGCAGAAACCAAGAAAAAATTGTTTAACACCAGCTCTGGTTTGTTCAATTAATACTGAGAATGTATCATATAAGGAATGAAAATTGGAAAACAGTAATTTAATCAAAAAACAAAGATATCATTGTTTTATATCTGAGAGCATGAGTGCGTGACAATTTATTACGAGTTCGTATGAATATTTATCTCTTCAATTTGTCTAGAATTTCAATACTAATAATAAGTGCTTTATTGCAATACTAATGATTAATTTATTGTATATAACTTTAGCTTCTGTACGTAGTTTGATATGTCACTTAATAAATCTTATAATTTTTATCAGTAATCCTCTTGTGATCATTCACTTCTCCCATTCATACATAGCGAGCAACTAAGTTATTGAAACGTGGTTTTATGTTTTTAACCCTTGTAATAAAAAACACGAGATAATTATAAAAAGTACCCTATGCAATGATGATTTAACCAAAGCAAAGTTCTTTAATGAACATTTTAGAACCGTAGCTGGTAAACTGGGCAAGAGAGTTATTCCGCCATTGAGGCGACAGGTAGTTCCTGATATCCAGCATAATCAGCACACATTTTTTCTTGCGCCAACAAGTGCAGACGAGGTGATAAGAACTATCCATGAGTTGAAGAATAAAGCTGGAGGCTGTGATGAAATACATGCGTATGCTATTAAACTGGCAGCACCGTATATAGCACCTGCTCTCACCAGTATTATCAACGAAGCGTTTCTCAAAGTTGTATGTCCTAACCATTTTAAGAAAGCTGAATTAGTGCCCGTATACAAGAATGGAGGTAAAAATCTTGTAGATAACTACAGTCCAATAGCACTTATATCAAATCTGACAAAAATTTTTGAGAAGATATTGTTTGCAAGATTGCATAAATTTGTGGTCAAATTCAATTTGATTTGCGCAAACCAATTTGGTTTTAGAAAGAGTGTTGGAACAAACGATGCCATTGCTCTCTTAAGCAAACTCATTTACGACAATCTTAATGATAGAAAGACCTACAATAGTATCTTTTCTTGATGATTATTCGAAGGCTTTCGATACTGTCAATCACCGCAAGCTTATTAATAAATTGTACCTTATCGGGATTCGAGGAGTATGTCTCAAACTATTTGAAAGTTACTTAAAGGATAGGATGCAGGTCGTAAAAGTAAATGGTACCAGAAGCAATCCTGTACAGATTAATATTGGCGTCCCGCAGGGATCCATACTCGGTCCATTGCTCTTTAATCTATATATTAACGATCTGCTGACACAGCATAATGATCTTTTTGCGTATGCTGATGATACAGTGGCAACTGCGTGTGGAAATGATTGGAATGAAACTATAGCTAAAATCAACAACAAGCTCGACTCAGTATACGCCTGGTTATACCATAACGACTTAATCCTGAATACAAAGAAGACAGTATTTATACCTTTCGGGATCTAAAGAGATGCTATTCCTAAAAATATTACTATCCGATTGAATAGTCAGAATCTGCAAAGAGTAAGAAGCTGCAAGTATCTTGGAATCATTTATTACTGCAATATAAAATGGGATCTGCACGTGAATAGCATAATTAAAAGAACAAATTATCTAACCTACATCTTCTATAGATTGCGGCAGATACTAAGGAAGGAACAGATGCTCCAAATATACTATGGCCTGTTTCACAGTATAACTACGTATGTCATTATTGGATGGGGAGGCCTCTATAATACCTTCCTGGATCCCCTGGACAGACTTCAAAAGAAGATTCTGAAGATGATTGGCATTGAAGAGCATCATCCAAAGAGACCACCAAATATCAGACAAGTTTTTATTCTCAGCTCTGTCATGCAGAAATATGATAATCTTAAAAATGAGTACATGCAGATAACGAGAAACACTAGATTTCGACTTTTAAAATTGCCACAAATCTTGTTAACAATAGGACAGAGAAATTACGAATACCGTGCGATCAAATACTTCAACGAGTTAATAATAATAATAATAATAATAATAATAATAATAATAATAATGTGCGTGTCGCGAAATGCATGATGCCAGTTGTAATGCCATGGCCAGACCCGACCATGGGACCAAGTATGTCCCATCCAAAGGTGGGCTTCTCCGGGGTCTCGGGCTACCTGTAGGAGAGAACGGGAAAGGCGCACGAAATAATAACTCAAGCATTTAACGGTTGATAATAGATCGAACGATTTATTCACTCTCACTTACACATTTACACAACATTAATTGGTTGTGCGAGTCAGACGACCTAGCACTCCAACTGTCTCGCAGGACAGTTACGTCGGTGACTGCAATAAAAAAACATACACTTCCACCATGAAAGAACAATTCTTACATTGTTGCTGGCTCTCTTTTCCACTACACTA
Organism: Trichogramma dendrolimi; assembly: GCA_034770305.1. Lineage (NCBI taxonomy): Eukaryota > Metazoa > Arthropoda > Insecta > Hymenoptera > Trichogrammatidae > Trichogramma > Trichogramma dendrolimi. Next base: position 493,673 of record JAPMIB010000118.1, on the reverse strand, counting down.
ACTGACTAAGTCAGTCATTCCTGTGAGGACACTCTTTGATTGATAACTACTTTAAACTAGGTTCTGCAAGTCGATGTCTCACTGTTCCACAATAATTAATTAAACAATTCACGGTTAAAATACCACTTTGAAAGAATAATCAAAAATCACCATGAGATAGACTCGTGTGTACTCGGATTTGAACCGTCTTTGTGAGCTACTGTATAACAAGTGAGTCGTCTGCTTTTCTCCTCTCCTTAACCGATCTATCTCACCACTGATCCATGAGGAGTAAGTGAGATATCATCACCTTGTCGTTTCTCCTCATCGCACATATGGTAAACATGAAACATAACACACCATTCGATCAGATATATTATTCTTACAATAACAGATCCGAACGACGCATGTATGCGAACCTACAACGGCACATCAGACGCCACGGCGTCACACAGTGGACATTTCGGAGCAGGGGTGACGAAATGTGTCACGTTATTAATTCACTGCTGTGAGCTGCGTGAGCGTGAGTCGCGCGGCGAGATCGTTTTCGGACGCTGTAAAGACCGCATCGACGTGGTCCCGAAATCACAAAGAAGTCACGTTCAGCGTAATTTTGTCGCGCCGTACGTCAAAAGTACGTGTACCCGATGCACGACCTGGACTAGCGTGAACGAGTAGCGTCGAATGTCGTGGGTGCGTGCGGTACGTACGACTTGGACTCGCGTGTACGCCGTCGAACGGGTTTGATTGTCGGGACACGTGAAGCGGTTTAGCGGACCGGATCTCCACACGCTTTACTTGTGTGCGGTAATGGACTGCCGTTTACTTCTTGCGTACCGACAGCACGAGCAGGTCGAAGAGGCCATCCTTAACCAAGGCGACGACAAGCAGCCAGTGACGACCAGAGCGTGCGCAACTACTGTAATTACCTCTCGAGTACCAAGCCCTCTCAATATGTGTGCAATCGCGTCCTGTATGCAAAAGTGTCTGATTGCGATTGCGCTGCTGCGTGCGCTGTTAATGAAACAATCCGTTAATAAACCTGATTATTGTTCTTAATTAATTATAATTCGCAAATCATATTGTTATTTCGTCTTTCCCGTCTATTTTTCCCTCTTTTTTAGACCATGACGCCGCCAGGGTCGGTGCAAATTGTCCCACCAAGTACTAAGCTAGTTTTCGATATCGCATAATCTAGGACAATGAATTAATTATCAAATTACACAGGCACACAAAATAAAAAAAATCTTCAGTTCCAGAGACCAGACCCGTTGGACTTTATGTTTTTTGGAACGCTGAATCCGAATCCGTCGTCGGTTTTTCACCATCACATCGATTTAAGGGTAGTCATACACCAATTGGTTTTTATTGGGCATTTTTGTGATATACATCACAGTTTGATGTCAACCTATATTTTCAACATCATTTTTACATCTTTGGACCCTACAAAATGTGTAAAAAAGTGTCAGAATAGGCCTCTGCATCTAAATATAGCTTATTTTTGCTATTTTAGGATTTTGGCACTGTGCGCAAGATTCAGACCAGAGTTTTTGAGATACAGACCTCTAGTCCGTCTCAAAATCTTCATAAAATGACACTCTATGGGCTGAGTTTTCTGAAATTTTAATTAAGACCTTTATATCAGTTCTGTTACTCAATATGTGCTCAAAAACAACAATAAATTTTCTTGAATTTTGCTTTTTTTCACATCTATTAGTGTAAAAACTTTTTTATAACTTGAATCAAAATTCCACAAAACTCAGCCCATAGAGTGTCATTTTATGAAGATTTTGAGACGTACTAGAGGTCTCTATGATGAAAATTGACTGAGGAACCCTGCGCACACTGGACTAAAATGTGAAAAATTAAACTTTTCAGGAGAAGCAAAAGAAAGAATTTATGTTTAACACATTGAAATCGTTCACTACACATTCTCAGTGGCCCACACATAAATCTCACTCACACTTTACTCATTCTCAGACTAATTTGAGCTTTGTCACAACATTTCACTAATTTGTTTCTATAAACTTCACTCAACCCACATACAATTCAGGTATCATGCGTGCATTCAGTTTCTCAGTGATGCATGTTGTAAAGTACTAAGCACAAATGTTTTAGATTTGAAATTTGCATTTGAGCATTATTATTTCAAATGTCTTTTCTAAAAATAAAACATACTATAGGGTAAAGTATATATTTACTATTTGAACTGTATCACTTGTATAAAGATATGTTTTACTGTAAATCGATCACTACACTGCAGCACTGAGAAACAATATAAACTGAATAAAATTAAGAATCTTTATATTTCTCCAAGGCAATGAACTATTCTAAATTTTTATTACAAAATTCACTGTACCAAAATAACTTCAACTCTCAAAATATAAAACATCACTCTCACAGCCTCATTACACAGCTGATTTATGTTGACATTTTAGTTGCGGATGTGGCATTTTTATCAATTGAATCTTCACATGAGCTACATAATTAATCTTTCTGCTACTTCTGCTGGGGCAGTTCAATACTGCTATATAAGAGAGGCTTGCTTTTTGTTTACAAATTTCCGTGTCCCATCAAATGAAGCAGCTACCTCTCGCCGAATAACAACAGCTTCTGAGTCAACTGGAGGATTATCTATTTGCTCTAATTCTGTTGTCTTAATTATTTCCTCTTCAACATCGAAATCATAAAATGGTCTTCTGAAAAATAGCTATTTCGATGGGAAATTTCCTCCTCTTTCCATCTGGACTATTTAAAAAAAAATCTTAAAAATGTTCTTTTTAAGATATTCGACTTTAAAAGTTTCCCGGTGATTTTCCCGAGGAAAATGGAAAATTTTTGAAAATATGACCCCGCCATCAGAAAGCTGAGGTAATTTCCTATCGAAATGATGGGTTACTTTTCACCATCAGATCGATTTAAGGTCATTTGAAGGTCATTTAAAGATCAAATCATGAAGAAAAGGTTAAAAAATTTAAAACATTTCCTTTATAGGTTTTCGAGGATGCTGAATTAAAATCTAAAGTCAGATAACCTCTACGACCCTACCTTCAAGGTCATTTGAAGGTCAAACTCAGAGAATTCAATATAAAAATCCAAAAAATTTCACATTTATGTTTTGAGGGTCGCTGAATTCGAATCGAAGGTCATTTTGACTAAATTAGGACATATAAAGGTCATTTGAAGGTCGTTTGAAAGTCAAATCGTAAAACAAAGGTTAAAGAAACGGAAAAACTCCTATACAGTTTTTGAGGATGTTGAATTCAAATTTAAAGTCAGATAACCTCTATGATCTCACTTTCAAGTTCATTTGAAAGTCAATTTTAGAGAATTCAATAAAAATCCGAAAAAATCACATTTATTTTACTCTTTTTTTTGTGTAACGCAGCTTTTTTTCTTCAAACCATCGGCGTAAAGGTCACTTTACGATGTCTCTCTCTCTCTCTCTCTCTCTCTCTCTCTCTCTCTCTCTCTCTCTCTCTCTCTCTCTCTCTGGAGGATGTGCGTCTTGCTATTGACAAGCGCAAGGTCACTGTCTTGGTCTTGTTTGACTTTTCCAAGGCATTCGACACAGTTCCTCACAGTCTGCTACTCTTGAAGCTACGGAAATTCAATCTCTCCGACCAGGCGATAAAATGGTTTGCCTCCTATTTGCGGGGTCGCTCCCAGGCTGTTGTGGGCCCTGATGGGATGCAGTCGGATTGGCTGCCCACGACCAGTGGGGTCCCTCAAGGCAGTGTTTTGGGACCACTTCTTTTCTTGCTTTTCATTAATGACTTGCCAAGCGTGCTCGTGCGATCGAATCACATGCTTTTCGCCGATGATCTTCAGGTGTACTATTCCTTTTACCCCAGGGACTTTGAAGTCGAGATCGGTAGACTCAGCGATGACCTGAATGCTGTGGCGGATTGGGCAGCGGACAATCACCTGTCTTTGAACGCGGCCAAAACCAAGGTGATGATTCTGGGCAGCAAGTTCTTTACTGACCAACTCGGTGTAACCACGACCAAAAAAGTCCAGATTCGCGGCACTGAACTCCCCTACTCGTCCGAGGTCAAGTCTCTCGGTGTTTGATTGCACCCAAATCTCGACTGGGGAAATCACGTGAATCGAGTAGCCCGGCGTATCCATGGCGCCCTTTTCCCTTCGTCAGTGCCGCCGTGCCCTGTCACCTCCCATTCGCAAGGATCTGGTGGAGTCACTAGTGTTCCCCCATCTTGACTACGCATGCGTAGTCTATAATGATCTACTTGACTACCAGAATCTGCAACTGCAACGGGCGCTCAATGCATGTGTGCGTTTTGTCGTGGGCACTATTGGTTGGCGCGACCATGTCACGCCCCACAGGCTACAACTTGGCTGGCTCTCTGTATCGGACCGTAGGCAGTACTTTACTGCAATTACTGCTTACTCTATCATTGCCCACCAAAATCCACCTTACTTATCATCTCTCTTCGACCTTCCATCACAGGCTTTCATCAATCGCTCATCATCACGACTACCGCAGAGGTCTATCATTGGTCATACAGTACGTACTGGGACTCACCAGTCGTCCTTCGTGTACACCGCCACCGACCTACTAAATAAGTTTTTCACAACCCGTTTGCTATTTTGCCCATCACGCATCTCTCACATCAAAAATGTCATCTTCAGTAAATTGCTCGAGGATGAGAGGAGAGCAGTGGATCACTAGGACTTTGCGCCTTGGCTTGAATCATGCCTTTCCTGCTGAATACCATATAGCTACAAATTAACGTCTTGTTCGCTTCTCTGTTCGACATGCCACTTACCTTGTTTCGCTATATATTTTTGTAATTACTTTACTCTTTTCTATTTATATGTAACGCTTATACCTTTAGGTACCTTCAGGTATAAGCCTGTGTGCCACACGGGAAACCATGGCCTAATAAAATATTCTAATCTAATCTAATCTAATCTCTCTCTCTCTCTCTCTCTCTCTCTTCAACATGCAGCAGTAATCAGCCATCATCGCAAATCTCATCTACCTTGATATCGCTGCTCCATATGTTTTATGTCTAGATAGAATCATTCTCCTTGCTCGTCGCTAAAATCTACACAGTTTTCTGGGAACTTATCTGTATAGTTATGCAGGAAATACAGTTTAAAAGACTAATTACACTTCATTTTACCGAAATGTTTTATCGCGGTTGATTTTTAAATTTTGCTTTCATTGCTTCTGTGATTCATTTAAGCCTTCAAATGACCTCAATAAAAAAGCTAAATTTGTCAGCTCCATAAACCTATACACAATCTTTTTCCGTTATTTTATGGTGTTTACTACATTTACCTTTAAAATGATCTTTGACCTTCAACGAATCTTATAATGACCAGGTTTAGTAAAAATAAACTTTGAGATTGAGCAACCCTCAATAAATAAATGTGATTTTTTTCGGATTTTTTATTAATTCTTTTAGTTTGTCCTACAAATTACCTTGAAAGTGAGATCATAGAGGTCATCTGACTTTAAAGAGCGGTCATTGGCTCGGTGAGTAGCGTGCTAGGCATTGAATTAGCGTCCGTTCGAGTAGCCGTGGGTTCGAATCCTAGTGAAGGTATTCGGATTTTTCTGATGCGAGACAGTGGGTGGGGGGTGGGGGGTAGTAAAAATCTCACCTGCGCATGGGCTGCCATATAACCTCCTGCAGGATTTCTCAGGGAATGAAAAAGAGAAAAAAAATTGAATTCAACATCCTCAAAAACCTGTAGGTTTAGGTTTAGGTTTTTAACGATTTATTTGGCTAGGCCTTGCCGTAAGCCACAAAACGTTACATTGTATAGGAGTTTTATTGATTTTTTAACCTTTTTTTATGATTTGACCTTCAAATGACCTTAAAATGACCTTTGTATGTCCTAATTTAGACAAAATGACCTTCGATTCGAATTCAGCGACCCTCAAAACATAAATGTGATATTTTTCGGATTTTTATATTGAATTCTCTGAGTTTGACCTTCAAATGACCTCGAAGGTAAGGTCGTAGAGGTCATCTGACTTTAGATTTTTATTCAGCATCCTCGAAAACCTATAAAGGAAATGTTTTAAATGTTTTAACCTTTTTTTCATGATTTGACCTTTAAATGACCTTCAAATGACCTTAAATCGATCTGATGGTGAAAAACCGACGACGGATTCGCATTCAGCGGCCCAAAAAACATAAATTCTACTGGGTACGGTCATTTTCGAGTAAAACTAGTGCACGAAACGCATGAGTGGCATGGAAAGTATGCTCAGTATAATTTTTTTAGCATAGCAGCAATTCACTTGCACAGCACAGTTGGTAGCTGGTAGCAGAATATATGTGGTCAAACAAGCTTTGAGTGTAGTAACTGCGCAGACACGTTCAATACACGGATATCGTGAGTGGCAATTTTTTCATAACAAACTCGAATCGTGGTATTCCACGAATAGAGTTTTCGTTGTTTTCCTATTGCGAACGGTGTTATTCTATTTTTTCTTAATTTCATAAGTTTTAATTAAAAATGTCTCGAATAACAGACGTTAGAGTCAATTTGTTACTAATATGATCGATCTTGATCAGGAAACTTTTGAAAAAAATAGTTTCGATAAAGCTAAGTTGTATAAAGCGTTGTGGAAAGATAAAAAAAACAAAGGAGGAATAAAATTTGGTGTTCAAGTTGGTGGAGTAGCACTTAAGAGATTCATTCAAGTTAATTTTTTGTATCTCGACGAGATTTTCATTTCATACGTGTATCTATTAAAAGTGGTGACAAAGAATTTTTAGCCTCATGTAAATCGAAAGTTCCCTTCCCGAAATTACAAGACAGTGAATTGGACAGATATTCTGACAAAGAAAGCAGTAATAATAAAATTTCCAAATTGGTAGAACATCATAAAAGGGTATTGTACTTTTTTTATGAAACATAAAGTTACAATTATTGAGATTGTTATACAATTTAAAGAAAGTACGCGTGAAGAAGATTGAGGCAGTAAACGAAGAAGTTATTAAAAATTGTTTGAAAAATATCAAAAAGCTAATGGTATCATGCGAAAAAAATTGATGGACTCAGGTGAGGATGCAGATGAAGATCATTTTACACGTTCACATACAGTGTTAGGTGAGTTTCGTTACTTTGAATTAGGATTTTTTCAATACTTCATTTTAATTGGTATATAAATATTAAATTTAGTTGCACACAACAAACTCATGACTCTGAACTTGTATATTATATTTTTTCATTTATTAAAAGATTATCGATCTAGATTTGAGTGATACTGTAAGAATTACTGCATTGAACGAAAATGAGTCTTTGAAGGCATCAGATGCATTGTTTTCACCTGTCATCAAGAAAATATGTTCTAGGAGATTAAGCTATGACAGTGAATCTAGTGAGGATAGTACATTAAAATTTATATTGATTTTTATTGTTAATTATATTAAAATGCTTTCATTTATCAAATAAATCATTTTTGACAGGAATTATAGCTGAGAATGATTCAAGTGTGAGTCCAACAACTGTAGGTGATAATAGTAAAATTTTTAATCTTTTTGCTACAATTAGAAATCCTACAGCTATAAATAAAAATAATGATTCTTCAAGAAAAAATGATTCAGGAAATAATAATCCAAGTATGAATGCAATGACAGTAGAAAATAATAGTTCATTTTTAGATCTCTTAGCTAAATGGGATAATGAAACCCAACAGCTTCATGAATTCCCAGTTGAAAATAGTTGCATGGACATCCACGTGGAAATCCACGAGAATTAGTAATCCACGTGGATCGCACAGGGATTCCACGGGGATCATACAAGAAATTCCTCGTGGATTGATCATGGTCTGAAAAAAATGCAATCGCCGCGGATTTTTCACAGATCCATGTTGATTGTTTTTTATTCCTCGTGGATTTTGGACTTGTTCGCGAGCACGCACTCGAAACATCCGCGAGATTTCGTCGGTGAATCACCGCGGATTTTTCACAGATCCACGTTGATTTTTGTTCAATCCTCGTGGATTTCGGACTTGTTCGCGAGAACGCTCGAAGGATCCGCGAGGTCTCGTCAGTGAATTGTTTAGGATTTTCAACTAATCCGCGAGGATAATTAAATAACCCTGCTGGAAAAAATCAGGTGGAAAGTCAAGTAAATTATCAGGTGAAAATCATGCCAAATCGTCTTCAAGTAGTTGAATTTTTCGTGTGACAATATCATCCAGGTAGCCTATTTTTGGCTGCAGGTCAGAACTGAACTTTGCGATGATTTTCTTCGGGTACTCGCGATCATAAAAAAATCACGACTACCCGAAGAAAGTCATCGCCGAGTGCGGATCCTAACTTAATATCCATGCAGAGTAAAATTGTGACTATATTGTACAACTAGTTTTTCTATTGTGGTACTATAAATATAATATGATATTAAAAGAACTTGAAAAAAATGCATACATGCTTCTCATTAATATAGCTGCTTCAATAACTCTTGTATAATCAATGAATAGCTCAAGTGGTAGGGAGCTTGACTTGTAACTGATAGATCACCGGTTCAAGCCCAAGTGTCGTGGAACTTTTTCACTTCTCTAAAGTATACAAGTAAATGAATCTTATAGATATCTTCAAAATAATCTAAATTATTAAGTAAATAATTTCAAAAATTACTGACAATTCTTAATTAAAAAAAAAAATCACCTGACGAATTTTTTTTCACTCAAAATCCACGAAAATTTCTGTGGAAAGCCACGGGGATTGAAAAAAAAAATCAACGAGAATTATTGCGGAAAACCGCGTGGGTTTATCGAAAATCAACGAGGATTTCCGTATATCCACGAAGATTACTGCGGAAAACCGCGTGGGTTGATCGAGAATCAACGAGGATTTCCGTATATCCACAAGGAGTACTGCGGAAAGCCGCGTGGGTTTATCGAAAATCAACGAGGATTTCCGTATATCCACGAGGATTACTGCGGAAAGCCTCGTCGATTAATCTATAATCAACGAGGGTTTCCGCGAAAATCCACGAGGCTTACGTACGTGGACTCTGTATGTGATCCATGATCGATCCTCAAGGAATCCCTGTATGATTCACGTGGAATCAGCGGAAATAATCCACGTGGACATCCACGCAATTTTTTTCAACTGGGTTAAGATCAAAATATTAATAATGATACAGTTTCACCTGTTCAGGAGCAAAATGATATGAATAGAAATCAGCAGTTTCGTCAGGATCAAAATAATATTGATGATGAAGATTCACCAGTTTAGGAACAATATGATTGTGATGGAGAGCAGCAAGTTTGTCTAGGCCAGCGACAAAATGTATTGCTGAAGTTATTCATAATCAGATTTTACCTAACTTTGAACCTTTACTTCGTCGCAGACACACTATGTATTTTATTTGCATTATTTACATCAAATTATTCATTACTTTTTCATTAATAATCTCTGACTTTAAGGAATAGAAATCCCTTTGGAAGTAGATCTTTCAAATCCTATTCTAGTTCCAGAAGAAGGTGGTATAAATGTAGATCCTGCTGGGAAAAATATTTATGATCTTTTTATACTGGATAATGTTAAACACGTAAGAAACCTTCCTTTTCTCTTCACATAATTAGAAACAAATAAATTAGGTTCAAAATACTAATACATAATCTTCTTCTTGGTTATCAATGAAATGCCCCTTCAAGTTTGGTTACGCAAAAGGTAGCAGAATGTATTGAACTAACATGACAAACTTGAAGGTGCATTTACATTAACGAGCAGGAAGAAGGTTCTAGATAGTATCGTTTGCAAAGCGATTCATCTCTATTAAATAACTAAATTTTTATAATATAATAATCTTTTATGAACTGTTTTTTTAGATCTATATAGGTGAAAATAAATCTGTGACCAATGAGTTATGGAAATACTTAAAAACTCACAGAACTCCCTATGATTTCGCTCACGACCCGGCACAATTTCTTCCGGGCAAAACTACTTTGATGAACCGATCTTTTAAACCATCGGAATTATGAATTAGAACTACGCCTGGAATAAGCTCAAGAAGACAATTGACTTCAAGAAAATATGATGTACTGAGAAGTAAGAGTATACAAATATTTTATATACCTTATAATATCATGAAATAATTAACAAATTTCATGAACTTTTCAGTATTTTATTTAGATTGCGTCGATGAAAAACCTGCTTATAGAGCTAACAGAAGCATTTATTTAAAAACCTTAATAAGTACTTTGGTTTAGAAATTAAAGATATATGCAATCAAATTGTCGAAAGAGCTCGAAGAAACAATTAAAATTTATATATTTGATGTATGCGTAAATTTAATATTTAGCTGCATTATATATAAATGACCTGTAACTCATATTGTTAAAAAAAGTTTCTTATTATTTTAAGAATTATTCAATTTTTATTGCTGTTTATAAATAAAAAAAGTTATGTAATTGAATGTTTCATGTATTTAATATTAGATACAGATAAAATAAAAGTATTGTGAAATTCATAACTTAAAATAAATCGTATTATATCTTATTTGTATAAAAAAACCCAAATGTATATATTAATTGAATACTATTATCGAAAATTGATTTGATTATGAATATAGTTAATAATTAAATTATATATCGCATTTCATATGGTTTCCCATATCATATGGGAAGGAGTATTTATCCAAATATTGAAGTGGCTTTACGCATGTGCGTTTGCAATGCTGTTAGTAACTGCACAGGAGAACGATCGTTTTCAATGTTAAAAAGAATAAAAAATTATTTACGCACTAGTATAACGCAAGATCGATTAAATACACTAGCTCTCTTACACATAAAAAACGATTTTATGGAAAATGTAACTTTCATTGACTTAATTGATAACTTTGTATTAACGAAATGTAGATGTTCAATTCTCACCGAGCACATATATATAACACATACACATACATGGCAATAGCAGCAGCTAGTGAGACGTGCGTATTTCGTTTTCACGTTATTGAATAGTCTAGTCTAGTATAAATATTTTACGCATGAAATTCGACACGCCGGCCGGCACGCGATGTAGTTTTGTTTTATTGCCCCGCTGACTTGACTCACGTGAATTGGACTCGTCGGAACGAGTCCACGACGCCTTCCATCTCACGGCCATGTATGTGCGTGGTTCCCAGTGTCGTTAGACACTGTTTTTTGGCGGTTCTGAGCTGCACACTACACAGTCTTCCCTTGACTACAGCCTCGCACTGACCACGTTCTTATCGCACAATATTTACACAATAAAAAGAGGTTTTTTTATTCAAATTTTCCTCTATAATTAAAGTTTTTATTTCTAAAAGTGATCCTGTCTAAACAATATTTCCGACATTTCAGAACACTTCTGCAGTTCTCGACGCGACAGTAGTGTAAGACTTTATAAAGACAAATAAGTAAATGACTTAATAAATAAAGTATTTATAAAGTATTGACAAAAATGATTTTTATATTCGTAAATCCTTTTATGTAAACTCAGATTTTTTTAGGAGCGGCTTCTCTCTTCTAGCCTACAGCGCCAAAAATGTAAATCCGCCCCTGCCCATATGGGATCACCGATCAAACCGCCACATTGTTTTGTATATGAGAACCCATGTATTTGCAATTTTCTATATCGAGATAGAAGCATTGTTGAAGAATGGTTTCAACAATTATAAAGTAATAAGATGAGTGCATGATCAGGTCTCACAATAAAACACTGCATAAGTGACATGAATTTCAATTTTCACTATTTTTTTATTTTCACTCAAAATCACTCTTAATTAATTCAAACTGAGTCAATATGTTTAAAATTTTGATAACAATTATAACTTTGTTGAGTACACTGATATTGTCATTGATTCTACACTATGAGTTGTCAAAAGTTTGTCCAAATGAATTGAGCAGTCGACGCGAAGCTTGATTGTACTAATTCCCACTTGCTTGTTAAAGAGTCTTTACAATGAGTTTGAGTAATCGACGAGAAGCTTGATTTTATTAATCCACACTTCTCCAGTGAGTTATTGCATTTGAGACGTGCAAAGCTTCTCTTGAGTTCACAGCGAGTTGAACTTGATTTGTGACTTACAAGGAGGGCCTTTCATCTGCGGGACACAGATCCTTACCAAACTTGTTTGGGGGTCTTCTTGTACATAATAATAAAGCCCCCTATGATTACTTTATTCCAATGGGCCCTGGAAAGAGTTATAGAGCAGAAAAAAGTATTAAATATAATATAATGTTAAAAAATACTACTTATTGGTATCAGGCCTTGTACGGTCAAGTCTAACTCTCTCAAAAATATTTGTACATGAACTTTTATGTATTCTAATCACTTTTGCAAACAATAAACAATTGAACTCAATTGGTTTGCTGTGTAAGTTTTGAAGAGCGCACCAATTTGAGCTAAAATTAACGTACCAAACAAATATTGATGTAAATTATATGAAAATGTTTTTATTTGTATAACTCACAAATCTCTTCTCTTCATCTATTTCTGACACTCATCCGGATTCAGATTCACTCCAGATGAGTGTCAGAAATAGGTGAGAAAAAAGAACAGTAAGTTTTATAAATGAGAACATTTTTACATGATTTAATGTAAATATTAGTTGATAAATGCATAAATTTTAGCTCAAATTGGTTCGCTCTTTAAGACTTTCTCAGTAAACCAATTGAGTTAAATTGTTTATTGATTGAAAAGGTGTTTTGGACATTGAAAAGTCAAAGTATAAATACTTCTCAGTCAGTTAGACTTGACTGTGTAAACTTGATACCATTATACGATAATATATGGTATTTTATACATTATATTATATTATACAGGGTGCGACAATAGTATGGAAACCCCTGGGAAATATCGCAGAATATTCGTTAAAAAAAATCAAAGACCCCATTTCCGACGTATTTTTCGATGAGGAATCCGATGGTGACCTTGAATTTGAACTTGGACGTAACCTTGAAGCCCCAGCGACCAAAAAATCGATTTTTCAAATGGATACCCCCATTTTTTATTGCAGATTCGAAAAGAGCGGGAAGTTCTACGTTAAAAAATTTATTTTTTACTTGGGTATGGACACTTTTCAGAACATTGTTCATCGCACAACTTGTTTTTAAAATCCTTTGTTGTGCAAAAAATTATATCTACGTACGTTGCGGCGTTGCATGCGTACTACTTTCTCACTTGTTTTGAATCTAAACACGGATGCATCATAAGGGAAAAAAATTTGATCTATCATCACCACACTTTAATTCACTTGAATTCTGTTAACGTTAAATTTAAAATTAAAAATTTTATTTAAAAAATTAATTTTAATGTCAACAATTTCAATAGCTTGATTCACTAAAGCTTCATAATAAGCTTTAAACAAAAAACTGAATACATATATGAATGAGTATATTCAATTAACATTTTCATGAAAAAATTAATCATCTCACTTTGCTTCGTGTGATATCTGACTGACTTTTCGAGGCAAGAGACTTGTGTTATTCTGTCAATATAAATCTCATTCATAGCATTCGTTGTATAAAATATTAATTCTTATCTATTGCTTACAGAAGTTTCATCGTACATTTTTTCTAAAACCTTGAAATTTTCAAATGTCTTCTTTGACGTAAAGGGAAAGAATTAGCTTGCTAATGATGAGAGGTTGGGGAAATATGAAAAGATCGTTTAATAACGTTACCATTCTTTTCAACGCGCATTTCCGGAACAATTACGGCCGCCCTCCTCTTTCGAAATCGTCGGTCTCAAAAACTTTGAGACGATTCAAGGAAACAGGATCTGTTAAAGACCGTGTCAGGCCTGGAAGGCCAGCAACAATGACCACGGATGACAGATCATTGGATATGATCCTGTCATTTGTTGAAAACCCCCATCAATCGACTCGATCTGCGGCACTGGAACAAGGAACCAGTGATATAACAGTTCGGAGGATATTAAAAAATAACAAGTTCCATCCGTACAAAGTCACTCTCGTTCTAGAACTGAACGAGGACGATCCAGATCGTCGCGTTGAGTTCTGTGAAAGGATGATGAATTTGTTGGTTACAGATCCTTTACTTTTGGATAATATTGTGTTTTCTGATGAAAGGCTCTCCTTGTTAGTATAACGTACTGAGGATATCCCGTTGTTATTCTGTTATCAGAGAGTCGAAATCCGAACTTAGCCGCAGACACATTAAATGTACTTAAGCTCTGATGTATTAATGACACTTAGTCGCAGACGCTTTAACGGAACATAGTCGCATTTGAATTAATTGGACTTTGCCATAATCACGCTAGTCGAACATAGCCGCTGGCGATTTAACTGAACATAGCCAGAGAAGCTAGACTCGAACTTAGTCTTCTACGCTGCCAATAAATGCAGCTTTTCGAACGAGGATACCACTGCCACTCGTCGCCGCTGCACCGTACACGGGAGAATATCCCGGTGCGGAGCCCCGACGTTCAGGACCCGGTAACCCCTCTGCCCCCTCTTCAGTCGACCTCGCGTTCAGGTGTCAACTTGGGCGGATGTCCTTTTGAACCCTGCCGCGAGCAAGATCGCTGAAAGGAAAGAGTCGCGCTTCCGAGTCTCTCGACCTACAAGTCAACGACTCATCCTGCAAGCACCGCTTTTCCATTCGAACGAGCAGAGCACGTACAGCGACGATTATCGGCAAGTTCTTCGTCGGCGTGACCTCTCCCGACGAAAGTCCTCCTTGCAAAGGTTGAGGCAACGTCGGACCTCTTCAACAAACAAGTTTACTGCTTGATTGTGGCTCCTCCATCACCCTGATATCAAGATCGACGCGTGCATTTCCTTCGCGATTCATCGCGTACGTCGGGAATCGAACTCACCGACTCCCTGCCTTATCGACGCATAGCAGACACGGCTGACTCCGTTTCGTGCACCGCTGACTCTGCGCACCTTGCGCGATTCATTGAAGAACTCACGGTAACACTCTCGTCGCACTCGCACTCGTAACACTCTCTCGCACAACAACAATGTACTTGTTGACGCAGATTCCACGTCAAAACTCGACTCCGCCGCGAAACTACTATTTTTACTCGAACTGCTGGTTCTCGTTCAAACTTGCTTACCGCACGTGTGCACACTTGCGTCACTCGCGATAATCTCCCATGCGGTGCCTCTCTCAGCAGAGGCGCAGCAAATTGGGTAACGGTCGTACTGCTATATGGCTGTTGATGCACGGCTTCATGTCCGTCTGCTCATCCTAGGCTTGTAGTAGCTCGGGACGTCGCTCGTGATTATGCCTAGATTGTGAATTTTTCGTGGCTACATATGTTACGTAAAGCAGGTAATAGAAACATCAAAGTGGTAAAACTGTTTCAGGTACGGGTATGATTTGCTGCGTGTAGTTTTATTTTTATTTTGCATAAAAATGGAAAATTTTTAATAGGTTTGACGCGCCGAAATTAATGAAATTGGTTTCAAACACTGATAGTCACGAGAAATTTTTAAAATTAGTTGAAGGTTTTGCAGATTCCTTACCACTTTTGAGAGAGAAATTACCGGAAAGAACAAAATCAAAAGAAAAATTTACCGTGACAGCTCTAGTCGAAGAGTATTTACCAGAGATTGACATCCATTCATTGCACAATGCAGTGGACGATATAAAAGCTTTAAAAAACCTGATGAATGTTATAAATATAGATTCAGATTTCATTAGAAACCACTACAAAACTTTACGTATGATTGAAACTGAAAACCAAAAAAAAAAGTATTATTAAATTAAATAGAGCGACGTTAAGTGATTTTGAAAAGACAGTATCAGCCGGCATGATAGCCAAAATGGCTAAAGTAGGTATTAACCCATTAAGTCCTGGACGGACACTTTTTCGATACTTTTTGAGGCGTTATATTTTTGTTGAAAATGGGGCCTGAAAAAATTGCGAATAAGCTTATTCTACGCAAAATTTAATGAACTTTTTGAATCCGGTGTCAGATTTTCGATATAACCAACCAGTCAAAAGTTATGGATATTTTTATCCAAAAAAACGTGGTTTTGAAAAAAAAAATTATTTTTCTTTTCAAATTTTCACATGGAAATCGTTGAAGTCCTGGCGTCTCGGGTGAAAATTATGCGTCCATGGACCCTAAAGTAAAAGTTATCGGGATTTAGATTGGAGAAAATAAAGTTTAAGTAAACAAAATGGCGGTTGGAACACCAAAATTTGTTTAAAAACTTCTAGAATTTTTAACTCGAATAATAAGGACTTAAGGAAAAAATTTTACAAATGAAAAAATTCTTAGAATTAATCACAAAATACGCTCGAATTTTTCCAGATTTTTTTGAATTTTTTTTTGATTTTTCAAAATTTTCAATCTTCAAAAATTGAAAAAATTATTCAAAAAAATCTAAAACCCTTATTTTTCGAGTTAAAAATTCCGCCACCAAAGATTTGAAAAATTTTCGGAATTTTTAACATGAAAAATAAGGGTTAAGGGAAAAAGTTTACGAATAAAAAGTTCTTAGAATTGATCAAAAAATACGCTAGAATTTTTTCAGATTTTTTTGAATAATTTTTCAATTTTTGAAGATTGAAAATTTTAAAAAATCAAAAAAAATTCAAAAAATCTGGATAAATTCTAGCGTATTTTGTGATTAATTCTAAGAATTTTTTCATTCGTAAAATTTTTTCCTTAAGCCCTTATTATTCGAGTTAAAATTCTAGAAGTTTTTAAACAAATTTTGGTGTTACAACCGCCATTTTGTTTACTTAACTTTATTTTCTCCAATCTAAATCCCGATAACTTTTACTTTAGGGTCCATGGACGCATAATTTTCACCCAGACGCCAGGACTTCAACGATTTCCATGTGAAAATTTGAAAAGAAAAATAATTTTTTTTTCAAAACCACGTTTTTTTGGATAAAAATCCATAACTGTGACTGGTTGGTTATATTGAAAATCTGATACCGGATTCAAAAGTTCATTAAATTTTGCGTAGAATATGTTTACTCGAAATTTTTTCAGGACCCATTTTCATCAAAAATATAACGCCTCAAAAAAGTATCGAAAAAGTGTCCGTCCCGGACTTAATGGGTTAATAAAAAAATGCTGTCTGATACATTCGAAAAAGGGGGACACGAAGCTATAAATTTGCTACTTCAAGAGAATATTAGAGGCAAACCACGTGTAACCACTAATAAAAAAAGTTATCGAAAGAATATTAAGTTTATTTTAAGAAAAAAAATTTGTTATGAAGTCAGAATTATTGAAAAAAATTTTTGATTTTGTGTTTATTTTATTTAAACAACATATTTGTTGTTTGAAAAACTTTTTTAAACCTATGTTCATGCTTGTTTCAAAGCATTCTGATAATAAAACCCATTGATATATCATTCGTATTTTTTTTTGCATAAATTATTCCTTTCACTTATGCATTGAAATTCAAAATTTGAATTTCGCGCGCCTGCACCTCACCGCGTTTCGTCTCGTCATAAAAATAGTTGTGACCGTCACTGACGACTGTGAAAACAGCCTATAGTCAACTCGAGTATTAAACTACAATAACTTTTTCTAATGATCGTCAACCTATAATTATTAATACATCAATCAGAAGCTTGGAACTTTCTCTTTCAAAAAATATTTTTTTTTAAGATCTTTTAAATTAGTTATAAACAATAAAATACCGTGTCCCATAAGAGCCCGTGTAAAAATCGCCATTTTCAACTTGTTTCCTGAAGTTTGATCGTCAACCACATTTTTGCTTCCTCATAGAGGAAGCTTTGTGATAGGCGTCAAAATACACTTTTGATATAAAAGTCATAGGACAATTTACACATATTCAGAATCGTCATTGAATCCTGAACAATTGTCTGTATGGATGTGTGTGTGTGTGTGGTGTGTGTGTGTGTGTGTGGTTTTTTTTTTTTTTTTTTTTGGATATATTTATATTTTATTTAGCAGAAAGTGATAGAAGTTTACATTGGGTAAAATGTAACAATAGAAGTGAGAGTGTAACATATTGATTTAGGGTACATAGTGTATGTACATACATCCACGTCGGTTTCTCTTTGTTCCATCCCCGCGAAAACCGCCGTTAGGCATAACTTCACGGGGATGGAGGGGTTGGCGTTATGCGCTTCATGGAGGCTTGGTTGAGGTGGCGTCTTCTTCCGGCAGCATCGTCCGGTCGTCACCTTCTGTCTGTTTCCTCGTCTCTCAGTCTTGTTACGACTGAGTAGGCGAAGGAAGCAACAGCGAGCCAGTTAGTCTCGTTCGCGAGCATGAGCCTGGTGGTGTTTTCCGGCGTCATGACCTCGTGAGCAGGGAGCGTAGTCTCTCTCTCTTCGCTGAACCTCGGGCAGTGGTAGAATACGTGCTCCGCGTTCTCGATGGATGAGGGGCAGACCGGGCATTGTGCGCTTTGATTGTGGTCGTAGCGTCGGCTATGGTGTTTAAAGAAGCCATGCCCGGTCAAGAGCTGCGTGAGGTGGTAGTTCAGCTCTCCGTGCCTCCTCTCGATCCACACTCTGATACTTGGGATCAGTCGGTGCGTCCATCGGGCCTTCGTCGACCGGTCCCATGCTTCCTGCCACTTGCTTAGCGTTGCCAAGCGTTCTTCGTCTCTGCGTCCTCTCGGCGGCGGCCGTAGAGTCGCGCTCGCTCGTCCGCAAAAGGGCACGCAGGTATGCCGGCAAGGACATATGTGGCCTCGTAAGAGACATGCGGCCGGCCTCCGATCACACGCAGGCAGGCTCGTCGGTGGGCTGACTCCGCCTGTCGAATGTAGGCTCGCTTTTGTGCTGCTGTGCTCCAGACGGGGGCTCCATACAGGAGTATGGAGTCGACGACGTGAGCATACAGCTTGCGTCGGCTGCTTGGGCCCGCCAGAGTTGGGATGATCTTCGTAAGGGCACCAATCACACCGGCTGCCTTCGCGCTGACTGTTCGGAGGTGGTGGTCGAACTTCAGCTTGGCGTCGATGTGCAGGCCCAGGTAGCGGATGGAGGGGGACGAGCGTATGCTGTGGTCGCCTACCGTGATGGTGATGGTTTCCTCTTTTTCCTGCTTGTGATGAGCAGAGCCTCCGTCTTGTGGTCAGCCGTTTGTAAGCTGAGAGCCTGGAGCGCGCCTCGCACCTGTAGTATCGCAGCGTTCAGATCGTGTTCGATCTGCCATAGATGCTTGGCGACAGCCACCACTGCGATGTCGTCCGCGAAACCGACGATACGAACATCGCCATCGAAGTTGAGGCGCAGGATCGCGTCATACATAACGTTCCACAGGATCGGGCCCAGTACTGACCCTGTGGGACTCCTGCTGTGACTTCGTAGGACTCTGGGCCTTCGTCCGTGGTAAGTCGAGCACTCTTGCCGAGAAGTAGCTGGCGATTATTCTCAGCAAGTAATCGGGTAAGCAAACGGCGTCGCGAGGCGAGGATGTTGTCCCACCGAGCCGAGTTGAACGCATTCCTCACGTCGAGTGTCACCACGCGCAGTATTTCTTGGCCGCGGTACCATCTCTTGCCGGCGATGGCCTCACGGGCGGTGGAAATGACGTCTTCGATGGCATCTATCGTTGATCGCCCTTTCCGGAAGCCATACTGTCGCTCCGAGAGGCCTCCGGGTCTCTCTGTGAAAGCCTCCAGCCGGTCGCATATGATTCTCTCGAGAATCTTGCCCGCCGTGTCTAACATACACAGCGGACGATACGAGGACGGCTCGTCGGGAGGTTTGCCTGGCTTTGGGAGCAGGACGAGTCTCTGGCGCTTCCAGCCAGACGGGAAAACGCCGGTCTCCAGACACATCGTATACACCCGCACGAAGATGTCAGGACGCGTGGCAACAGCGAGCTTGAGCGCCATGTTGGGCACGCCATCCGGGCCGGGCGCCGAGCGCTCCTTGATCCTCGATTGAGCTCCTTTGAGTTCCTCCAAGGTGACGGCTGGGACCAGCTCTCCGCCCGTCGCGGCAGCTGCAAGGCGGGCCCGCTCGGCACTTGCGGAAACAGAGCCGCCACCGCGCGCGCACCAGGAGAGGGGAGCCAGGCTGCTTGGTCTGCGGGCATCGCAGGCGCGACATGGCAATCCTGTATGGTCTGCCCCATATGTCGCTGTCGACCTCGTCGCAAAGCTGTCTCCAGCACCGGCGCTTGCTGGTCTTGATCGCCAAGCGCAGCAGACGTCTTGCGGAGGCGTAGTTGGCGCTGTGAGCCTCCTCGTCCTGCCGGCCACGTGATCTCTGGAAGAGTCTGCGAGCCCGCAGGCAAGAGCGTCGAAGATCAGCGATCTCCGCCGTCCACCAGTACACCGGCTCGCGACGGCGCGTGGGTTTGCCTTGGACATGGAGGCATCACATGCGCCGGTGATGATGTCCATGAGGCTCGACGCCATATCCTCCGCGGTCCCGGGGGCGACCGATGCGCCGGACATGACGGCACAGAAACGGTCCGCATCGAGTGTACGGGCGTTCCATTTGCAGCTCCGGCGCGTCGAGGGCCGGTCGAAGTCCCGGCGTCCTCGATCTCAAAGACGATGGCCTGATGGTCGCTGTGCGTGTACCACCCACTCACCGTCCATGATAACACGCGAGGCGCGAGCGACTCGCACACAAACGTCAGGTTGACGACCGAGCTGCCCTGTCTGATGAAGGTCGGCACGTCGCCGGTGTTAAGCAGCACCGCATCGAGGAGAGCAAGCGAGTCAAGCAGGATGTGCGCCCTAGGTCTTGTCGCCCTACATCCCCACTCCGTCGACCATGAGTTGAAGTCCCCCGCAATGACCAGAGGACTCTTGCCGCGGGCCTCCTCGGTGATGTTGGCGAGGAGGACGGAAAATTCTGCATCAGAGAGTCTTGGTGGAGCGTAGACGCTGAAAAAGAAAATTCCGCCGATACGGGCCCACGAGAAGTAAGGATGCACTCTCGCCGGGCACTCCTGAACCGGGATTCCTCGCCGCACCCAGATAGCTGCTTGGCCGTTGGCATCGGCGAGCCATGTATTCGGTGGAGCAAGGTTCTTGCATTGCTCACGTCGATGCGCAGCTTGCTGATGGTATCGCAGAGCAGGTCCTGGGCAGCCTCACAGTGGTTGAGATTGAGTTGGAGGACTCTCATCATCGGCTGGCCAGGGTGATCTTCCGTGCAAGAGGGCAGCTCGAGCTTGTGGACGCGTGACGGTAGTCGTCGGCTCCTCGCTCCTGGCAGAGGACGCACGCCGGTTGGCGTTTGCAGTCCTTTGCTTGATGACCCTTCTGGCCGCATCGGTAGCAGAGCTCCGTGCGGTCGGGACCCTTACAGCGAGCGGCCATGTGACCAGGACCCAGCAGCGGTAGCAGCGCGCAGCCTCCTCGCGACCACGGATGCGACAGTTCACCCAGCCGATCCGTATGTGGCCGAATTTCAGCGCTTTGGCCGCCAGGTCATCCGGGAGTGCGACCACAGCCACCTGTGTTCCTGCGTATGCCTTCCGCAGGGATTTCACCGGGTCGCGTTTAGACGCCGGAACGCCCAGTAGCGCGTCCAGCGCCGTGGTGATCTCCTCTTTGGTGACACACTCGTCCAGGTCCTTAATCTCGATCAAGGACGTGTGCTGCAGGGCACTGGCTGTAGCCGCAGCGCCAAGCACCCTACCAAGCTCCTCACCGAGGGCGGGGGCGTTGTCCACGCCTTTCTTCAGTTGCAGCACTAAGGCACCCGCGGCGCTGCGTCTGATGTTACGCTGCTGCCGACTTTCTGCTGCAACGTCGGGTCTGACTTGAGAGATCGCAGGATCTGCATACTTAGTCGCATCCTTCGCCTTGATGACGATTGCGTCTGGTCGGTGGTGAGCTCTACGCTGCGCTGGCCGTGGCTTCGGCTGTTGTCGGGCGTGGACAGTTCCAGGTGTTGTTGCCGTCTGGTTACGCTGGTGATGACGTCGGTGGTCGACAAGTACGAATCCGTCTTTGTCTCCGACCTCGTTGTTGTTCTCGTCATGCTGCTTGGATGCTGCTGTCACGGCATGGCGCTTGGGTGTCGAGTGAGACGCCAGCGGTGACGTTGCAGGCCGCTTACTGGTTGCACTGCCCGAGAACAGAGGGGAAGTGAAACCGCCTTGTCGGCTACGGGAGGGCGAGGCGGCACTTGGCTCGCCAATGACTTCTCCAGCGCTGAGAGGGCCATCACAAGGCTCAGGTATAGCTGATCACCTCCTTATGGAGATTGGACTTGCCTTTGATGAACAGGCCAAGACCGCTATAAGGCCGTCCAACCGCTCCAGTTTGTCCTCCAAGGTCCCGGTCGCGAATTTCGCGGGAGGCGGGAGCGTCGCATCCTTTTCTTTGCAATGCAAAGGAGCGACAATAATTTTCTTCGTAATCGCCTTGACCATTGTGCAAGGAGACGTTCGCGGCGACGGATGCGGGCCACGCTCCATCGAGCTCGGCACGCCGGACCCCTCGACCGACGTCTGCCCCTGCGGGCTCCGCAGCCCGTCGTTCACGGCTGTTGACATGCCGCGAGTCGCGCGCGCCTTCTGTGTTCGCACCACGGTGCCAGGCAAGCGCTCACACTAGCGCGCGGGGCGCACACCGACAACTCGGTACGCGGGAAAGCACTGAGCAAAGTAAAAAAGCACCACTACAGCCGTGTACGCACAGCTACAAAACTGCACACACATGTATCGACGCGGCGCGTCAAGCTGCGCACTTGGCGCACACAAAGGCACTACGTATAACCGCACTAGAAATCAAGAAGAAGCAGGAGCGCGAGCAACACACGTCTTGCCTGTCTTATGGTCCGAGCGCGAATCCGTGTGTGTGTGTGTGTGTGTATGTGCGTTTTTTGTGGTGGAACCAGTGTAACTTTTGAACGGAGACACGTATCGAGAAGCGGTTCGGCTTGTTTTGAAGGATTTGTGTGTCGCATGAAGCGTCAAAAACTTATTTTATGATCCACCGAGTAGTTAAAGAGTTATGATTTATTTTATCGTGTTGTAAACTCGGTTTTTTGGAAAAAAAATTTTTTTAATTTTTTTTTATGTATAAATGAGGGAATTTGTATACTTTTTATTCGGTATAATGTAAGAGAAGCAGCCAATCTTTAATTTAAGACCAAAAACGTAGAGATTCATGGAATATAAAAAAGTTAGAACTCAAAACAAAAAGTCTTTTTTTTGCTCCGTTATAGAGCAAAAGCGGCGATCTGGAATTAGTGTCACTTTTGAACGGAGACACGCAGCGACAAGTGGTTTGGCTTGTTTTGAAGGATTTATGTGTTGCATGAAGCCCCAAAAACTTATTTTATGATCTACCGAGTAGTTAAAAAATTATGCTTCACTGTATCGTTTTGTAAATTGGATTTTTTGGAAAAAAATTTTTTTTTCGTTTTTTCATGTAAAAATGAAGGAATTATTTTTTTATTTTTTGATCGGTATAGTTCAAACGGAACAGCCAATCTTCAATATAAGACAAAAATCGTAGAGATTCACGGAATATAAAAAAAGTTAGAACTCAAAATGAAAAGTTGTATTTTTGCTCCTTTATAGAGCAAAAGCGGACGTCTGGATCCATTGTACCTTGGAATTTTTTTTGAGGAAACTACCTTAAGTTATGTCATCGTGAAAAAATTCGATAAAAATTATTATCAAATATAGAAGAACGTTGGCAATTGATTCCACAAACAGAAATAATTTATGATTGAAACTGTTTTGTGAACAAATTAGAAAAGATGATATTAATATTTCCAAATTATTTTCAAGTTAAAAAAAAAGTATGAGGAAGCTACTTGCCAAAACATTGGCAGCGGTTTTTTTTTTTTGGAATCTCATTTTGAAGATCTAGCAATTCGATTGATATAAGTTTTATCTTGTTGGATGATCTTTTGTATTATGTGTAGAGCCTCCTTAATCAATTATTAACGGAGGTATGATCAGTTAAAAATGAGCGTTACGTCACAATCATAGTACTCCTCCCGTTATATTTACTATGATTGTGACGTCACGCTTGATGTTTCAAATGCTATATCTCCGTTAATAATTAATTAATTGAAAAACGAAAAAATATGTGTCCAATGATTTTCAGAAATCTACATACACGTGGACCTAATAGATTTTTTCATAAGCAATGAGAATTATACAAGTTGCTTACACTAGGGTGTCACTTAGATCCTGAATCGCTTAGATCCTCGCTCCCAATTGGAAGTTAGTTTTGACCTGAAAATGATGACCCTATAGCTATGGCCCTAATTTAATCACCTATTTACTTAAAAACCTACCTTATATTTATAACCAGCCGAATATTTATACCTGTATTTCGAGTTGTGAGAAATGAATAACGATTTTTTAGTTCAGAGACAATTAAATGACTTCATTAAGGGCCCATAGCTATGGTGTCATCATTTTTAGGCCAAAACTAACTTTTAAAGCATTGGGAGCGAGGATCTAAGCGATCCGGGATTTAAGTGACATCCTAGCTTACACATACTTATACAGCAGCCTGCCGTGTAGGCGAGGGTTAGCCAGGTATACGTACTTATCTGACCGTCCAGAGACTGGTCCGTTATGGGCCACTCGTAACAACCGCGGCTCAAAGATCGCAGCCACAGCACCGTAACAAATAAACTTTTATTGTATTTGTGTGGTTTCACCGCATATTTTTATCGCAACTACTCTATCTTTTATCGATTACTCGCTTGTTTTTATTTCTTTCAGTTATTCTGTAAAATTAATTTATATTTGTTTTATCTATGCTATTTGAAGCAAAATGGATACTATCTTAATCTAAGCCAAGCAAATTTTTATGAGTACTTATCTTCTTGATCATAGCCAGGAACTCTTACTGCACGTTAATAACAGTATCTTCTGTAGGTAGTCTTGATTTGTGTTACTATTTATAAATTCAAACAATATGTTTGAATGAAATTCTAATGCATAAACTGTAGAGCAGCTGTGGTAAAAGATTAACATTTTTAATTTTAGGGTAAAATTACAATAATAATGATTTTGGTAATTATTTTTATAAAGGTGCTACTTTAATAAAAGATGATGCTTACTTTTACGAAAATAGCTGGATAGAAATAAACAAATCATTCATAGATATGGAAAAAAAAGATTTTATTTTTGGATTTGAAATAACAACACATTCATCAAATGGAACTATATTATATTTGGAATTTAACACGAAATCATCATATTTGGAACTCACTTTAAATAATGGGTAAATGTATCTGAATTTTCATCCTTTTATGATGTATACCATTCGAATATAAACTTCATTTATCGATTCGTTTTTCTAAGATATATTTTGAATCAAAAAATTTATTTTATCTACCATTCAGAATTTACGCATGAGTTTAAGGTATTGAAAGTGAGTTTTGTCCGGCGGTAATAAGAACGATCACTGCCAATTCATCGACAAAAAGCTTTTTCTAAAAATAGTTTACTTATTTATATTTTTTCAATAATTATAATTAGTGAAGATAAAAAAAAAGTCAAAATCACATTTTCATGTTTGATAACAATTCAAAAAACTTATTCAATAAAAAACCACTCTAATTACTCGGTGGTGTAAAGTAGCTTAAATACTACTTTTTCCTCTTAGCCAAAGATCCAAGAAACTAAGAAGATCAAGGAGCGCGTGTTGCGCTCTGAATGAAAAGTATGGCAGACGGCAGCGTCATTCATATACACGAGAATCGCGATTTGGGGACCCCCCAAAAACGACCTAATGTTTTCATTTGAAATCTATAAACGATACGATAATTCTGACTCGGTCAATAGATTCCTCGCAAAAAGTGATACAAAATATTGTATTCATAGTCCCCGAAAAACTCACTATTAACTAAATAAGAGATATAAAAGAGAAAATTCCCGATGTAAAAACGGTCTCACACAAAACATAGTCTCAGCAGTTTCACAGTTAACTTCACATTGATTGATAATAAGGCAAAATACATCTTTAGACGCTGCGCATCGAGCTGATGTACATGTATTGATGATTGAATTGAACAATATACATGTAGATTAGAAAGGAAGCCACGGGTTTTCGCGAGAATATCACCCCGGGTAACCCGCTCGAAGCACCAGGTCAAAATCCGAAATTGTCGATAACTTTCTCTGGGTAGTAACAAATTTTTCGTGGAAATATGATTCTGGGTGGCTCGCTTGGAGCCACAGGTCGAAAAATTTTGAAACTCAGTTTAAATTTTCTACATGTATCGTAAACATACTTTAATTATTAATCATAAGATTATCAAAAATTTGTTTGATTTCTTTTTTAAAGTACATATGAGAGCAAGTATGTTAACCCTTTAACGCTCAAAACTGCAATTTTGCGCATAAATGTATGATCGCTTGAAAATTATAGATAAAGTTGATGTTTTTTCTTGAAAATCCATACCCGTGGGTTTTTGGGTGTGCTCTTTCAGAATCCGGTATTATTTTGCAAAATATTAACAATATCATTGTTTATTATGCAAATGAAAAAAAAAACGTGATTTTTACGACTCGAACATTTTTTAAAAGTCCATTTCCGACCTCTTCCTGCTATCGGAGGGCTCTGGAAACCCAAAAAATTGTGCAGTTTTACTATAAACCTTCGAGAAAAACGTTATCGGGATTTTCATCTAGCCCCTTTGCTTCTAAAATGGCGGATTTAGACCATGCAACTGTATCAAACTTCATCAATTTTTTACTCGACAACCGTACGCTTATCGAAAAATTTTTATAGAACAAAAAGTATTTGAAATTGTTCAGAA
The DNA here is from genome assembly GCA_034770305.1 of Trichogramma dendrolimi. Lineage (NCBI taxonomy): Eukaryota > Metazoa > Arthropoda > Insecta > Hymenoptera > Trichogrammatidae > Trichogramma > Trichogramma dendrolimi. The sequence continues at coordinate 467,049 of JAPMIB010000118.1, read as the reverse complement.
AATACGTGTGAATTTTTTAAGAATTTTTTGAAAATATTTTTGATTTTTCAAAATTCGGCCATTTTGCAAAATTCTCAAAGTGATTAAAAAATTCTGTAAAAATTCACACTTATTCTTTGGACGATTACAAACACTTTTGGTTCCATAAAATTTTTTTTCTAAAGTCAATAATGAGCGAGTAAAAAATTCGTAAAGTATTTTACTGATTGTATGGTAATATTCAATACGAAAATTGAAAATACTTTGTCGGACACTATTTGCCAGTGAATCTTCTCCAAAGATAACAAGCACAGTGAGAAATTCTACGATTTTTTGCTTCATTTTTGTGAGATCCAAGATCCTTTCGTATCGGTGTTAAATATTTCCGCTAACCTTATCGTAATGCCGAAACGTAAATCTTCTTCTGTGGCTTCGGTCTCAGGTGCTAAAAAATCAAAAACCAAAAATAAAAATCGTTTCAACTTTGAACTCGATGGAAAAAATAATGCAGCTTTCATACCCGATGCTGATTATTCAGGGGATTCTGATGCAACTGATTTAGACGAACCTATAGGTATTGTCTTAGAAGAACAAGATAATACTGACTCTAATGAAGATGAATCTGATAATGACTGTGATCTTTTCACTCCAACAAAATCTTACAGCCGTATATCTTCAAAATACAATAATACTCAAAGGAAACTTGAGAAGAATTATCCTTACAAATGGATACTTAGATGGATATATATGAAAATAAATCTGGCATTTTACAAAACGAAATTTTTTTATTTGATAAAGATAAACAATCAATTATCTCAAAATCGTTCACTGAATTGTTCGAATTATATTTTTGTTCTAAAATTAAAAATTATATAATTGATAGCACAAAGCATAACGGATATTCATTGTCTTTAGATGATTTAAACACTTTTATTGGAATAATAATATTTTCGTCGTACAATAAACGACCTTTTCAAAGAGATTTTTGGAGTACCGATCCTCTTTTACATGCAGCTCCTGTTGCAATGGCCATGAGCCGTAATAAATTTGAGACAATAAAGTCCAAATTGAAATTTTCGTTGCCTGAAGATAATAACCCGACCAATAGGGTATGGAGAGTTCAAAAGATCGTAGATATTTTTAGACAAAATTTACTAAAATTTAAGATATTTTCTTCTGCTCTATCAGTGGATGAAATGATGGTTAAATTTTTTGAGAAATTGTCTATAAAGCAGTTCATAAAATCAAAACCAATTCGTTTTGGCATCAAAATTTGGAGTCTTAGTTCATCAAATGGATATATGTTCAATTTAGATATTTACTGTGGGAAAAACGCTGAAGAAGAAAAATTATCCAAAGCTCCACTAGGAAGTCGAGTAGTTCTAAAAATGCTAGAACCGTTTCTTAGTAATACTTCGCATCGAAAGTTGGATAAATACCATGTGTACATGGATAATCTGTTCTGCTCTGCCAACCTGCTAATTCATCTGAAAAAATTTGGATTAAAAGCTACTGGTACATTGAGAAAAGATCGTTCTCCCGAGAAAATAAGTTTTGATAAAAAAACAGAAAGAGGTACGTTTCAATCTAAACATGACAAAAAAAGGGGTACAAATTTCATAACTTTAAGAGATTCTAAGGACATATCTGTTCTTTCAACAGCAGCAGGTGTGACACCACTGATGCCGGTAGAACGCTACTGCAAAAATCAAAAGGAAAAATGTGATATACCATTTTCGTATGCTTTTGTAGCATATAATCAATTCATGGGTGGCGTAGATACTCATGATCAACATTGCAACAAGCGTTTACCATGTGTGAGATCGAAGAAATGGACATGGGTTATTTTCATGCGCTTGATTCAAGCAGCAATTACAAATGCTACAGTTTTATACAATATATGTAATAAATCGAAGAAAAAAACTGGTACTAAAGTTGCAGCATTGTCAATTAGTAGAGATTATCTTTATGGTTCAAATATATGTCCTACTGTCATTCTTGCCCCTACTTATACTTTTGAAAAAAGTATTACCACGATTTTGAATTATTCTATTGTAAAAATTTCAGTGGGCTAACAGTTTAAAAAATGAAAATATAAGTTTAATAAAAACTTGATAACAAATACTCACATACACCATTATATGGTAAGTCATAATATAAATTTCATGATTTATCATACAATATTTTATAAGGTATCCCATACATCGTAACAGTTCAAAGACCTTTATGCGCTGACACGCGGTTTCCCATATGATTTGCTATAAAAAAATTTTATTATGAGAAATACTTTTTATCTACATTCAGAATTATCTGTAGTTTTCCACAAATATAAAAAAAACATTGGTGATAAGAAATACCAGGTCCTGGTCCATTATTGTCATTCTTATGGCCAGACACCAGAACGGTAGGCTGAACATCGTCTTCAATTTTTGTTCTTAAATTAAAGCTTGACTGCTCTGCTTTCATGATGATAACAAAAAAAAATTCCAGCATTTATCCGTGAAATAAAAAATTTTTTTTATTCAAATTTACAAAAAAAAAAATTCAATTCGAGTCGTTAATTTTCGTAATATTCGGTGAATACCTATCTTTTTGGTCTTAAATTAAAGCTTGGCTGCTGTGTTTTCATGGTGACAACAAAAAAATTTTGAAAATTCCGGCATTTTTACGTGAAAAAAAAAGAACAATTTTTTTTTCAAATTTACGAAAAAAATTTCAAAAAATCGAAAAAAAAATTTTTTTTTCTCGTGTATTGCCAAAAAATTTTTTCTGGCCTCATTAATACTACAAACGACAATGAATGCCATTGAAATTTATACAATCCACCGTAACATTTTCAAGATTTTGCCTCGGACATACGCACATACACACACCCACACACACACACACACATGTGCACAAGTTCATGAAGAATAAACCAAGATCGAGCTCGATGAGCGAGCTGACGGTGGAGCACTTGAAGGCGCACGATGACAATCTCAAAGTCGTCGGGGATGAGACCCCAACACCATCGGAGTCTAACACCCCATCGTGCGCAGGCTCTGAAAAGAGCGTACGTGTGCTGAGCCACGCCGAAAACTTGGCGCGGCTCGGCCGAAAAATCGATGAGGCGTCGGCCTTCGCTGACTCGAAGGGCAACCTGCACAAAAACTGAAGAAGATGCTGCATGAGGCCCAGTCCATCTTCGAGAGCTGCTACTGGTCCCTGGACTCGGTGGAGCAGCTCCCTCGCAGCAATACAGTGGCGAGGGAAACTCAATTTTCGCCGGGTCTTGAGACCAGGAAGCCGAAGTCAGCAAGGACAACGGCATCCAAGTGGTAGCAATGCCCCGACACCTGCCCCGAGAACCCAAGCCGGGAAGCGGACAAATGCTGTCGCCGACCCTCAACCAGCCGACGGCGGCACCGCCGAATGGCAACGGGTCCGGAGCAGGAAAAGTCGGAGGAAGAGCCCAAAAAAAACTGTGGCTCCAAAAACGAAGCCCGTCACGGCCGGAACGAGGGTGACTAGGCACTCTCGCCCGGACGTTGTTGTCGTTAAGGCGAAGGACCCACGGTCCTACGCGGAAATTTTGAGGCTGATGAGATCGGAGCCGACGCTGCAGGGCCCGGTTGGCGAAAGCGTCAACAGAATCCGGCGCGGTGCCACCGGGGACCTGTTGCTCCAGCTCAACAGGGCATCGGGCGACGCTGGCCAGCTTGGCCAGAAGTTAAACGATGTCCTGAAAGGGCTGGGCACGGCGACGGCTCGAACGCATGTGACCACAGTCGAAATCAGAGATTTAGACGAGGTCACAACGAAAGCTGAGATCTGCGAGGCCCTCCAGCGTCAACTGGATGGTGCAACTCAGCTGTCTGTCGAGGTGGTCAAGTCCTGCGTAAGGCGTACGCAGGGACCCAGAAAGCTGTGGTGGCTTTGCCGGACGGCCTGGCCACCAAGGCAATCAAGCTGGGGCACATCCGAGTTGGATGGGTCAGCTGCAGGATCCGGGAGAAGGCTGAGGTCCTTCGGTGCTACCGGTGTTGGGAGCCTGGACATACAGCAGCCCGATGCAGCGGACCCGACCGTAGGCACTGCTGCCATCGGTGTGGTCAGGAGGGACACGTGGCCAACATCTGCCAAAACGTGCCATCCTGCATCCTCTGCAGTGCTGACAGTGCGAAAACCCACGCTCCGATGAGCTTGGGCTGTCCGCTTATCAAGAAGTACCTGCAACGTCCACAATGATCCGTGTCCTCCAACTCAATCTCAACCACTGCGAGGCTGCCCAAGATCTAGTCATGCAGACGGTGAGGAAGATGAGGATCGACGTGGCAATCTTGTGTGACCAGCACAGACCCCTCAAGTCACCATATACCTGGATATCTGACGCCGTTAACCAAGCGGCGATCTGGGTGTGTGGGTGGGTGCCAGTGCAACGGCGCTCCTCTGGAGAAAGTCGCTTTTACACCTGGGCGCAGATAGCTGGAACATACATCTTCAGCGTGTATGCGCCCCCTAGACTCTCCAATGAGGAGTTCACCAGCCTGCTGACCGACATTGTTGTCGAGGCTAGAGGAAAAAGACCTGTCCTCATTGCTGGCGACTTCAATGCATGGTCAACGGAGTGGGGCAGCAGGACGACCAGACCTCGGGGTGAGATGCTGCTCGACGCACTCGCTCCCTTGGACGTTCTCCTGCTCAACACCGGTTCGGAGCCGACATTTGTTGGACCACGGGGAGGCTCGGTGGTTGATCTAACCTTTGTTAGTGACTCGCTATTTAGCCGAGTCAGTTCCTGGCGGGTTAGTGACGCTACACCAACAGCGACCACCAGGCTGTTGTTTATGAGATCCTTCCCACGAGAGCCGTAGTGTTGCCGCGCTCCTGCAGGTCTTCGCAGGTGGGGCGCGAAAACCCTGGATATTGAGTGTTTTGCTGAAATGGTGTCTGGTGTGGAGGTCCAGCTGCGTTCCCCAGAGGACATGGTCGACGAGCTCATGTCATCAATCATGAGCGCGTGCGACGCCTCTATGTCTAGAGGTGACGGACGTAGGCGCCATGAGCCTGTGTACTGGTGGAACGACAGCATCGCGGAGTGTCGGCAAATCTGCCTACGTGCGCGGAGGCTTGCCCAACGTGCACGCGGCCGTCCTGACGAAGCCATTCGTCGGGAGGCCTTGGCCGCGGCTCGGAGACGTCTCCACAAGGCGATTAAAACAAGCAAGCGCCTTTGTTGGAGACAACTCTGCGACGAGGCTGACCGCGATGTGTGGGGAAAACCATACAGAACGGTCATGTCTCGCCTCAGGGGACCGAGGACGCCGCCTCCCACCGCACCGGATCTGGTGCGTCGAGCGGTGTCCACACTGTTTCCAGAAGTCATCCATCGGGAGATCAGCCCTCCACCTTTACTGGAGGAGCACTTGATCCCCGAGGTTGGCATCGGGGAGCTTCGTTGGGCGTACCGTAAGGTAAGAAATGGAGCAGCTCCGGGGCCGGACGGTATTCCCAACCTTGCCCTGAAGACTGCGGTGGAGTCATGCTTCGACTCCTTTCGCCGCGTCTTTACGGAGTGTCTTAGGAAGGGATGCTTTCTGGCTCGGTGGAAACGTCAACGGCTTGTCCTGATGTTGAAACCAGGCAAGCCCTCTGAGGACCCATCGTCGTATCGCCCGCTGCTTGATACCGCGGGCAAAATCCTGGAAAGGATTATAGTCGGCTGCCTGGAAGCCCACACTGAAGGTCCCGCCGGTTTGGCGGACTCACAGCACGGATTCCGTAAAGGGCGGTCGACTGTCGACGCCGTACAAAGCGTACTCAGCACCGCTCGATCGGCCATCAGTGGCAAAAGATGGCATCGGGGCACCAAGGAGTACTGCGCCATCATCACACTAGACGTGAGGAACGCCTTCAATTCAGCGCGGTGGAATAACATCTACATCGCTTTGAGCCGGATGGAGGTTCTGACCTACCTGTTGCGGATCATCGCCAGCTATTTCCGCGACAGAGTGTTGGAGTTCACCACGGATGATGGCGGGAGACCTACGATGTCTCGGCAGGCGTGCCTCAAGGATCTGTACTTGGCCCCACACTATGGAATGTCATGTACGACAAGATCCTGAGGCTCGAGCTGCCGGAGCCCGCGAGAGTCGTGGGCTTTGCAGATGACATCGCGGTCACTGTAGTGTCCAAGGAGCTGCACAGGCTCGAGTTCCACGCGAACATCGCCATTCGCAAGGTGCGAGCTGCGCTCGCCAGCTTGGGGCTAAACCGCTGACCAGAAAACAGAAGTTCTTCTGGTCACGAGCAGGAAGACGAGGGAGACCATCACCCTAAGAGCCGGCGATAGTGATATCACGTCGGTCCCCTGCATCCGGTACCTTGGCGTGCACATCGATGCCAAGCTGCGATTCGACGAACACCTTAGAATCGTCAGCGACAAGGCCAACCGGGTTGCGGGGGTCCTGCTAGGTCTGATGCCCAACATTGGAGGTCCGAGAAGTAGTCGGCGTAGGCTGTACGCCAGCGTCATCGACTCAATCCTCCTCTACGGTGCCCCAATATGGGCGGAGGCGGCGAGGACGCAGAGCTACATACGCCAGGCAAAGTCGATCCATCGACGAGCCTGTCTGCGTGTGATTTGCGGCTTTCGCACCATCTCCCATGATGCCATCTACGTTCTTGCCGGCATACCATCGCTGGCATTGCTCATCGACGAACGTTCGAGGCTTTACCATCACCGCCTCGAGAACGTCAAGAGCGAAGAACGAGCCAAGACGATTGATGAATGGCAGGGCGAATGGGCCCGCTCGAGGAAGGGGGGGACGCACCGACTCATTCCGAACATCACTCCATGGATCGAACGGAAACACGGAGAAGTGAACTTCCATCTCACACAACTCCTGACCGGTCACGGTTGCTTCAGGTCTTACCTGTGTCGAACCTCGAACGACACAAGCGACTCGTGCCCGGTCTGTTTTCCGGCGGTGGAAGACGTCGAACATGTCGTCTTCCATTGCCCCCGATTCATGGAGGAAAGAGAGGTGCTCCATCGCCTCTTTCAAGGCCCATGGAGCCTGAGACGTTGGTAGGGTTCATGCTTGCCGCGGAACCCAACTGGCTGGCAGTGTCCTCCTTCGCATACTCAGTCATGACAAGACTGAGGAGCGAAGAGAGGGCCAAAGAAGACGACCGGACGATGCGGTTTAAGAAGACGTTGAAGACGAAGATGACGTTGAAGAAGAAGAAAACATCCACGAAGTGAGCATGTAGCTCTAGCCTCTCCCCGCGAAGTAATGCCTAACGGTGGTCCCGCGGGGAAGAAGAAGAGGCAGAAGAAAAGGATGGGTTTTAGTCGGTATGTAGGGAGGCACAACATCCGCCACATAACAACAGTACATATACAACAGTACACTACTCGAGTCCGACATATCCATGCGACAAACATCTCGTCCCATGTTGAATCCGTAAAAGGATTTCCCTCCTTCCCAAAAAAAAAAAAAAAACACACACACACACACATACATACATGTAAAGAAAAGCCTGACAATTGTGTGTGTAGTTGTCAGGACTTTCCTTAAACTGTTTCCCTACCCTGTGATGAAAGTAGTATGAATGATGGTAAATAGAGTGTGGAGAGGGGAGACGTGAGTGTATGATTGAGTGAACGAGAGAAGAGTGTTTAGTAAGCGAGATAAAGGCTTGAAATGTTGTTTCTCCTATAATTTCAGGTAATTCTTATATTGAAAATTGTTATTTAGATTATAAGTTGTTTTATAATAAAACTGTTAATATTGTAAATAAAACTCCTATAATTTCAGAGCAACACATTGTGTTTTTATCAATAAGGAAGAAGAGAAAGGAAAAAAATGGAGAAACTGAGATTTGATTTTAAAGCAAAGAGCACAGTGGATCAAAAGTCAACGGTAATATGTCTAGTCTCGATTGGTACGGAGGGGGGAGAGACGTATGTCTTGCCAGCAGAATACCAGCCGAGTCAACTTCATAGCGTGTTATGTGAAACACCAGCGTACGGAAGAGTAAAAAATACACTGAAAAAGAGAGGCCATTACAGGAAAGTTTGGATAAAATTGTCAGAGAATTTGAAAAAAGTATATTTAGATGAGGAAGAAAATTTAATTTTTGGAGATATTTTTCTGGAGGTATGGATAGAAGATAAAAACATGGAAAGTGGAACAGATGATTCTATAAAAAAATTATTAGAAAAGGTAATCGAAGAAAAAACAAGTAATTCAGAGGTTCGGAACCTGAGCAAAATAGCTCAGGATTATATGATTGAAAAATTTGATGGGAAAAACTTAAATGCGAATCAATGGATTGAGGATTTTGAGAAGGAGTGTGAACGGTCTGTAGTAGTTGAAGACAGGAGAAAGATCGAAATATTAAAGTTTTTCCTTGAGAAAGCCAGCGCGGATTGGTATAGTTACATGCTTATAAAATTTACGGTACAATCGGTTTGGGCAGAATGGAAAAAGAAGTTTTGTGAAACCTTTGGAAATAAAGGGTGGGCCCCAATAAGATATGCCTTTACCTTAAGATACCAAACAGGATCATTGTTGGACTATGCTTTAAAAAAAGAAAAATTATTACCTCAGGTGAGAAAAGAAATTGATGATGAAACACTGATTGATCTTATTGCGATAGGTTTACCGAATTACATAACAGATAAAATAAACCGAGAAAATATAAAAGGAACGCATGATCTATATAATGAAAGGCGGTTAGAAAATTTAGCCGAAAAAAATATGAACGAGAAGAAAGGAAGAAGTTATATAACTAGCAAATTTACAAAGACTGAAGAGAAGAAACCATGTCAAATTTGCGAAAAAGCAAACAGAGGAAAAAGATTCCACCCTGAAGCCGCATGTTGGTTAAAGAAAAAACCGAAAGATTCAGGAGAACTGAACAAGTAAGACAGTGATAGCGCCCAATTAGAGGTAGAATTGAGTGAAGAAGACCAAAAAAACTAGCACCGCCACCATTAATAAAAATTAAAGTTCTGGCTGAATGATAAATTACAAGTGTCAGGAGTTTATGATCCTGGTGCCAACGTATCTTGATAAACAGAAAATTAATTAAAATAATAAATCAGAGAAAAATACAGGAAGTAGAACTAAAAACTATTAATGGTTGTAAAAAGGACGAGAGGTATGATAAAGTTAAAAGTTAAGATTTTTAAATTAGAAAAAGTTATGAATGTCTTTGTGTGGATGATAAAGATTTCCTATGAATTTTTAATTGGACTGTATTGTGTTTATAAATTTAAATTAAGGCAAGATGAAAATGGAAGGATAAGCCAAAGTAGAATGGAAAGAATGAGATAGAAAGGGAAAGAAATAGAATCACGGAAGAATAAATCTGAAGTTTTTAATGATAACGAATGATGGTATGTTCGATGCAGAATTGGACCATTTTATACATGAAAAATCAGAGATTGAAAGATTAATAGAAAAATATAACCAGTGTTTGCAAAGGACAAAACGATGTTGGTACAGTGAGGGACTATGAGGCCCGTATAGAATTAATTTTAGATAAATATTGTTGTAAGCGCCCGTATCGATGCACAATTGAGGATAGAAGAGAAATTGAAAGCCAAATGATAAATTATTAGAAAGAGGATTAATCGAGGAGTCCTTAGTCCATTTGCAGCTCCGGTCTTTAGCTTACAAGAATAATAGGAAGTCAAGATTATGCGCTTTAGAGAATTAATAAATAGTTGTACCACAATCTCACCATTCCCACTTAGAGGGATCTAATGGTAAAACAGTAAATTGTAAGTACTTCACGACATTAGATATTAATTCTGCATTCTGGTTGATTCCCTTAAAAATACAAGATAGATATAAGACAGCATTCGTTACCCAGGAGGGTCATTTCCAATGGACTTGCCTTCCTTTTGTATTAAAAACTGCACCCGCAATATTTCAGAGAATTCTGAGTAATATTATACGAAAATATAGGCTTAATGATTTTGCAGTAAATTTTATCGATGATATAATAATATTCTCAAAAACCTTCAATGATCATCTAAAACATATATCGAGATTATTAGAAGCTATTCTTGAGGAAGGTTTCAGACTAAAATTTACAAAATGCAAATTTGCAAGAAATTATGCAAAGTATCTGGGTCACATAATAAGTGATAATTCAATAAAACCATTGAAAGACTACCTAGCAGCTGTGAAAGAGTTTCCAACGCCGAAGACAAAGAAAAATGTACGTCAATTCCTGGGAAAAATAAATTTCCACCATAAATTTATACCACTTAATGCGATTGTATTGGACCCTTTACATAAGTTGTTAAGAAAAGATGTACGGTTTCATTGGACGCAAGAATGTCAGGAGGCATTTAAAAAAATCAGAGAATTGATGTGTGCAGAACTGATACTAAAAATATTTGATCCAGAAAAGAAGATTGAAATTTTCACTGATGCGAGTATTGAAGGGCTAGGGGCTGTATTAAAGCAAAAAGATGAAAAAGGAATAAGTAGACCTGTTGCTTATTTTTCGAAGAAACTAAAAGATTATCAAAAGAAAAGAAAAGCTATTTATTTGGAATGTTTAGCGATTAAAGAGGCAGTTAAATATTGGCAGCATTGGCTCATGGGAAGAGAGTTTGTGATATATTCAGACCACAGACCTCTCGAGAATATGAATATCAAGGCTAGACCAGATGAAGAATTGGGAGATCTTATGTTTTACTTATGACAGTATAATTTTAAAATAAAATATAATCCAGGAAAATTTAATCAAGAAGCGGATTGTTTAAGCAGGAATCCTGTCTTAGAACCACATGAAAATGAAGAAGACTGTTTAAAAGTTGTAAACATGATTGCGATTCAGGAGATAAAAAAGGATCAAGACGAAAATGAAGATATTAAAAAGAATAGTAATGGAGTGATAGTACGAGATGGGATTTATTTAAAAAATCGAAAAAGAAAGAAAAAATTATTGTATCAGAGAAACTTGGTAAGAAGATTATTGAAGATGTACATAAATCATTTTGTCATTTAGGAAAGACTCAGATGCAAAATAAAATAACAGAAGTTTATTGTAGAAAGAATTTATCAACGAATATAAAAAAATTCTGTGAAAATTGTGAGATCTGTATAAGAAATAAAACAAGGAGGAACACCTAAATATGGTTTGATGTCTCATTTAGGCCCAGCTGAAAAACCATTTGAGATAGTGTCGATAGATACTATTGGCGGTTTTGGTGGATCAAGATCAACAAAAAAATACTTACAACTGGTCGATCATTTTACGAGATTCGCTTATGTTTTGACATCGAAAACACAAAATGCAGAGGATTTCAAGAAATTAATTAATATAGTATTAACAAGTTATAAGATACAAACAATTTTAACGGATCAATACCCAGGTATAAATTCAAAGGAATTCAAGGAATATGTAAATAATAAGAGAATAGAATTAATTTTTACTGCTGTGGATGCACCGTTTTCAAATGGGATGAATGAAAGGCTTAACCAAACATTAGTGAATAAAATTAGGTGTAAAATTAATGAAAAGGACCAGAAATTGGCTTGGACAACGATAGCGAAACAATGCGTAGAAATGTATAACAATACAGAACACACAGTTACAAAATATACGCCTAGATATTTGTTGGAAGGAAAACATTTAAAAATTTTACCACCGGAGTTAGAGCCTATATTCGCAGGTAAAAATCTAGAAAAAGATAGAGAGAAAGCCTTATTAAATACAATTAAATCACATAATTACAACAAGAAAAAATTCGACAAAAATCGGAAAATTTTGGAACTTAAAGTTGGGGATCAAGTGTATGTTGAAAATGGGAATAAGTTAAACAGGAAAAAACTGGATGAATTAAAATAGGACCATATAAGGTACTCAAACGAATATCAAACTCAATATATGATAGATACAGGACACAAGAAAGCTGAATCAAACAAGTTTCATATTACAAAGTTGAGTCCAGTTGCGGTTGTAAATTAAACAATCGCATATATGCAATTGTTTTTCCTTTTGGGGGGAGATGTAAAGAAAAGCCTGACAATTGTGTGTGTAGTTGTCAGGACTTTCCTTAAACAGTTTCCCTACCCTGTGATGAAAGTAGTGTGAATGATGGTAAATAGAGTGTGGAGAGGGGAGACGTGAGTGTATGATTGAGTGAACGAGAGAAGAGTGTTTAGTAAGCGAGATAAAGGCTTGAAATGTTGTTTCTCCTATAATTTCAGGTAATTCTTATATTGAAAATTGTTATTTAGATTATAAGTTGTAAATACTGTAAATAAAACTCCTATAATTTCAGAGCAACACATTGTGTTTTTATCTTGCGACACCGATCACCATTATATACATACGGACATTTGTTGAGAATTCAATCTAGTTTACAAATATGTAAACCAAATTGTCCTACGAGGGCTGGTTCAAAATCTCGTTTTTGAGCCTATAACAGAGCTTCCTCTATGAGGAAGCAATAGTAAAAGAAATAAGAAATAAATTAATAAACGTAAAAAAATACAAAGTGAAAATGTTTTATCAAATGTGCATTTTTTTATTGCGCATATTAACGTACAAATAGACATGTTCGATCGCACTCAAATACAATAATATAGCAAATGACATTAGAAAAGTAAGGCAAAAATTAGGTAACATAAAACTCTTGAAAAAAATTATTAAATAAAAATCGATGACTTTTTTTTAACATATTTTTGACAAATGCCAAGAATCCCTTTTTATTATTGCTGTGAAAACTGCGTGCAATTGTAGCTAATTTTATTCGGTAGTTTTCCCGGAAAACAGGATGAAAATTTTTAATTTATATTTTCTGAATTATATTGTATTTTTATACTGTTTTCTAAAAAAACTACCAAAAATTGGCTAGACCTATAATAAGCTGCTCATCGCAATAATACAAAGGGCTCCACAAAATCGCTTATAGAAGATCAATCTAGAAAAATAATTTTTATCACAGCGTGCGGGAAGTATGCAATTCTCGAGCAGTATTGTAATAACAACACACGCGAAATGAATCATTTTAAATTTTAAATGAGAAATTAAAACTTTATTTTCAAAAACTTTACTATCGAAACAAGAAGAACTTAATTTCTTATTAATAAATATCTTACTTCTTCGATGTTCTATCAGCTGAATCTTGAATATTTTCTTCTTTAACTGGACGTGTTGACTTCAAGCTAGCGATGTTCGATATGCCAGTGAATATCGATACAAGTGTATCGATACGCATGAAGTGAGGAATATCGATACAGACGATATACCGTGATAAATGTATCGATATAAAAAAAATCGATACGAAAAAGGCTTCAGCAATTTATTTTTATTGAATTTTATTTATACAAAATTACGAAGTATTACTAATTTCTTAGAATTTGTACAAAAATATGTAAATTAAATTTGAATTTTGAACATTCTTTTTAAAAATATTTAAACATTTTTTAATAATTATCAAAGTAATAAATTATAAAGTAGAAAACTTCCAATTATCTTTGTCAATAGAGCTTAAAAATAAATATTGTTTAAATTGTTTTGGAGATAATCTATTCCTATCCTCTGTGAGAATGCGTCCAGCCTTAGAAAATAGAAAATATAAGAACGACTCGCCTCGTTTAAGGGGACACACCTGTGTTAAACCCTATGATTGGAAAAATATGAAAATTATATGTCATTATTATAATTTATTGTTTTTGATGTAAAAATATGTTTTTACAAGACTTTTTACATCAAAAAATATATGACTCTAGTACCTAAAATCATTTATGTTAGTCCAGGATACAATGATTTGCAATGATTTATTATTTTTTAGATGTGTGCCGCATGATTCTGAATGCAATTCTTGACCAATTTGTATCTATGCGGTCTCAAAAGCTTTGTAAAAACATTCTCTTCCACCTAAGTGAAGCAGATTTTGGATAAGATTTTTTGTTCAATCTATCAGTCTTTAAATACAGCAATTAGCGTTGATAAAATAGTAATTTTTGGCATTTTCTTTACATTTTAGTGTACAAAAAATTTCCCAATCCTCTTATCAAAATTCTGTTTCACTTAGGTGGAAGAGAATTAAATTACAAAGCTTTTGAGACCGCATAGAAGCAAATTGGTCAAAAATTGCATTCAGAATCATGCGGCACAGCTACTGAAACCAAGAAAAATCAATGTCTCAGATAAGCACAATTAAAATTACTATTTTAAATTATGTCACTGATGATGAAGCTGAAATGTAACCCTCCATTGATGTATAATTAACTTTTTTATCATTCAACAGCAAAATTTCCTCACATGAGCTTCTTTTTCATGAACAAATAGTTGACTTCTCCTGAATACTGAAACAAAATAAATACAAATTCATAAATTAGTTTTTTGTGTTGAATAAACATAGTTAGCTAGGTTTTGTTGTGTACGTAAAGATAAATTAGAATACTTATCTTGCTGCTGTTGCAGCTATGTGTATAGCAGATGATTTTTGAGCCCATGTAGAACATAACCATACCTGTCAAAATAAAGATCTTGATGCAACAGACAAGACATGATGAATCTGAAAGCAATGAAATTCAACATTTTAATGAAGTTTTGTGGCACAGAAATTAATAATAATAAATGATGATAGAAGAAAATATATGGTGATACATGATTATAATGTAATCTTTATGAAAAAATATTATAATTCATGTGAAAATACATACATGTGATATTCAGTGAGCACCAGCAGCATAGTATTCATCTTTATTTTTTCTTGTTAATCTTTTTTCCACCCTGGCTTCTTTCGTGCTCGCTAGAGTATACTGTACTATACCATACTGAGTATACCATACTGACAATTTAATCTAATAATCTGAATAATCTATAAACAAAACACAGCACAACACAACACAACCACTCACTATATTTTCACTTCACTGTATATTGTTTTTATTGTAGAATATTCACAATAAAACAAAATTCATGTAATGATATAATATGATATATAAGTAGCAATTAAAATTGATGTTATGTAAAAGAGTAACACACAGAGTAATAAATAAAAGACTTTTCAGAAGAAAAAGAACTTTTAGTCGTTTACCAAGAGTGCAAGTATACTCATAGGGATTAACAATCTCGAGGAGAACGAACAAAATGTTTGAATTTTGGAGCGTTCAACTCGCGCGACGGTTGCGCAGCCGATCGATGCTCTTGAATAATATATATACACATGTGTATATGTAAGAAATCTTCGATTTGGCATTTTGAAGGCATGACACGATAGGGGTTGGAAACGTAGTATAGATACATTTTATTCATTTTTATAATTATTTTATTGAAGCAAGTAATATATTATGGAAATGCGTTAAAATACGTAAAAAGTTTCTTTACATTTTCGTAAATAACTTTTTATAAAAAATAGCTACAGACATGCGGTTTCAAAATTTAAAAACTAGAAAAGATTTACTTTCTAAATAAAAAATAAAAAAAAATGGTTTTTTTGACACGAAACACAGGTGTGTCCCCTTAATGAGCGAGAGTTCCATCTGCAGCTGCGGAGCAGTGCGGGTCCGGGCGGCCTAGCGTCACGTATTCCGAACAACAACGCCTGGTGGTCGCTGTGCGTGTACAGTTTGCTCACTTGCCATAATGTTGTTCGGGGAGCAAGTGTGTCGCCAACAAACGTCAGCGTGTCTCCCGTGTTGAGAAGCACCACATCGAACGGAGCCAGGGAGTCCATGAGCGCAGTGCCACGCGCACGGGTCTCCGAGCATCCCCACTCCACCGACCAGATGTTTAAGTCACCTGCAAGGACGAGTGGTCTTTTGCCCCGAGCCTCCTCCGTGATGTTGGCGAGGAGGGCTGAGAATTCCTCGTCTGTGAGTCTCGAGGGGGAATAGACGCTGAAGACATAAATATCGTTTATACGGGCCCAGGTGTAGTATTGCCTTGCTCGCGCCGGGCGCTCCTGTACTATGGTGTCTCGAAGAACCCAGATGGCAGCCTGCTTGTTGGTGTCAGCGAGCCAGGTGTAGGCGAGTCGAGGTTCCTGTACTGGTCACATACGATGGCCACGTCAATCCTCTGCTTACAGGCGGTCCGTCGCAGTAGATCCTGGGCCGTCTCGCAGTGGTTCAGGTTCAGTTGGAGGAACCTAATCACCTGCTGAGAATAATCAATAGTCATCTCTCAGCGAGGGTGCTCGACTACGATACGGGTGACGGACCAGGGTCCTATAGAGTCACAGCAGGCGTTCCGCAAGGATCTGTCTTAGGGCCCATCCTGTGGAACATCATATACGACGCCGTTCTGCGCCTCAAACTCGAAGGCAACGTAAGGATTGTCGGCTTTGCGGACGACATTGCCTTGGTGACCGTTACCAAGCACCTGTGGCAGATCGAATACGATCTGAACTCTGCCATCGAGCAGGTGTGAGGCGCGCTTCATGAGCTCAGCTTGGTAACGGTTGACCATAAGACTGAGGCCCTACAAATCACTAGCAGGAAGAAAATGGAAACCATCACCATCACAGTGGGCGACTGCAGTATAAGGTCGTCCCCCGTATTATAGACGCGCACTGCAGATCACGCCGACTTTTGCGGATTGGCGCCGGTTGTCAGCCACGCTGTGATCGGCGCCAGTTCTGAGCCGTGACGCAGGGGCGGCCCCCACCACCGCCACCGTCGCGCGCCGTCCGCGCTGCGCTATATAAGCCAACGCACTAGGTCGCTGCCGGTATTCGCTGTGGGCTCTTGAGCCGAGCACATCTCCCGGACCTCCGGAGTACTGCGACAGTCTCGCTATACCAGAGTCACGAAGACCCAAGTGACGTGTTCTCTCCCGGATCACCGGAGATTACACAAGTTTCTCGGACTTCCAGAGATTCTACAACTCGACGCGCTCGGGTTGTCAAGGTCGTTGGCTGGATAGGGATAAAGTCTTTCAATAAAAAGTTAACTTTGTTTCTCCACTGAACGATCTTCTTCTCATTTACGCTTCTCATCTCTCCTAATTCCCGTGACAGGTTATCCGTCGCAAATTACGGCGTCGTGGACGCGGGAAACAAAACCTTCACTGAATATCATGCCCGATGTGTGGTGCCTCAGTAACCCACGCGCGTTACGCGCGCTTCTGCCCGTCAAGCCGCCTCAGCTCCGGCGAGAGGGGGAAAATGATTAATTGATTTGTTACCTGTTATTTAGTTATAAGTTAGTTGTTAAGAGTAAGTCAATAAAGAGACATCTCCAGGACACACTCTCTTATTCTTTACTCCCTGCCTAGCTCGACAACCAAAGTGGCGACCTCCTCGTTGAATATTATTTCAAGCTCAGCAGTCACTCGCACCTAGGCAATGCCAAAGAGTCTCTCAATTGTTCGTAACCTCGGCATGAGCGAAACCCGTAAGTTTGCCGGAATAGGACGAGGACTCAATAAACCCAACGACGAGCAACAGAGACAGTCTGCCCGTATTCAAGGTGTACCTGGCCGTATACAACTCCACAACATTCGGCCAACTCATCGTCGAGCTCTGAGGAGAAAAAGTTCGAAAAGAC
The DNA here is from genome assembly GCA_034770305.1 of Trichogramma dendrolimi. NCBI lineage: Eukaryota > Metazoa > Arthropoda > Insecta > Hymenoptera > Trichogrammatidae > Trichogramma > Trichogramma dendrolimi. Next base: position 449,554 of record JAPMIB010000118.1, on the reverse strand, counting down.
CATTACGCAAAACGAGGTAATCGAAGAAAAAAAAACATTGTCGAAATAATATCTCCTCTTGAAAACAAAGACGACGCTCTCGACACACATACAATGACGACGTCGACGAAATTCAACCTCCCGCGTTTTTGGCGCACAGCTCCGAAAGCGTGGTTTACGCAAGCTGTTTTTTGCAGTGCGAGTCAAAAATATAAACCTCGATAAAATTTTTATGTAAATCTGCTTGTACTATGGGTAGGGTGAAGAAATCATAAGATATAGTGATTAAAATATATATACAAGTCTTTATTAATTAGCATTTAAATATTAATAATATAATATGGCAGTCAAGGCGATTCAAGCACAATAATAAACATTGGCTTACGGACAGACTTGCCATGGCACTTTGTTATCGCTGACGTGCCGCTCTCGATCATTTTGGCTTGCATCTGGACTGCAAAAACCAGCGCTTGATCGACCCACAGACCGACGTCTTCGCCAAAGGTACCTGGAGAGATGCACATTTACTCTCTGTTTCAGCCCTGCAGCCTGCTAGCGGAAACTCAATTGCTCACCGTTACGAAGCACTGCTGAAAGAATTTTGCTGACCTGTTTGAACCCTCAAGCAGCCTAGTAAAAATTTAAAATCTTCGCCAAGCCCTCCAGAAAAAGATCAAGAACCACCTGAAGTAGCCACGATCACCATGCCCAGCAGACTCTCGCCAGCAATCATCGCAGCGGCACAAGAAGATGAGGAAGAGCACACGGATGCACAAGCCCAGCTAAGTTTCAATCCGCAGCAAATCATCCTCGACGGATACGAGATCTGGTGTGACGTCGCACACGGATCCGTCAGGCCATACCTTCCAGCGAAGCTTCGCCAAGTGGCCTTCGAGATCAAACACCTGCCTGCGCACCAAGGAGTCAAAGCTACGGCCCGTGCAATCACTGAGAGTTTCGTGTGGCCAGGTGTGCGGAAGGAAGTCTCCTCCTGGACCAGATGCTGCACCGCATGCCAATTGTCAAAAGTAAGCCGGCACAACAGATTATTGTATATGTAGCCTATATACTATTATATGCGATGCCGTTTCAACAGCAGCACACACTTTTTGTTTATTTATAATATGTAAACAAGCCGCTAGGGGGCAAGCTTGCAAAAAGCTTGCAACCCAAAAAATGAACGGTGGCTGAAAACGCTTATTATTCGAGTGGCAATAAAGTTTTTTCATGTTCCGGGTTAAACTCGACTTTGCCTTTCTTATTTGAGAAGCAAAATTAGCCACTCCAGCTGAGTAATACATTGCTTAATAATATAAAACACAGCTAAAGAGGAGAGAAACCAAGAGAGTTCGTACGATCTACAGAAGGTAGCGATCACAAGCCACTTCTAACAGACGGACAAACTCTCTTATGCCGAAAACGGACGCACAGAGAGAACGTCGTCGTGTACAGCAACAGCGGTCACGAGAGTGTCGATGGGAGGAACAACGACAGCAAAGACGACAGATAGATCCACGACCACCAGTGAAAGAGGTTAAAAGGGAAGATCTGGATTTACCTATACCTCCTTGGTCAAGACATCAAGAAACGCTACCGTCTATGCCCAGCCTTGATTACGACTCAGAGGAAGAAAGACCTACTGTTCGCTCTGTAGTCGTAATTCCATCATCAAATCATCATCTCTTCTACGATCCAGAATTCCCACAGTTCTAATCGCTCAGCTCTCTTTTTGAACAAAAAGCTCTTTTCAGAGCTACTTATTCAAAGCAAAAACAATCCACCTCCAACATTGTTAACGTATCATAACAAGATCAGCTCTCGGTAGGTTCACAGAGCCGGACAACAGGTTCGAACACATCAACCTGATCAAGTTGCCACTCGTCAACGAAATGCAGTACTGCCTCACGATCATTGATCGATTCTCTCGATGGCCATTGGCGATACCTCTGCGAGACATGCATGCGAACACGGTCGCACAAGCGATGCTCCAATGGATAAGCGCGCATGGCGCGCCTATTTTCATAACATCCAACTAGCCGGCTCAATTCGAGTCCACTCTGTTCACAGAGCTCGTTAAGATGTTCGGCACCACCCTCGTCAAGACCACCAGCTATCATCTTATGAGCAACGGTATGATCAAACGCTTTCACAGATCCCTCATAGGTGCTTTGAAATGCGCAACACAGCCATGGACTAAAGCTCTGCCGTCTGTGATGTTGAGACTGCGGAAGAGCTATAAGGAGGACGTCAAAGCCTCTCCAGTAGAGATGGTATACGGCCCGACGCTGAGGATGCCAGGCGATTTTTTGGTTTCATCTCCAATGGCCAATAAATCATCATTTGTCCACAGTTTGCGCCAACTGTTCAATCCCTGAAACTGGTGCCAGCGATACACCCAGAAAACATTTCGTGTTCAAGAAATTGGAGTCATGTTCACATGCATACAGACGCATAGACAGCAAGTGAAAGCCTTTGGAGCAACCGTATACCGGGCCCGCACCGCATCCTCAAGCGAATAGACGAGAGAACCTGTAGAATCGAAATCGTCGGCGAACCCAAAGTCGTCTCTGCCGACACATTCAAGCCGCACACATGGAGCAGGTCGACTACGAAGCGTCGCTCGAACCTCTGCAGTTTGCAGAAAACCCAACTGCAGCAGAAACGGCTAGAGACCTTCCAGACCAGCCTTCAGTTTCTTCTGAGGCCTTTACACGCCGTGTATCATTCGCAAGCGAGCCGAGCATGCTCACTGGAAGGGGAGTGGATGTGGTGACTCAGTCAACCGCGCGCGTCACACGCGCTTCTGCCCATCAAGCCGCCTCAGCTGCGGCAAGAGGGGGAAAATGATTAATTGATTTGTTACCTGTTGTTTAGTTATAAGTTAGTTGTTAAGAGTTAGTCAATGAAGAGACAACTCCAGGGCACGCTCTTTTATTCATTTCTCTCTGCCTAGCTTGACAACCAAAGATGCATGTACTAAACGTTTGCACGTAAGATCGGATAACAAATGAAAACGGGTTAAAATATCACCTCCCACAAAAAAGTGGGGAAACATCTGTGACGACAAATTTCCATTAGTAGGCTTGCCATATTAAATTTTCAATTCTTTCAGTTATTTACATACCAAGGGTGAGAAGCCGAGTGGATACGGTCGAGGAGAGACAAACACTGTTTGGCAGTGGCAGTAGTCTTCGCCTCGGCCACGTAGAGCTCCTCGACCTGTATTCAATGATTTCAGTGCGAGGAGAAGTCAGAATATTCTCGAGTACACTCACATACATTATTCGCTGAGCACACTCAGCGCGGAATCAGCTTCAAATGGGCGCGTAGGCTAAAAAATACCATATACTTTAATTAGCAGTAAATTCGCCATCGTTACAACAAAATTAACTGGCCTCGCAACTCAATTCATCGGTGGGGGGATCGCCGATACCTCTGCACCGGAATCAACTATAAAATATAAAACTCGCATTGAAGTCCTTAATATAAAGACGGACTGGCTTTCCCGAAGTAGATGACTCCCTTTCTACGACGGTTTCGAGTTTTTTGTCTGTAACGGCTTATCGGGGCTCTCTCTGTGATTGTAATGATCTGAGCTGTGCTCGCAATTATCCTGCTAATCGTTATCACTACTGTCGAAATCCTTTCACGAACATAGGTCGGGACTCGAACACCCAAGGGCTGACTTTCCAAACTTTTAGTGGTTACGACAGAGTCTATCTCGCTTTTCGTCGCGATAATCATTCGAACTACGACGTCGATCAGAACGCGCCCTGGCTTCCTATCTACATGACTCGAAATTATTTAATATCAAATCTAACTTTTTTTCAAGATTTTTAAGTCGGGATGCATTGTCTCGACTACGCGAGCTCTCAATTCCGAAAGAGTTTCCTCAGCTACGGTCGCGTTTAAAAAAATTATAAATTATGACGTGGTAGGTAAGTCATAGGCCGTCGCGACGCGCCGAATCGAAGCGGAGTCGAGTTCACAATCGGAGCAGAGCTTTCGTTTGAGCCCGGCAGTCAGCGGTGGGCTGAACGGACGGCCCTCGTGTGGGCCGTAGAGAGGGAGAAGCGCGAGCGGCCTCGCGCGGAGCTGCGAGTCGAGTCGAGATGAGTAGTTGACCGATGGCGAAACCAATCGGACGGCAGCCCAAATCGAAGCGTAAGCTGAGGTAACCTTATACGATCGAAACGTATTTGCGAAAAGTGACCGAGTATTTGGTGAGTAGTTGTACTTGTGGAGTGTGATAGCGTGTGAGTGTAGATCGGCACCGTATGATACGTGTGTGTTCGCGCGGTGAAAAGGTGTGCCAGCGAATAGCCTCGTTGGGTGCCTGAGTCTGCACGACGGCACGAGCAAGTGCTAGAGGGTGATTAAGAGTGTGAGTGTGAGCGGAGACGTGGTGAGTAACCTCGGGTTCGGCGCGACGCGGCCTCAAGGCCCTCAGGCGACCCGTGCTTCGGCACAACTGGCCTCTTGACCTCGCGGACGCGTGTAAATTCAGTAGGGCTTAGACGCAAAGTAGGTAGGGACGCGGAGATAGGCGCGGTACATCGGCGCGAGCGAGCGGGTCTAGCGAGGCATCGAACCAGCGTTGCCTTGAAAGAGTCTCGAGGTAACTGTGCTAGCTGGCCAGGTAGTCGTAGAAGATAAGGCGTTTGTTTTGCTCGTCGGTGGCGACCTCGCGGTCGTCGGCGCTCCACGTGTGCGGAAAAGTCGACGAGCACACCAGGCTAAATACAAGTGTGACGTGTGTCTGCATAGGTGCTAAGGCAGTCGTGCGACGGAGACGCGGACGCACATCATAAAATATAATCGGCTTTCTGAATATTTTGCGTCTTATTTGCGTTATTAATATCATGATCGCGAAGTACTGTTATATTAGCCGGCAAAGTCTCTCGCCAAATGCGCAAAATAGCACTCTGCTCAGAATGTTACCAGTGCTAGATATTAATAAAAATTCTAAAAAATTCGGAGGGTGTTCTAGAACCCATGCGCACGTTTCCTATAATGTTTTTAAGATTCAGACTCGTTGCGAGAAAACTTGCTAATAATGGTCTCTTTTAATTTTCTATATCTCGCGTCGGGAGGAGCGGACGGGACGGCAACAGAAACGATTCAAACTAAATCTTCGTCAAGATTACGCATGGCTCGAGCAGAACTGTTTTCGTTTCTTTTAAGATTTTCGACGATCGTGACACCAACCTCTGGGGTAACAGAACTAAAAATTCGGCGTCAATTTAGCATATGGTTTTGGACTTATATTTATAAGTATCTATCTTCTTTGCTATAATATACCAAAAGCGCGTTAAAATCAGTGACATACGTGCGCACGGTTTTGTAAAAAAAATATTATTTTGGCAATGCTACAAATTCGGGTGAAGTCTCCTCTGGAGGATGCCGGGGGTGAGATTCGACACTTTTATTTTTTATTTAATGTATATATTTATATTATCAGGCTAAACTCATACAAAATTATAATGTTTGTTGTCTCAAATGATACAAACTCATTATTTATCCTGTGGCTGAACACCTACGTTTCTCTTTAATATCTCGGTCTCGGGTATACTCAAAGCTACACATAAAGAATTACTTGTGAAATTATGATTACAGAAATACTAATCACTACCTCCTTTTTCGTAGCTGATTGGCTTTATACTCGACTCAATATTCGGCTATAAACATGAGGCCTAATAGGCCAGTCGCTTTTCGTAGTGTCACTTAACCAAGATTCTTCTTTTATTTGATTATTTTGTGAAACATTTTTTCGACACATTTTCAATTTTATTAGTTAAAAAATGTTTCATAGTTGGAATTCAAAGTTTTTATCACTAATGATCGTTTCACTCTTTGTTCCTAACCCATCTAAAGAAATTTGGCAGAAAAGTTTTATTGATACAAGCTTTACAAAAACTAATTTATATTAATATAAATGATAAACATAATAAAAATTACAGTATTACAATTTTTCTTTTTTTAGACATATTGTGCTACTTCTGGAATCAAATGAAATTCATGTTGCTCGACAAGTATCATCGGAAAAAATAAATGATGGAAATCGTCATAGAATTATTTTGAAAAAAGTGATAATGATGCAGTTTTATTCATAGATGAACAATATATGATCTTAACAGAATTTTTCAAAAAACACCATTATCAACACATATTTATCGGAAGATATCCAAAAAGAGAGAATCAAATCATTGGTTTCAAAGGATGCATTTATTCTTTAGAGATCTCAAATTATGGGTCAATAAATATGGGAAAATACATTATTCAAGGATACAATGTCATTCCATGTTCGATGTAAGAATGAAATTATTTTTATAATGCTTTGAAATAGCTTAAAATAATCTTCTTAAAGCATGTATTGAAGAACACACCAAGGAGAATTTATTCTGAACAATTCGTGAAAAATTGAATGCAAATAAGAAGGTCTTTCACTTCTTGGTGAGTTTTGTGGGTAGAATTCACGGATCGGCCTCAAAGTGTAGTATGTTATTTGTTAACATAATAAACTCAGTCACTTGTTAAAAATTGGGGACACCATGCGAAAAATCAATTTTGGTTCGCTGTAGTTTTGAGGTTGTTTTCTAGGTCGAATTCAAGGTAATCATTGGATTTCTCGTAAAAAAATGCGTCGGATACTGGGTTTTTGATTTTTTTTCGACGCTTACTTTGCGATAATTCCAGGGGTGTCCATATATTCTAATGCATTTTGCCTTGCGACGGACGGCTGACCCCGGGGTGGGAGAAAGCAGCAAATCACCTGCCGTCGAATAAATTTTCTATAGGACCACCTTACCTGGTCGAGTACTCCCAGAGGGGATATTGGGCCTGTCGTCAGTGCGAGCTTGCTGTAGACTCGCTGACTCACCGTTGAACCACTGCAACTTCCACTGAAATCCGCGAAAAGGAACGGTCACGAAAGAAAAGGCTATGTTGTCAATCAATCGTATTCTTTATTGAATGTAAGGCCCAATCGGCCGGAAAACCACTTCAAGTTGCCCAACGGGCGATAATTTACAATAATACGCGACGAGGCACAAGTTCGACCTAACCTTAGTTCCGACTTTACCCACCAGGGGCGCGCTCGGCGCTCGCGTCGATCGTCTCTCGTGATGCGACCCTAATCGGCCGCGGCAATATGGCGACTGCGCGCGCGATCTACGCCACGGTGGCGAGTGTACATATACCGACGCGACGTGGCACTCACGCAATGCTCCCGGCGACGCGCTTCGTCTTATTTTGCGGGCAAGCCGTCCTGATGCTATTGGCCCGGATGCCGAATGTCACTCACGCATACACGCCGATGCCCCGCTGGCCGACTATCGCCGCTGCGATGTTCGTCAATCGGACCCGAGCACACATACATACACGAACATATACGCCCGTGACCCGGCAGTCGCGTCGACCAATAATCTCGCAAATAAACTTAAGACTAACCCCAAATCTTCGGCGCCTCGGCGTTGGATCGGCTCCGCTTCTCGGCTGTAATTCGGCCCTCGTCCGGGCGTCGATGATTCACGTGCCGACGGGATGTGGTCTTATGCCCACGTCTGGGCGGCGATGTCAAATGCACACGGGCCACAAGGTCGCAATCTGCACTGGTACACCGGCCTGTACAGGCCCGGCCGGGCGAACTTGCCTCACGGGCGAACTGCGTCGCGAGCACGCACTCAGAAACACGAGCCCTTCTGGGCGAACTTGCCTCACAGGCGACAGGCTTCACGAGCACGTACACCACCACAGGTTCACGTCGGTGTCCGAATATGCCGTCTTCCACGAGCACAAAACGTCGAACTTTCTTTGTCACTCGGGCTGCTTGGCTAACCTCCAAAACTCTCTTTTTCTCCGTGCAAAAATCTTGCGTCTCCACGTGTTGCCTGCTCGGACTAATCTGCCGCGATCTATTGCGCGCCGGCCGGTCTGCTGTCGCGCCGCTCTCCGTCTCTCTCGCACACATACGCCGTCGCACGTGCCGAACGTCGTTGCTTGCTGCTGCCACTGCTGTTGTTGTTCTCCGCGTGGACCTGTGTATCGCGAAAACACGCATACACACAAACATGCTCACGCGAGGCCTGCGAGAAATTGCGGTTCGCCGCTTTGCTATCTTGTGCCCCGTCACAGCCTATATAAATACTAAAATATCTGGTTTTAGGGGTCTTATTTTAACATGATAGCGCTTCAAACCCAGATTCTAAATTGTATACTTATTATAGATTTGATTAACTACTATCACATAAAATTTGATGAAGATTTATCATACCAGACCAGAGTTACAACCTATCCAAATACTGCAAAAACGGTAATTTTCGTAAGTAGGATATCTTTCAACGGCGGTATCTCCATTATTTCTCAACTGATCTAAAATCAGAGCCTGGTGATTTGAAGGGAATAAAAAAACTTTTTCTTCATCCCATGCTCGAAAGTACATACTTTAATCTTCGAATTCGGGGATGAAAGTAACACTTTTGCTCCCTATTGATATCGCGCGAAAGTAATCATCTCCATGACTATGGTAACTTACATTTTAATTATCATTTTGTTTCGACTGTAAAATAGGTGAATTGTACTGATTTTTTATGACTTGTTTGTAGCAGCATACTATATGCGCTACAAGTCATTTAAATTCACTCTTGAGCTCACGCGTAGAAAATAAGCTGTCCAGACAAAGACGAGCCCCTTGCCCTCATCACACATGTATGCTATTTTACACACTTTAGCACCCGAGACCTGGAAAAAGAAGAAATAAGCAACACGAGAAGACGAAGAACGATCAAGAGATCAGAGTTAAAGAATACGAGATACAGGTCACCAGACTGATGCTTCTCAAGAGCATGACAAGAGACAATGAACAAGCAGATACAATGCCTCTCTCGTGGAAGCACTATGAAACAGACCACAAGAACAGACGATGAAAGCGAAAGCAGATCACACCTCAATTATTCGTATACGCTGGATATTCTTGCCACCGGACATATACAACAAAAGAATAATATTAGAAAAAATATGGGTCTAATACTTTCATCCGTATACTTTACGGGATCGTTTGTAAAATATTTATATCATAGTTATCTAGCATTTAAAATTATTAAATACTTACATCGGTCATTTATTAATAAACATTTCTGACGATATTTGTTACAAAGCCCGCCGTCGACCAGCGGCCCGAGCGCAGCGAGCGAGCTTTTCCATACAAGTGCATATTGATGAATACAACTTTCGAGTGGCTCTTATCGTTACCACTTTTCTTTTTGAAACAAATACTTCGCAAATGCCCGACCTTATAACAAAAATTACATTTGTATTCTCTAAATCGACATTCGACGATGTGTCGTTACCTTTACCACAGCATTTACAGGCACCTTTGTTTTGGCCGTTCTGCGAATTATTTCGAGCTGCGCTTTGTTTACCTTTAACATTTTCGCCTAGGAGGAAATGGAGTCCGTTGTTGTTGCTTTGCTTGTTGATTGCTGTTGCGTCTTTGTTCAGGGCTTTTATTGCTTTAGCTATCTTGATGGTTCGATTGAAGGTTAAGTCATTCTCACCCAGTATCCGCTTGATTGTTTTCTCGCACTTGATGCCCCAGACGAATTGGTCCCGCAGGTGGTCCTCCAGACTTTCTTTGAATTCGCAATAGATAGATAGCTGCTTGAGATGAGCCACGTATTGCTGTATTTCTTTATTTGCCTGTTGCGGACATTCCTTGAATTGGTACCTCTTCATAATATAGCTTGGTTTTGGGTTCAAGTGGTCGCTCATTATTTTGAACACATTTTTAATGCTCTTTTCTGATGGCATTGACGGAAATTTTTTAGTAAACAGTATGCTTCGCTGCCAACCAGCATGAGGAACAGAGATACCTTTTTTGCTTCTTGATTGTCGTTTGCAATAAAGTATTGTTCAAGCCTTTCTTTCCACGAGTACCAGCCTCCTTTGAGTAGAACTCTTTTTCATTGATCGCTAATGATTTCTCTAGTAATTGATTACTGATCTTAGCTTTTTCCTCCAAAAATTTTTGGTGTTCCTGCTGGACAAATTGACTTTGCTGCTTGATTTCGCTTTTTGCTTTTTCGTAATCAGTGTGTATGACTTCGTATTGTTTGAGTTTTGCAGTTAAATCAGCGATTTTTTCGTCTTTGGATCCCTTTTGAAACGTTCCACTCACACACTTTTTCATACTTTTTTTCTTTATTTACGTTTATTTTAATCCTCGTCACCACTGTGATGTTGGTCGGTCTCGTAGTTCAATCACACACATGTACTTAATAGAATCTTTATTTTGATTTAAATAGTATAAGTAGAAATAGGAGCACAGGAGGTGCTGTACAACGGAGCGCGCGACCTATAGCTAGCAAAGCTTATAGCCCAATGAATCTAGCGGGTGTGACGTAGTAGCTCGCATACATATCTTCTTATACAATACAAATAGATGGAGCGCTTGCATACATCACAGATCAGATCGTCGATTCATTAACCTTTTTTTTCGAGTGACTGCTGCCACTTTTTCTCCACTTCTCAAAAGATCTAGGAGGCTTCGCCTTGGCTGATAAATTAGACGTGCTCTGAGACTTCCTTTTTTTGCTACAAAATATAAATGCAAATACAATTTTTTGTGAATCCCCCAGCCTAAAGTAACATTTTGGTTTTGCTCAGTGGGAGTAAAATGTTACTTTAGGTTGGGGTAGCACAAACAATTTTTTTTACTTATACAGCCATTCAATGTTTAGACTTCGAGCTGTACAGACGTGTTTATGTCTGATCTCGGACTCATAGCAAACATTACGTTTGAAATAGTAATTTCTATATAAAACCGTTCTACTAAATTAGTGTAGTGAAAAGAATAGAATAGTAAAAATTTATCTGCAATGGCAGATGAAGTGGATAAAAATACCACTGAAGCTACTAGTGCAGACAGGTCATTTATGACCATCAACAGGAAAAGAAAAAACGCCAGTCCTGATAAGAAAATTTACACACGAAAAAAGAGACAAACCTTACTTAGAAACTGGCTGTCTCTACCAGTGCCAACGGAAAATGCGTTCTCACCTTTGCAGAACCTAAATGAAGATCTGACCAAAGAAATAGCGGAAGAGGAAAAAGACGACAAAGAAAAGCCAGAGAGTAATCCTGCCGGCAACAACGACAAACCCCCACCGTTATTTGTTAACGGAGTCCAAAACGTAAACCCATTAAAACCTAAATTAAATGAAATAGCCGGAAACGATTTTTAAATTAAAATCCTCAGCAATAACTCGGTTAAAGTACAATTTACGGTTGAAAATCATTACAAAGCCGCGATCGAAATGCTCAAACAAAAGAATACGGAGTTTCACACATATCAGTGCATGAGCCAAAAGGGCTTCAAAGCCGTACTACGAAGTATGCACCCTTTGGTTGAAATAGAAGACCTAAAAAATGCTATCGAGGCATACGGTCACTCGGTAATCAAAATCTCGAACATCAGACATTCTATCACGAAAAATCCACTTCCTCTTTTCTTCGTGGAAATAAAAATAAATCAAACAATATAAAAATTTACGAAATAAACCGAATTTTAAACACACTAGTAAGCTTCGACATACCACGTAAAAACAGAGACATCCCGCAATGCATGAAGTGCCAAGAGTACGGTCATACTAAAAATTATTGTAATAAGCAGCCTGTCTGCCTAAAATGTGCAAAAAATCACTTAACAAGCCTATGTCCAATAAAAGTAAAAACTAAAGAAGTTATTTGCGCTAATTGCCAAGGTAATCACCCGGCCAGCTACACAGGCTGTATCGTCCAAAAGCAGCTGTTACAAAAATTATATCCGGCCCTACGCGAAAAGAAACTCGATGATCGAAATAATTATCCTAAACCAACTCAGTTTAAAAACATTACCCCAAACGTCTCATTTGCACAAGCTTTAACTGGGTTACAAGGTCAACCACCCGTAGATCATCAAAATACAATTCCAGAGGTAACGGCTATAGCTGAAAGCAATAACAATAACATCGAAAATAATAATCAAAATAACTCTATACTCAAGCTAGAAAATATGATGTCACAACTCATGTCTACTATGAATGTTATGCTAGACCTATTAACAAAACTCATCAATAAATTATAAATCCCTGTTCACGAAAAATTTACCATCGCAGCATGGAATGCCAACGGACTCGCTGACCGTAGCCTAGAATTAAAATCATTCGAAACAAGAAAAAGCATAGACATTATGCTAATTTCAGAAACTCATTTCACTAACAAAACGTATCTCAAAATTCCAAACTACAGCATATACGACACGTAACATGCTAGTGGTAGGGCGCACGGTGGCACGGCTCTCATAATCAAATCATCTATAAAACACTTCGAACTCGAAAAGAACACGGATGACTATTTACAGGCTACAAGCGTAACAGCTAAAACATCTAAAGGTCCCATCACATTCTCAGCTATCTACTGTCCACCAAGACATAATATCAAACAAGATCAATTCACAAGATTCTTTAAAAAACTAGGCTATCGGTTCATTGCGGGTGGTGACTATAATGCGAAACACCCCTCATGGGGCTCTCGATCTGTAACTCCTTCTCCTCGTGGCAGACAGTTGTACGACACACATTGGCAAAGAGCTTCCTCATAAAAAAATACTAATTACATTTTTTTTTAAATAATGAATATTGTTTTTGTATAAAAAATTAAATATTTATTTAAAAATCACCATAACATTTCCTGTAATCATCGATTCCTGCATTTATACGTGAAAAAATAAAAAAAAATTTTTTTTTTCCAAATTTACGAAAAAATCTTAGTCAAAAGGCTGTGTATACATACTGATAAAAGTGATAGTAATAAACAATCGTCATACGCCTCGTAGAGAGTTCGCGCCCCGCGCCTGTGACACGTCGTACACGCGCACACGCCCACAGGCCACATAAACACGTCGATGAAATATAAATAATAAATAAATAACGCTAACGTGCCGATGTACCGCTAGACGGCAGAGCACCGAGAAGCGAAACACTCGGCAAAAGAATAGGCGAATCATGTAATGAAAAGAGACTGAAAATTGAATTGTAGACAGAAGCAGTCTTCGTTCATGAAGACCACTCGAGACTCGACAGGTCTCATAAATAAAGTGTCTATTTTTGAAGCCTAAACTCGCTTTGGCATTTCCTTTCTTTCTCCATGCCCCCACCTGCTCCTCCTCAAGAACTCCCGCCACCGCCAGCAGACATCTACGAGCGGGTGCTCGGCTACCTCGGAATCGCGCCCCTCACGCGGTACATCGCCGACCTCGAGAAGGAGGTCGCCCTCTCGCACGCCGCCTACAGGAGGGAAAAGGAGGCCCACGCCCGGACCAGCCGGCTCCTCGCTACGACGCAGCACGCCCTGCTGCGAGCCACGTAGCACCTCTTGGACGCCACACCGAAGGACGACGCGAAGAAGCGATTCTCCCGGCCGCCGACGCCTCGCTCTCCGAGAGAGCCAACCCCTCCACCGCCACGTGATCCCGACGGCGAGGAGGAAAAGAGAAAAAAGCGGTTCAAACGCTATTTTGGTGAAACCGATCCGTAGAGCACTGCTCCGGCATTAATTTTTACAAGCCCGTGCGACTCGCTGCCGCACGGCACCATAATACACCTCCACCGTACGCCCGACGAGCTAGCAAAGGGACCACGTATAACAATACATACGAACATTTTGAGAATTCAATCAAGTTTACAAATATGTAAACCAAATTGTCCTACGAGGTCTGGTTCAAAATCTCGTTTGCAAGCCTATCACAGAGCTTACTCTATGAGGAAGCAAAAGTACAACTGTTCATTTCGAGTCGTTAATTTTCATAATATTCGGTGAATCTCTATCTTTTTGGTCTTAAATTAAAGCTTATCTGCTCTGCTTTCATGACGACACAAAAAAAATAGTGGAAATTCCGGCATTCATACGTGAAAAAATGAAAAAAAAATTTTTTTTTTCAAATTTACGAAAAAAAATTTCAAAAAATTTCAAAAAAAATTTTTTTCCCGTCTACTGCCAAAAAACCTTTTCTGGCCTCATTAATACTACAAACGACAATGAATGCAATTGAAATTTGTACAATCCACCGTAACATTTTCAAGATTTTGCCTCGGACACACGCCCACACACACACACACACACACACACACACACACACACACACACACACACACACACATACATACATACGGACATTTGTTGAGAATTCTATCAAGTTTACAAATATGTAAACCAAATTGTCCTACGAGGTCTGGTTCAAAATCTCGTTTTCGAGCCTATCACAGAGCTTCCTCTATGAGGAAGCAAAACCACCTAATCACCGCCTCATCCGGTGAACCAACGTACTGGCCATATAATTTATCAAAAAGTCCAGATCTCATTGACTTTTTCATCGCTAAAGGCATATCGACTCACTATCTCTCTGTACAGTCCAGTCTTGAACTAACTTCTAATCACTCGCCAATTATACTCGAACTGTGCACCGAAGCCGTAAAAAATACTAACTCAGATTTTCTTGGTAATAAAACAACTAACTGGTCAACCTACAAAGATTACATTGATCACAACCTCTCATGTAATATCCCATTAAAAACTTGTAACGATGTCGATGTTGCGATCGAAAATCTCAATATTCTTATCCATAAAGCTATACTTTTTTCAACTCCTCCTACAAAACCTGCCTAAAAATGGAAAATTTATCTACGGAAAAACTAAATAAAATAAGCGAAAAACGTAAACTTAATCAAATCTGGCAGAATACGCGTAACATAGAAAATAAAACTCGTTTAAAGAAAACTATAAAACATTTTAAAGAAATTCTTCGCGAAGATAAAAACTCTAAAATAAACCACTACTTGCAAAACCTCACCCCAACGGCATCAACGGATTACTCTCTATGGAAAGCCACCAAGAAATTGAAGCGCATTCAGCAATTAATTCCACCTATCAGGACAATGAGTAAATGGGCAAGAAGTGATTAATAAAAAGCTGAAAATTTTGCTGAACATCTAAGCAAGCTGTTTGAGACACCACATAGACAAATTACGGATATAGAAGAAGAACTATTGTTGCAAGATCAACGTTCTCTATTCGAGGAGATGCAAATAAAGAATGCCAGCCTATATGAAATCCAATGTCTTATCGGAAGCTTAAAAAATCGAAAATCTCCAGGATATGAAGGAATAAATGGCAAAACGATACAAGAACTACCTCCAAAAGCAGTCAGATACTTGACTATACTTATAAATACATGCCTAAGACTGAAGTACTTTCCTAGCCAGTGGAAGGTTGCGCAAATTATTCTGATTTTAAAACCAGGAAAATCTCCCGAACAAACAACATCTTACCGTCCTATCAGTTTGTTACCTATCTGTTTTAAACTTTGTGAAAAAGTGATACTCAGTAGACTTAAGCCGATACTACAGGATAGAAAATTAATCCCAGAAAATCAATTTGGTTTCCGTGAAAACCACTCTCCCATTGAACAATTGAACAGAATAGTAGTAAATATTCGAAGAGCTTTCGAAAGGAAGCAATACTGCTCAGCTATCTTCCTGGATGTGGCTCAGGCTTTTGGAAAAGTCTGGCACGCGGGTCTTCTCCATAAAATCAAGATAAACCTTCCGGGTGGCTTCTATCAGATATTGAAATCTGATGTAAATTAACATAAACTACATTTGACCTCTGCAGATGTCACTCTCCGGAGAATTGTAAATAGAACGATGTTAGTATTAAGTTGCGCCGCTAGAGGGCGGGGGCAAAACCCGCAGTCAAGAAACACGAGTTGTAGCCTTATATAGAGGCACGTTGAGCGAGCAGAATCGTACTCGCTCCGATTCGAAAAGGAGTCTAAATAAAAATCGAATTTTTTGGATCCGAATAAATAATTTTTGTTATTTATTCGGTGAACTGTCCTCTACCCACTCCTTCCATGTCACCTCGTCCTACAGAGTGCAAGGACGCGAGACCGGAGCCGCCGCCGTCGACAATCACCTTCCAGGAGTACGTTGCCGCCGCCAAGGAGCTACAGATACACCAGCGGATCCTGCAACACATCGCTGACCGGAGACTGCGGAGCTACCTGCGAGCTGCGCCAACGCCACCACAATCACCGAAGCGAAGCGCCCCTGCCTCGACGCCGCAGTCCGCTGCGCAGCCTGCAGACCCCAGCGGATCTCCTCCGCCGGTGTGGCGACTGATACGCCTAGACACACCGCCTCCACCACAGAAGCCGCGCCTCGACCCGCGTCTCCGGCCTACGGACCCTCGTCGCTGCAGAGCACCATTGAACGGCGCACAGACACCACCGCTGCCTGAGGAAATAGAGCGCGAGCAACGGCGGAAGGCCACTCACCACCAACTGGCTTTATTTCTGGCCAAACATCCGCAGCCAGTAAGCAGCGCACCAAAGAAGCCAGCACCGACGAAACTTTCCCTACTACGGAAACGTAGGTAGGGAGTAACATCAAAGTCCTCATGGCTCGTCACCGTGAGGCACTAAAAAATCTCCATCTTCGGCTTGTCGGTGTCATCGAGCTCCAACGCTAAGCCGGGTCGTATCAAATCATACCTAGAAAATCGAACGTTCCGGGTGAAAGTTAATAACGAAGTAACCAAACTCCACGATATTCATGCTGGTATTCCTCGAGGCAGTGTTCTCGGGCCAACCTTATACCTACTGTACACATCAGATATTCCATCTTCATACACTACGACAACGACTACTTCGCTCAAATTCTGACCCAGTTGTCGCCACAACGAACCTACAAGAACATCCATCTACAGTAGTAGACTGGTTTAAGAATTGGAGAATCAAGATCAATGAAAACAAGTCGTCACACATCACCTTTTCTCTTCGCAGGGCAACGTGTCCTACTCTACTCATAAATGAAACACCAGTGGCGCAATTTGAAGAAGTTAAATACCTTAGGATGTATTTGGATCGTCGACTCACCTGGAGGACTCATATATGGACTAAAAGAAAATAACTCAGCCTACAACTCAGAAAACTGTACTGGCTACTCGGAAGAAACTCAGTTTTAACCTTGGAAAACAAATTACTCCTGTACAAATGCATTTTGAAACCAATCTGGACGTACGGAATCCAACTGTGGGGTGCAGCTGCCAAATCCAACTTGGATATAATTGAAAGATTTCAGTCTAAAGTACTCAGGAACATCGTAAATGCTCCGTGGTACGTTACAAATGAAGCTATTAGACGCGACTTGGAGATACCATCGATAAGCGAGGAAGTACGAAGATTCTCGTCCCTCTACAAAAGTCGGTTGCAAAATCACCCAAACATCCTTGCTGTTCAACTCAACAACGTGTCCTTCGAAGGGTCTAGATTGAAGAAACACTCCTACTTGTGATGTAAAAACTGTATAGTTTATAAGAGCCCTCGTCATTGGACTTGGGCTCACACCCGTTTTTCTATTATACTGTTGAACGTATTTGCCTATTGTCGAAAAAATGTAGACAGATTGCAAATAAAAGAGAAAAGAAAAAAAAAAACACTTATATAGCCAGAAGCCATTTTCACAAGAATTTTTCATTTATGAACAACTACATATTTAAAAAAAAAACAAAAGATTTTATTATTGACATTACTCAATATGTTTTCCGAATTTAATTTTTTCCGAAAATTTTTCATTTCAAATTTATTTTAATTCCGAAATATTGTTTTTCCGAATTTTTCATGCTCCATTTTCAATATTCAGATTTTTACACTCAACTACTTTCAAACTCAAGTCGACTACATTCCACACCTTAGCATTTGTCAGTAAAGCGATACTAGTGCGAAGCTGCGAGGAGTTTTTGTTGCCTCAAGGCCATCATCAAGCGGCGCAACCTTCAATGATATGTTCTGTAGAAGCCCGAAGTTGCAGCGCAATATCTGGGTCGTCCTGCTGAGGTGGCAGTCTTACAAGATCGCTGTCTGTCAGATATCCTCATGATGCTCCATCATATCAAGGTCCACAAGTTCAACGTCGATTGGCAGCGCATTCTTCGGAGCCCCTGCAATAAGAAACCAGTGGATCACTTTCGACTGCTCACAGTGACGTATGGCACAGCGTACGCCTGCAGCAGCTGTGCAACGATGAAGGCAGCCGACTCTCCAGGGTCAAGATAGCCTCACTGAGAGACCGATATGTGGACTGACACTTATAGAAAATCTCATTCAGCCAATGGGAACCCGTGAATGACGAACCCATGAAGTAGCTGGGAGTGCGCTAAAGACCCCAGGAGGACATTCTTTCCGAACGGAAAACTTCCCGACCAATTAACCTGGATGTCTCAGCAAACGTGTGGTTTTGTTGCAGCTAGCAGCACTGTTCAACCCATGTAGATGGTTTGTTCAAGACTTGAGGAGAGCGCGTCTTAATTTGGACGAGGAGCTGCCTGCCTCGATGGCACGTCATTAGAGAGACACCCACAGCAGCTTCTCCGCGGTAGAGACACTGTCCTATCCGGGAGCACGCCGATTCGACCCCGCGTCAAGTCGACCTTTGATCGCTTGGTGCGACTACTCGCCCTTGACAGCTCGACCTGACGACATCTCGACTTCGAAAAAATATAATTTTTATTTGCGATCGGTATTACTTGTGTATCGGTATTTAACATTGTACTGATGATAATTATATTATATGTCGTGTTTTAAATAACATTACTTTGTTGCTACTCTCTTTTTTTACACATTCTATAATTAATACATTTTTTTTTTACATCTACTTAATTTTTGTTTGTGCTTCCTGATAAGGAAGCTTTGTGATAGGCGTCAAAATCAAGTTTTGATATAGAAGTCATAGGACAATTTCGGACACACATTCGGAATCTTCATTAAATTCTGAACAAATGTCTGTATGGATGTGTGTGTGTATGTACGTCTGGTGGTCTGGAACCAGTGTAACTTTTGAACCGAGACACGTAGCGAGAAGCGGTTCGGCTTGTTTTGAAGGATTTGTGTGTCGCATGAAGCGTCAAAGATTTCTTTTAGGATCTACCGAGTAGTTAAAAAGTTATGATTTATTGTATCGTGTTGTAAACTGAGTTTTTTTGGAAAAAAGTTTTTTTTAATTTTTTTCATGTATAAATGAAGGAATTGGTATACTTTTTATTCGGTATAATGTAAGCGGAGCAGCCAAGCTTTAATTTAAGGCAAAAAACGTAGAGATTTACGGAATATAAAAAAAGTTAGAACTCGAAACAAAAAGTTTTTTTTTTGCTCCGTTATAGAGCAAAAGCGGCAATCTGGAATTGGTGTAAATTTTGAACGGAGACACGTAGCGAGAAGTGGTTTGGCTTGTTTTGAAGGATTTGTGTGTCGCATGAAGCGCCACAAACTTATTTTAGGATCCACTGAGTAGTTTAAAAGTTATGCTTTATTGTATCGTGTTGTAAACAGGATTTTTTTGTGAAAAAAAATTTTTTTTTTCGATTTTTTCATGTATAAATGAAGGAATTATTATTATTTTTTGTTCGGTATAGTGTAAGTGGAGCAGCCAAGCTTTAATTTAAGACCAAAAACGTAGAGATTCACGGAATATAAAAAAGTTAGAACTCAAAATGAAAAGTTGTATTTTTGCTCCTTTATAGAGCAAAAGCGGCGGTCTGGGACCAGTGAACTTTTGAACTGAGACAAGTAGCGTGAAGGTAGGCAAGGGATTTTACAGCTTTAATTGAAGAGTAAAAACGTAGAGATTCACGGAAACTCTGTCATCGACAGTTACGTTCATTGTGGTAGAGGACTGGTCAGAATCAATAGCTGTATCAGCAATCTATAGTTATACAAGATAGGTCATAAAGAATACGCAGTTTGAAGCATTATTTGCCAAATTGGGCAATCGTTTCCTGTGTGGCGGTGACTAGAACGCAAAACATCCGTGGTTGGGTTCAAGACTCCTGATTACAACACCTACAGGTAGATAACTCTTCGAAGCACCTCAGGCTTCTGAAGGACCTGATCGATTTTTCGATTTCTAAAGGTATTAAAAAAAGTTTAATGCAAGTACTGGCCTTGATTTAACGTCTGATCATCCACCCGTCATCATCAATATTGATGTGCCGCTAAAAATCACGCTTTGCACAAGGATGAAAACCAACACAAGGATGAAAGAATTCAAATATATAGTTGGGGAGAGAGTGCACAGTGACATTATCCTTCGGATGGTTCAAGATCTCGAGAGCAGTATTGAATATTTCAACGAGACTTTTCAATCATCATTATCCATGGAGACTATTACAACAATGATAAGTCATAAACGAAGGACCGTATGCAACGTAATCGAAGCAAAAATCTAAGAAAAAGTAAAGGAATAATTAAGAAAAGTTTTGTCAGCTTACTACAAACACCGAAAATAAAAAGCTTCTCAACAAAGCAATAAAAGAATTTAAGGGCACACACCAGTGTTTATGCCTATAAATGAAAAACATGATAATTAAGGATTACTATTGTTTTTTAAGTTAAAATATGTTGTTATAGGTCCTTTTACAACAAAAAATATGTCTCTAGTTTCACTTATTATTAAAATTCATCCAGGATTCATATATATTGACTTGTGATTTCTAAGTCATTGACCTCATGATTTTGAATGTAATATATTTATTCAATTTGAATCCTTTAGGTCTCAAAAGTTTTGCAATAAAATTCTTTTCCACTTAAGTATAGCAGATTTTTTATTTAGTTATTTTTTTAATCCACTGATCTCCAAATATAGCAATAAGAGTTATTAAATAGCTATTTTTGTCTTTTTTATTGTACTATAGTATGAAAAAAATTTTCAAGCCTTTTGTTTAAATTCTGTTACATTTAAGTGGAAAAGAATTTTATTACAAAACTTTTGAGACCTAAAGGATTCAAATTGAAAAAATATTACATTCAAAATCATGCGGTCAATGACTTAGAAATCATAAGTCAATATATATGAATCCTGGATGAATTTTAATAATAAGAGGAACTAGAGACATATTTTTTGTTGTAAAAGGACCTATAAAAACCTATTTTAACATCAGAAATAAAAAATTTTAATAGTTATCCTTAATTTTCATGTTTTTCATTTATAGGCATAAACACTGGTGTGTCCCCTTAAGTCTTTACTGAAAGAAAAAACAAACAGCTGAATTGCAAATTACCTTCAAAAACTCGCCCCAGCCTTGACCAAGGACTACTTACTTTGGAAAGCTATCAAAAGAATCAATCAACCTACAATCTTCATTGCCCGAATACGCAGAGAGTCTAGAGAGTACGAAAGAACGGATGGATAAAATGTTCTCGTCTCGGTGCAGCTACTGACTCATATATTTGAGTAGTTTAAAAATATGGTAGTTAAAAATATGGAAAACATGGAAATTGAGGAATAAACCATATTTTTTAGCTCTTCGCAAGCTACCAAATTGTCTATAATGGTGATTCAGTTACCCAACTTTATCAGAAGTTGTATTCTAATGTATGGATGAACATATTATAATATTGGCCAATTTGAGGTATACGAACAACTTTATTTTTTGACTTTCATGGTATTTTACACTATTTTTTTCAATTTTAAGGGGTTTTGAGGTTATGAATGTCATATTTCAGTACAGATTTGAATTTTACATAGAATTTTATATGAAAAAACATAGTTCAGCAATTTTTTCATATTCACCCCAGAAAAGCAGAGTAACAAGCAGGATAAGCTGAGAACATGAAAATTCATCTTTGAGACCCTGTAGATCCATGAGGGATGGACCTAGAGGGCTGAGATGTTAAGGATTTTCATTTTTCATGGTTTTCTTGAAGAGTACACAGTTAGTTTTAACTTCATTTTTTGGCCTGCAACACATGTTGTGGAATAGCCCATATAATTAATATTTAAATATTGCATGTGGATTGTGTTTCTTCCAGGGTCCCATAAGATCAAATTAAACCTACTGGGCATATTTTATAGGTGTACAAAGTACCTACAGTAAGTTTGGGTCAGATCCATGCCCCGGAGCTGGGGTGGTCTCGTTGTTAGTTTCTAGTTCGCTGACGACATCTGAGAGGCGATGATCGAGGAAGTAACTCTGGCGTGCTGTCGATGGAGTGACTTGCGTGGTCTGCTGCTGACTAGCTATATTTTAGTAGGGCGACTTCTTGCGAAGCGAAACAAGCATCTGCTAATATTCTGCCATTAGCTAGCTTCTAAGATTTACTAGCTGTACTTAATGCTGTACTCAAGCATTTCTTCATTCGATCTATATTTGATTACAACTTTTGTATCATCTTCTGTAAATACAGTGGAGGCCGTTTATAACGAGGTCGGATATAGCGAGAGACCGGCTATTACGAGAAGATTTTGGACGTTTGGTTGGTTCCAATGCATTAGGTATAGGGAATTTTATCGATATGACGAGATCGATATAATGAGAAGTCGGGTATAACGAGCAAAAATTAGGAAAAATTTTGGAAAAATTAACGTTTATAACGAGAAATTGCGTGTTTACACTCGTAGCTAGATAGTCGGACGCAAACTCAATAACACAATTTTGGAAGATGTCCTTCAGTACGAGAAAAATATAAATGACGAAGAAGAAAATGACAATGATCAGGAAATCAAGTCATATTCGCTTCAAGTGGTGAAGCATTGTCTGCCCTGGAAGTTTTGAGTATATTTATCGAGACCAACGATCATAATGATGATAATCTTTTCACTTATTGGTCAAGAATGAAATCAAGTATTTCTAATTTTCATTTAAAACAAAAATCACTTAAGCAAGTACAAACTAAAATTTTGAGTTTCATGAACAAAAACTAATACTAATGTTATATCTAATACAATTAATTTATGTTATTATCTATGATATTATTATATTATTATTGTTTATACCAATGTAAAAAAATAATCAATACATATAATAATCTCATCTTATCTGATAAATAAATGAAACTGGTAAATAACTAAAAAAATATTGTGATTAATGCTCATGTCGGCTATATCGAGGACCGGATATAACGAGAACTTTTCGATGGTCCCGTGATACTCGTTATAACCGGCCTCCACTGTATAACCTATCATGACATACAATTCAATAAATACTATTTTGTTAATGATAAACAACCTCTTCATTCTTATTCAATCAACCTTTCGAAAACACTACAGATTTTGATAAGGTTTTATAGTTTTTAGATTAGGAAGTGCACAGATGACTTCAAAAAAAGAATGATGCTGTTTAAATTTCTGGTACAAAGTGTCATGAGCTACGGAGCAGAGCTATGGGGATGAAAAGAATGGAAAGAATTAGAAAAAGGGCAGATGGATTATATCAGATGGGTACTAGGCTTGGATTTTTGCACCCCACGTTACTTGATAGTGAGAGAAACCTGAAGAATAAAAATGGTAAGAGAGTGAATGAGGAGGACAGTAATGTTTGATAAGAAATGTGCAAGGGCAGGCAAAGAAAGGCTTATATGGATAGTATGGGAGCAGCAGGCAAAGGAAGACATAGATGAGAAGAGAAGGGCAGCTTTAGGAAAAGTAGGATTGAGCTATAAATATATTGAGTCGGAGACAAGGCAAGGAAGAAGAATTGAAGAAGAACTAGTAACAATAATAGAGAATATAACAAAACAAGAAGTTGGGGAAGCAGTGGGTAATGT
The DNA here is from genome assembly GCA_034770305.1 of Trichogramma dendrolimi. Lineage (NCBI taxonomy): Eukaryota > Metazoa > Arthropoda > Insecta > Hymenoptera > Trichogrammatidae > Trichogramma > Trichogramma dendrolimi. The sequence goes on along the minus strand of JAPMIB010000118.1, from coordinate 425,943 downwards.
GAGATACAACAAGGAGTATGGAAAGTGGAAATGCTCGGAGATACCCAGATACTTAAGAACGTATAGGAAAAGTATAGACATAAGTATTATAGCAAGATTAAGGTGTGGAAATTTAGAGGAGAGGAATAGGTTCTTGAAACAGGAGGAGGATGCTGCATGCTGTGTGAGAATAAGGATAGTGGTGTACTGCATCTGCTTAATAAACGTGAAGAAGTGAGGAAAAATGAAAATAAAAAAAGTTGATAAAGTATGGAATTTGGAAGAGATTATGAGACAGGAGAGAAGTGCTGAAGTAGTAAAGAAGGGGAAAGTAGTTGATAGGTTGGTCAGGATGAAAGGAGAGAACGAAGAAGAAGGTGAAAGGCATAGTAATTAAAAATTATTTCTGTATCTGTTTTGGTATCTGTATTTGTTATTATTGTACGTGGAATGAGAGTATGGAAGTATGTTTTGTATAGGTATAAGGAGGATTTGTGTATTGAGTGAAAGATAAAATATGTATAATAGGGTGGTTCGCTTTTGCAAAAATGTTCAAAATCGCGTTTACGTCATGGAGATTCTTAAATTTCAAGTCTTTAAGAAAAGAAAGCTGGGTTCAGAATCTCTGAAAAGTGTCGGGAGCCGGTGTCGATCGATTTTTGAAGTTTAAAAACGTGCTCCAAAATAGGAGCAAAATCGATCAACCATTCAATTTATTTCAAACTCTGATCAGAGAGTAAAAATCATCTTGACAATACATTTTCTCATGTATTTTTGTCTGCAGAATCGAATGCCGTAGTCAGTTTTGCTCAACAACTTTGTTTTCATCGATAAAAATGTACTTTTTTGATTGTTTTTTTTCGTGAAAATCCAAAAATCATCTTTGCAACGTTTAAAAATGAACCGAAAAAAAAAAAAATTTTGACAATACCGAAATTTAGGATTTTTTATGACAAATCCAATGGTGTATACTAGTATATACTTTAAAATTATTTTCGTTCATAAAAATCAAATTTCCGATTTTTTTTGGCTGAATTTGACGAAAAATCTCTTTTAGATTTTTTCTGTTCATTTTTAAACATTGCAAAGATGATTTTTGGATTTTCACGCAAAAAAAAAATCAAAAAAGTACATTTTTATCGATGGAAACAAAGTCGTTGAGCAAAACTGACTACGGCATTCGATTCTGCAGACCTAAATACATAAGAAAATGTATTGTCAAGATGATTTTTACTCTCTGAACAGAGTTTGAAATAAATTGAAAGGTTGACCGATTTTGCTCCTATTTTGGAGCACGTTTTTAAACTTCAAAAATCGATTGACACCGGCTCCCGACACTTTTCAGAGATTCTGAACCCAGCTTACTTTTCTTAAAGACTTGAACTTTAAGAATCACCATGACGTAAACGCGATTTTGAACATTTTTGCAAAAGCGAACCACCGTAATGTCTAAGTGTGTTGGTATTGTTAAGGTTTTGATTATATTTAGGATTATGTAATGTTTTGTTTATGTAAATATTTTTGTAAAATAATGTAAAGTCCATTTCTGGGCCTGATAATTGGCTGAAATAAAGAAATATATATATATATATATATATATATATATATATATATATATATATATATATATATATATATATATATATATATTATTATTATTTATATATAGTTTTTAGACTAGTTGAAGATCATTTCTGAAGGTGCAAGTTACGATTAAATACTAAAAAAATTAATTTTCTGTAAAACCTAAAGTGTACTAGTGCATTTCTTATAGTATAAATTTTAGACATTTAAAACCTAATCTATTTGTATAATTTTATTTTTTCAGTAATAAATGGGTCCCATCTTCACTATTATTTACTGATGCTGGAGATGAAATCTATGATTCTTTTTTATCAATACAAGATATGGATTTTGATATTAATAATCTTTCAATAAGTAATAGTATATGGAGTCAAATGTACTTCAGCTGGTTACATGGGTTATATTTGGTTGTAAAATATTGTATGTGTAATACTAAATAAATAAATAATTTTCGAACGAAGAAAATGAAATTAATAAGCTCTATTTACTAATTTTCGCTATGGGAGCTTCGGCTTGAGCAATTTGATTGATGAATATAACGTCCCGTATTAAATTATATAGAATTGTGATAGACACCGATAGCGTCTATATTACGAATACATTAATAATATGAAAATGAAATGTTTAACTGCAACTCCTATTTTCCACATTTGTTATTACCTTGTCTTATTTCTGATATATATTTACTTAGATCTCTCTAAAATGTATTAATCCTCCTGTCTCTAATTATATTTTCTTCTTTAGTTGTAGTTTTCTTCGGAATCATTCTTTTGTTGAGTAAAAATTGGGTATAAACCTCTATAAAAATGGCATAACATTCAACTTTCAACAAAAATATTTCGAGACGTATAACTTGATAGATTACTCATCAATTTCCATTCGTTTTCCTGTGGTTACGTTGTACGGCATCTTCTACATAAAACAATTACGTGTATTATGTGTTAATTTAATTTAGTTCCCAGTTGAAAATAAATGCATGGATATCCACGTGGATCGTACAGGGAGTCCACGTGCATCATACAAGGATACCACGTGGATTATACAGAGATTCCGCGTGGATCGATCATGGTTTGAAAAAAATGCAATCGCCGCGGGTTTTCAACTGATCCGCGTTGATTTTTTTCAATCTTTGTGGATTTTAGACTTGTTCCCGATCCGGATCCTAACCTAATACCCATCCAGAGTAAGAGCAAAAGCAAAATTTTAAAATTGTGATTATATTGTACAACTAGTTTTTCTATTTTGTTAATATAAATATAATAAGATATTGAAGGAACTTCAAAAAAGCCCAGGTCTCGGAGAACTTTTTCACTTGTCTAAAGTATAAAACTAAATAAATCTTAAAAATAATCTAAATTATTAAATAAATAATTTAAAAAATTACTGATATTTATTAATTAAAAAAAATCACCTGGCGATTTTTTTCACTCAAAATCCACGAGGATTACTGCGGAAAGCCGTGGGGATTGAAAAAAAATCAACGAGGATTTCCGCGTATATCCTCGTGGGTTCATCGAGAATCAACAAGGATTTCTATATATCCACGCAGATTTCTGCAGAAAGCCACGTTAGTCGATGAAACATCAACGAGGATTTTCGCGGAAATCCTCATGGGTTCATAGAGAATCAACGAGGATTTCCATATATTTACAAGGATTTCTTGCCAGGGTAACCCCTACTCCCAGAAAGAGTATGTGACGTATGATTTCGATAGGAAATTGACCAAGCTTTCAGCTGGTGGGGTCAAATTTTGAAATTTAAAAAAAAAACACTGGCATAAGCAATGTTCCAATGAGAATAAGAATTAAAAAATAGCAGAGCTTGTGAATCGGTTTATAATTCTATCCCGGTATTGTTGGTCAATTTATTAATTATTATTTTTGAAAAACGGATCCGAAAAATTAGTGTACCTACTCGATCTCTTTTAAGATTCTATATCAAATTATTAAACTAGCCACTTATTATTTGCTCCATTATTGACATATTTCAAATGAATGGAGAAAAGAAAACAAGTTTATTCAGAAATATAGGAAATGTAACATTACAGCAGCATTACAGCAGTTTTAAATTCTAAAATGACTTACTTTGATTCAACTATATTTCTTGAACAAATTTGATTATAATTACACAACACATATTACAGCGTCATGAAATGTTAATGAATTTATCGGCTGTCTGAGATCAATAGCAATTTTACTCATTTTTATATTCAATTACAGTTTACGATTTATAGATAATTTTAAATTATTTTTTACCCTTTTATATTTTTTCTGTCAGGTCTTAAATCTATTTTAGGTGTTGTGGAAACGCAAAGAATCGTTTATTCATAAGCCCATTCTCAGAGGTTGCTGGAGAAGAAACATAATCTCATGAAAAAATATGCATATGCTACTTAAAAGTATCACTCAATTTGTACAAAATTAGAAACTTTTTTGCTTTGTCTTCGAGTTCAAAATTCTAAATATTTGGTTATTGATCCAGAGAAATTTCGAATACTTATACTTCTTATCAGTATTATATTGAGTTAACGCGTAAGTAAGTTTGTTAATCAAAAGTAATTCATTACAACATATTTTTATTTTTTTAGCGTTTATTACAAAAAAAGCGAACCTTTATTTACTTATGTTCTAATTAATCACGAAAAGTAATTAAAAGAATATCATCTTCTGTATATATAACCATGTGCTGGTGTATCTAGGTTGTATTAAAATAAATATGATATACATTGCATTTAAAAGAAATGTTATCAGAAAAATTGATTTATAAAAGTTTCATAACTTTTCGATTATTTCCTTTTATTTTAATTTCTATGACGCTGTAAATTTAAGAGATATTCAGCAATTAATGTGATATTTTGGAAAATTCATAAAATTTAAAGATACAACTCAAAAATATTTTTTCAAAGCTGTTTGATTTGAAATTGAATTAAAATCATACTTTTAAATATGAACTAAATTAATTCATAAAAAATGGCTTTTAATGATTATCCCTAGAAAAAAAGTAAAAAAAAAAGTTACACTTTTTTAGTTCATGTGTAAAAAATACGGACATACAATTTTTTGCGTAATGTTAAGGGCTTATATACTAGTGGCAACGATAGTTGCAAAATGCTGAGCGACCGAATGTTAGATAACAAAATTACATATGATATCTGTGTAATATTTATTTCTGCATTATGATATAAAAAATAGTATCTTCAATGAGCATCACAATAAAGACATATGTCAATGAGTTTTTTTTGGAGCCGTCCAATAATCGGCAGTAGCTCACACAAATAGGGAATATGTTTAGCTTTTGATTACCTATATGTTATGTTACTTACACATACATTAGAATAGGTTTACATGAATACAGGTTTACGTAATTCGCGTGCCTCTATTTCGTTCACACTTGTATATTTATATATGAGGCATTTAAGCGGTAGTTAGTGATATGTTGATAGTGGATAGTATTGGTAGATAGTGGTAGTGTTGATAGTGAACCTATTAATGAATTCACAAGCGAGGGTTATATAGTGTGTGCTTTTCCAACATTATTTCCGACAGGAAATGCAGATTTTCTACAAAATAGAATTAAATCTATCACTAGAGATCAATACTACAAATTTCTCATGCAATATGAAGATGGTAGATTTGGAAGAGATCCGAGATTTCGATTTTCCGCGTTAAATACACTTTTACGCCACAAAGCAATTGCGCAGGCCAATTTATTTATAAAAGATAACGATATGACAAAAATTACCATCAAAGACCTGCAGAATCGTTTCATAAATAACAAATCCATGTTATCGCATATAATGGCGTACTGTGCAAGGATTAGATCTACCAAAGGATATTGGAATAATCGATTCAGTGAATTATCGTGTATGATCGAACAGTTCGTAATACCTACAATATTTTTTACTCTTACATCGGCTGACAATCATTGGCCTGATTTATTTAGATTAATATCACCGAATGAGCCTTTCGAAAATATATCAGCACAAAGAAGACGTGAACTATTAAATGAAAATCCTCTCATAGCCGGATATTTTTTTCAGGAACGTGTAAATATTTTTATGCAAAAAGTACTCATACCTATTTTCAATGTTACCGATTATTGGTACAGATTTGAATGTCAACACCGAGGAAGTCCACACGTGCATGGTATCTTATATCTTGGAGATGCTCCAAATATCGACATTCAAAATATATCTGAAAATGAACTTGTTAATATACAATCATATTTTGATAATTTGTGTTTCGCCATTAATCCTAAAGGAGAAATTAATATTAATAATAACATCCATCACAAAATACCTTTTCTGATATATCTACCTCTGACTACGAAACTGATTTACGAGAGTTAATACGGTCATTACAGCGACATACGCAATGCGGTAGTCATTGCTTGAGATTGAAAAAAGGAAAATACGTTTGCAGATTTAATTTTCCAATTGAAACCCAGTCAACAAGTTCCATTGATGATAGTTATGGTTATTTTCAATACATTCCTAGAAGAAATGATTCATATGTGCAGCGTTATAACAACATTGTTACGCAAATATGGCGAGCTAACACAGACTTTACACCTATCATTGATTTGCACGCTGTACTTGAATATATCGTCAAATATACGACTAAGAGTGAGCCAGCATCAAACAAATATTTAGATATCTTAGAAAAAGTTTGTACTTCAACAAACGCAGAGACATCAGCCCGTTCCACAGTAATAAGACTAATAATCTCATCCATTTGTGATAGAGATTATTCAGCACAAGAAGTTGTTCATTTATTAATGGGATGGTCTCTATATAGAGCATCAAGAACATTTGTAAATCTCAATACCAATGATGATGCATGGGAAAAAATAGAGGTGAGTAAAGTAATTTCGGTAATACAACAATATAATTTCAATTAAATCGTATTACATTATGTTTTCAAATATTACAGTATTAACCTGAAGGAGAAGTAAAAAATGTAGCATCAATTATAAAACAATATTATAATCGACCAGATAATCTAAGTGAAATGTCATTGCTTGATTTCGTTAAAAAAATTAACGTTTATGGAAAACGTTACACTAGATGTCGCAAAGAGCACATTGTGAAAATATATCCCAAAATTATTGTAAATGAAGAGAATATGAATATGTGCTACAAGCAACAATGTATACTGCACCTGCCTTTTCGTTGTGAAGTACATGAAATAGAACATGAACTAAAAAGCAATGACAATCTAACTTGGCAAGATGTATTCGAACATAATGATTTTTCAAATTTATCAATGATAAATCACTCTTTTAATCGTAATATCGATCAACTTCAATATGATAACGAAAAAGAAGCAAACGTAAGTGATGATATTAATTATAATGCATTTGAACTTGCATCATCGACTTTGCATAGGAATATACCACAAAACCTAGGTAAAAGACTAATGGACGTAACGTACGATTAGAATGAAAATAACAACAATTATCCATCACTGGAAGACATCGATAATTTTGTAAAAAATTATAAAACTCTTAACGAAACTCACAAATCTTCAACGCCCATTAATCTGAATAATATTGTATTCTCAAGTGAACAAAATTCTATCGTTTCTCTTTGCAAAGAGCAAATAAAATATTTACAAGATAATGATCAACGTTTAGATGAAGTTCATTACTTACAAAAACGAATAATAGTACAAGGCAAAGCTGGTTCCGGAAAAAGCACATTGATACATAAACTCGTTTCTATAGTGACCGATGCATTAGGTGACGAGGCCATAGCAGTTATAGCACCAACAGGTGCTGCAGCATTAAATATAAATGGATCAACGATATATTCGTTTTTAAAAATACCTATATATAATGCAAACTTTCAAACTTTAAATGGACCCAATTTACGAAATTTTCAATTAGCCCATAAAAATTTAAAATTCATAATAATAGATGAAATGTCCATGGTTGGCGCTAGGTTGTTGTACCAAATAGAAAAACGCTGCTGTGATATGTTTCCATTGAATGCGATACCTTTCGGCGGTTTATACATATATGTTCGGAGACTTTAAAAAACTACCACCAATAAAAGATATGGCATTTTTTCAAACCAGTAATATTATGGATATTATGGCCGTGAAAGGTTGTGCCGTATTTCAATCGTTTCAACGGTACTATGAATTAACTACATCTCATCGACAAAATACAGACATGCTATTTTCTTACCTATTAGATCATTTAGCAATTGGAGAAATAACAATGGCAGACTATAAGTTATTACAAGAAAGAAAAAAATGTTTTTTAAGTGATGCAGAGAAAATCAAATTTCATGATGCAATTCAGTTATTACCAACAAATGATCTAGTACAGAATGCCAATAAATCGTATTTAAGCAATCTTAAAAGACCTATACTAAGCATCAAAAGCATCGATAAACCGAAGATATGCATAGAAAATGACGATTCTTCAGGACTATTATCAAATTTACTTATCACTACGGGATGCCGAGTTATGTTACGTCATAACTTATAGGTACACGGTGGTCTAGTTAATGGTTCTTTAGGTACGATAAAAGCAATTTTATTTAATGATGGAGAATCAGCTCCTGATTTACCACGCTGTGTAATGGTTAAATTCGACGCATACAGTGGACCACATTTACACAACAATGAGTTTCCTGTTACACCCATCGTACGCAATTTTGATTATAAGGGGATCTCCTGTACATGAAAGCAATTTCCATTATCACTAGCACACGCTATAACAATACATAAGTCGCAGGGTTTGACATTACCTAAGGCAATCATAGATGTAGGTGCAAAAGAATTTTCGTCTGGTCTCACATATGTCGCACTATCAAGAGTAAAAAATATAGAAGATATAATGTTTACCCAATTTTACGATATAAGTCGCTTTGATAAGATAGCTACTTCAGAAACAATGAAAAAGAAAGGAACATTTTTAACTAATTTGAAATCGAAAAGTTCTAATGGTAATTGAATATACTTGTTTGTCTATTTTTTCCTTCACATAATTAACATAATAATTATTTTCCTTACATTTTAGATGATATTGAAACTGAAAATTATGTTTAATTCATTACCTTAATAGAGATCACCATCACGGTTTAATGTGCAACACAACATTGCATTACATTGCATCATAGCTTATATACTATTATTAATATATAATGAAAAAATATAATATATAATAAAAAAATATCAAACGTAACGAACTGCGTGTACGTACCATAATCTTTCAATTCTATTATGTTAAACCAATTATTGGTAACCCAAGTAACCAAAGTATTAGTGACGAAAGTATGATTTTTTTGATAAAATTAATATTGCTATAATTAATAATAATAAAAGTATTATGGAAAATATTATAAATTACACTACACGCTTCGCTCTCGAGATTATATGTATACCTGTAGTACTTTCCCAGTTTCTCGCCAGGAGGCTCCACCTCCCACTCGTATCAGCCCGTCGCCACCTCTATATCCGCTCGCCGCCTTGACGGCGCTACTCATTCTTTTTCGAGTTTTCGTCAGGTGCACACCGAAGTGCCGTTAGGTAAAGTTAATTGTTTTTCAATTAAATTCAAGTAGAATGTCGAAGAGACAGAGAATCGAGGAGGAAGTAAAGTTGTTGGACGACAGAAGAAAGGCTCTGGAACAACAACTTCTACTCGATAATGAGAAAGAAGAGTCAGAAGAGTCAGAAGAGTCAGTAGGGTCGGAGGTTAGCTCAGGCCGATCGAGCTCGGAAGATTCATCGAGTGAGTCGGGTAAGTGAAAAGTCGGATAATTATCTCAGGCTCTTTAGTTATCAGGCGAGACAAGAGACACTGTTTAAACATGTGTCCACGAGATTTTTAGTACACCTGCATAAAATGCCTCGCGCAACATCAGGCCGTACAAGATGCATAACCTCAAAAGAGGCGTGCGCTGCCCACAGAACAAGCACCTGCTCGTTCTGGTGCCAAGAGGCATCACGTAATAGGGTTATGTGTCGAGTTACATTTATGTACACACATAGATGTACCTATATGTTGAAGTTCATCGTGCTAAGGGCCGGTTGTTTTTCGTTCTGTTTAGAGATAGAAACAACACCGCCAGAACCTAAGAAAAGGAAAAAGGGAGAAATTCCACTAAAGCCTGCGCTTCTGGAGGTACTGGGCGACCCCGAGGCTTCGAGAAATTTGAGACTACCAATAAATTCAAAGTTAATTGAAAGCTGGAAGTTTTTCATGGCAAAAGGTTTGCCAGCAGAGGAAAAGGAGAAGATTTTCAAAAGGTATCAGGTCGCGCAGAAGGTCTAGATGCACCTAAATTAAATGAAGCCTTGATTCCAAGGCTGCCGGAGAAAACGACAAAAAAAGATGCATACAGAGTAAGTACCGGGTACAGTGGGTATGCATCAGAGCAATGCTAATATAATTTAATTTATCCTCGATAGCAAGAGGTTCAAAGCATTATTAGTCTGGCCTTATCAACGCTAAGCGCAGCTATTACTATGGTCAATGAGGCAGATGCAGAGGATGGATTGGATGAAAAAGTATTTACAGGGCGTCTCATGGATACGGCAAAACTACTTGCTGAAGCGCAATTCAGTCAGACGCAATCCAGGAGAGCCTGCATTGTACCAGTCTTTGACAAGAAGCTGAGACAAACTTTAAAGGACACAACGCCTGATGATCGTTTGTTTGGCGCAGACTTGACCAACCTTATTAAACAGGTCAAAGACACAGATGCCTTGTTCGACTGCTCAAGTAAGAAAGTGGGAAACTTCAAGAGCGCGTTCGAGAAGAAGACGCCAGCGAGCGCGCAGTCAGGTACAGGTGCGTCAACACAGGGCCGTGCAAGGTTGTTCTTCAGAGGATCTCGCGGCAGGAACCAGAATCGAAACAGAGCTTACAACTCAAACGCATATCAAGGACTTCAACAATATCCGAGTCAGAAACCTGTGTACAAACAGAACAACTACAACAAGTAAACGTAGGTACAAAAATTGGAGGTCGTTTAAAATATTTTACGAATAGCTGGAGCGAGATAACGAGCGACAGGTTTATTTTATAATGCGTTCGAGGCTATAAAATCCCTTTCTGGCGAGTTCCTAGGCAAAGATTTTGTGAGGCTAAAAGTATTCGCGATAATAGCAAACTTGAATTAATAGAGTTAGCCGTAAATGATTTGATAAGGAAGGGTGCCGTCGTAGAAAGTAAGAAAATAAAAAATCAATATTTGTCGTCTTATTTTTTGGTGCCTAAACCAGACGGCTCAAACCGTTTTATTCTTAATCTAAAAAAATTAAATTACTTTGTCAAAAAACATTTCAAGCTTGAGGACTTGCGCACAGCTACACGGCTCATATCGAAAGGAGATTTTATGTTAACGATTGACATGCAGGACGCGTATTTGTTAGTACCAGTAGATAAAAAGAGTCAGAAATATCTCATGTTTAAATTTCAAGGTAAATACTATCGCTTTGTATGCCTTCCGTTTGGCCTGTGTACTTGTCCATACGTGTTTACTAAGATAATGAAACCAGTTGCAAATAAATTGAGATCGGCAGGTTTTAGCTCAGTGGTATATCTAGATGACTGGTTCTGCTTAGGTGAAAGCTTCGGAGAATGTGAGTTAAATGGTCAGACAGTAAGATTACTGCAACGATTAGGGTTTGTTGTTAATTTTAATAAAAGCAGTTTAATACCTGAGACAAAGAAAAAATTTTTGGGTGTTATAGTCGATTCAGAGTGTTGTATGTTAACTTTAACAGATAAAAAGAAATTAAATATTATAAGAATGTTAAAAAAGTTTGTTGAAAAATAAATGCAGAATAATCGATTTGGCTATTATAATTGGAAAGTTGGTGGCAGCATGTGTCGCGGTCGAGTATGGATGGTTTATACGAAGATTTTAGAGCGTGAGAAAATTTTAGCGTTGAAAGGTTCGAATGGATCGTATCGCGGTCTAGTGAATGTATCGGTTGAAATGAAAAAAGATATCGGTTGTGGTTAGATAGTTTAGAAAATTCTTCGAGGTCTTTTAAAAATAAGCCGTTGCAAATGACTATTTTTACGGATCGGATACCGGTTGGGGTGCTACTAACGGTGAACAACAAATTTTTGGTTCATGGGACGCGAGCAGTTTAGAATGGCACATTAATTATAAGGAATTATTTGTTGTTAAATTAGCTTTAGAAAGCCTTTGCGACAAGATTCAGAATAGTTCAATTTTAGTGCGCATAGATAATACCACTGCCATAGCTTACGTGAATCGGATGGGGGGCGTAAAATACGCAAAATATAATAAGGTAGCTCGCGATATTTGGCAATGGGCCGAGAGAAGATGCAATAAATTAGTAGCTAGTTATATTCCATCTAGGGATAATGTGGTTGCTGACAGGCTTTCGCGATTGATTAACCCAGATTCTGAGTGGGAATTGTCGATTAAAGCATTTAATATCATTGTTAAGAACTTAGGAAAGCCGGTGATCGACCTGTTTGCCTCGAGAATTAATAAGAAATGTGAGTGTTATATTTCTCGTTTTCCGGATCCCCACGCGTGGCAGATAGACGCTTTCACAGTTTCATGGACAAATCTTTTTTTCTATGCCTTTCCTCCTTTTATTCTAGTCGCCAGAACTTTACAGAAAGTTAGAGAGGATAGGGCAGAAGGCATTATAGTTGTACCAGACTGGAGAAACCAACCCTGGTACCCTCTATTTCTTAAATTAATTGTATGCAGACCTGTTGTTTTTAATCCAAATTCAAAATTGTTAATATCTTTGTGCAGGGAAAAAACACACCCGAGAGCAAAGCATTTGGTTCTTCTGGCCGCGATCATATCAGGGAAGCGTTTATAGCTTTGAAGGTGCCAACGGAGGCGTTGGATATAATGTTAGCTTCGCTGAGCTCTTCTACAAGAAAGCATTACAAAGCTTCGATTGTACGGTGGTTAATTTTTTGTAAAGAAAATCGTTTAAATATTTATAAGGCTAAGCCTAGAGACCTCATTAATTTTCTAACGGAGCGATTTAGACAAGGTTGTTCTTATAGTACCTTAAACTCCGACAGAAGTGCGATATCTCTCATCGCAGGTAACATTGGGGAAGACAGGCTAGTTTGCAGATTTCTTAAAGGCTGTTTCAGACTGCGACCTATACAGACAAGGTATAGTTGCACATGGGATGTGGAGGTTGTCTTCAATTATTTAGAAAAGAAGCTTGAAAGTTCAGAAAAATTAAGTTTGAAGCAATTATCAAAGAAATTGGTAATTTTATTAGCTCTAGTTTCGGCGCAAAGAAGTCAATTCTTGGCAAAAATAAAGTTAATGATATAGTTATATCGGAGACGAAAATAACGTTAGTTGTAACAGAGCTTTTGAAGACAACTCGTCCAGGTACGAAGCATCCGTTTTTAGTTTTAACGCCGTTTACTCATAGACCAAAGTTGTGTGTTTTTAATACATTAAAAGTTTATTTAGAAAAAACAAGATTGTTAAGAAAAAGCGACTCTTTTTTAATTTTGTCATATAGAAAGCCTCATAATGAAGTAGGTACTCAGACTTTAGCGAGATGGGTCAGAGATATTATGAAAGAGGCTGGTATAGACACACAAATATTCAAAGCTCATTCAACGAGGCACGCTGCCTCTTCAGCTGCTTATGATAAAGGATTAAGTATTGATGCAATTAAAGAAAGAGCAGGTTGGTCTAAAAATTCAGGCGTATTTGCTAGATATTATAATAGATCGATAGTTACCGATGCGAATGATCTGTCAGCGGTTTTATTAGCTAAGAAAAAATGAATGATAAGTTTAAAAATAATTGTTGTTAATTAAGTGTTGTAAATTACAAATAATTTTGTAAGCACAAATGTTCAAACTTGGTTTAAAATAAAAAAAAAAAAAAAAATATGAATAATTTTAATTATTAGGGCTATTAATTTGTTAGCACTCTAAAAAACTACAGGTATACATATAATCTCGAGAGCGAAGCGTGTAGTGTAATTGAAGATCGTACAAACTTACCTGTAAGTGATGTGCGATCGTAATTACACGAACGCTTCGCTCGAAGAGATTATAACCCACCCATTTTTCCTCTACCCAGAATAATGAGCTAAACAAATTAAAGAAACTCTTAAAAAATGAGTAGCGCCGTCAAGGTGGCGAGCGGATATAGAGGTGGCGACGGGCTGATACGAGTGGGAGGTGGAGCCTCCTGGCGAGAAACTGGGAAAGTACTACAGGTATACATATAATCTCTTCGAGCGAAGCGTTCGTGTAATTACGATCGCACATCACTTACAGGTAAGTTTGTACGATCTTCAATATCATAAATAAAATGATATTAAAAAATAATAAATATATATCTGAATTATGAAACCATTAACTTAAATCTTAATCTATTTTCAATGGAACAAATACTAAATATTATATATTGTTTTTTACTTTAAATTTTTTAAAACATATACATAAATTAAAATATTAAATAATAATATAAATATATATGTTACTATTAGCGATGAAAAAATTTTATTAATATTAGAATGTGTAAAAAAATACCCGCTAAAAAGTAATGTTACTTAAAACGACATATAATGATTGTCATCAGTACAATGGCGATTGAAACACGACATAAATATAACATAAAACAATCAATTTTTGCTAAGTAGTGGTACTCAAAACACGACAAATAATATAATTGTCATCAGTATAATGTTAACTGAAACTCGACATATATATAATATAATATAAAACAATCAATTTTTGCTAAGTAGTGGTACTCAAAACACGACATATAATATAACTGTCATCAGTACAATGTTAACTGAAACACGACATATAATATAATTGTCATGAGTACAATGTTAACTGAAACACATAAACATGCAGTTTTTGCCAATTAGGATACACGGATGTTGCTAAAAAAGTATACAGCACTTCATCAGCACCCAAACAATGCTATGTAAAAATTTCAGATCAATTGGTTTATCCTTGCATGAGTTATCGCAGTTAGAGTAAAATATCGAAAATTAGCAATATCGAATGTGAACGACTTTGCTTCGCTCAGCATCAATTACGGCTGATAGAAAAACCACTTCTGGCTCCTATAACTTTGTAAGCTTTAGAACGTTAGTATCACTTAAAAAAAAGGAAAAAGCCGCGAGGTAGGTGTATATTAGGGTGTCCGTTATTTCCCGACTTTTATATATTGCATCTCCCCCACCTAGATGTCTTCTATTTGATCAGACAATGAGAAAGCCGGTATATAGAGCTCAAAAAAATTATTTTAAGGTGGCCCCCAAGCGACTTGAAGCTTACATGTATTTTAAATGGGAAAAACTTAAAAATTTGATTCTTAGCGATAAAAATGATGAAAAAATTCTCAAACTCATGTATTTTATGTATTTGTTGACAGGGAATCGATTGGTGACCTTGAATTTGACCTTGAATTTGACCTTGAACATAACCTCAAAGCTACAGCGAACGAAATATTGAGAAAAATCGTTTTCTTTCCTGGTGACTCCAATTTTTTATTGCAGATTCGAAAAGAGCGTAAAATTTTAAGTCAGATTTCAAGACAGATCTTTTGATTTTTTTTCAAGGGCATTTTAAAGGCGCTACAGATACAAATAAAACCCTAATTTTAGCGTGCATTTTTCGAATTTTTCCTAATTAGGGCTTTATCTATATCTGCAGTGCCTTTAAAATACCCTTGGAAAAAAATCTCAAAAGACATAATCTGACTTGAAATTTTCTGCTCTTTTTGAATCTGCAATAAAAAATGGGGTCACCGTGAAAAAAATGATTTTTGGTTCGCTGTAGATTTGAGGTTATGTTCAAGGTCAAATTCAAGGTCACCAATCGATTTCCCGTCAAAAAAATACATAAAATACATGGGTTTGTGAATTTTTTCATCATTTTTATCGCTAAGAATCAAATTTTTAAGTTTTTCCCATTTAAAATACATGTAAGCTTCAAGTCGCTTGGGGGCCACCTTAAAATAATTTTTTTGAGCTCTATATACCGGCTTTCTCATTGTCTGATCAAATAGAAGACATCTAGGTGGGGGAGATGCAATATGTAAAAGTCGGGAAATAACGGACACCCTAGAGTATATAAATGATATCTTCAGTTAACGCATGAAATTCGAAGTTTGAATTTTGTAAAAACAATATCATCATGCTTCGACAAGAAATCACTGCAAAATTTCTCGGTGCCGGAATGACCGATTGAGCTGAAATTTTTAGGGCTTGTTGTACACATTAACAATAGTTTCTCTATAACATTTTAGCCCACTTGGTGTCTTAAAAGCAAAAATTTTCGAAATCGTGTTTACGTCATGGTGATTTTTATAGTTCAAGTCTTTAAGAAAAGAAAGCCGGGTTCGAAATCTCTGAAAAATGTCGGGAACTGGTGTCGATAGTTTTTTGAAGTTTAAAAATGTGGTCCTCAAAAGGAGTCAGTTTAATCTTACAACTTAATTTTGAAAACAATGAACTGTATCGATTTTTTTCTGCGTAAAAAACAAAAAATCATCTTGTCAGCGTTTGAAAATTAACAGAAAAAATCTATAAAATGTTTTGATACTGCTAAAATTTGGAAGTAGTTAGTCTGTAAGGCTTCTAAAACCTCCTAAATAAACTACCCCTTTTAGCCCCAATGGGATTGAAAAATTTCGCAAAGATTCCCAACTTTTTTGCAAGGGTTGAAAAAAAAAGATTAATGCAGGCATGTGATTTGTATGGAGTATAGGTGTTTGTATAGGGCTGGTGCATCCGATTCTGCACTAAAATTTTTTTGCAAATTTTTGCGAAGGGTGAATAAATGTTTCTTCGTGGGCATTTGGGTACTCATAGGTGTTTGTATAGCTGTGATGCATTCGATTCTGCACTTTAATTTTTGATAAGAGGCGGCGTGAGATTCAAGTTAATTATTGTTTTAAATTAACAATACAATCTTATTTGATTCTCACGCCGTCTCACACTCGTGGATGGCGTGCCTGCACTATGGCATTCAAGTCGTTTCTCAATCTCACAAAAATCAGCTCATGTTTAGCATTGATAATAATTTTTTTATAGTCCTCAGCAAAGCCAAAAATCATATTCAACGGTAAGTGAACATCGAAGAATTCATTATTATCGATAACTGGTGGATGTTGAGATATGTTACTTCCCCATCCTGCATTCTCCATTCGATTAGCTCTTGCTGAATCGAAACTAGAACATCCTTTCATTGTTGTTATTATTCTCATATTTTTGCATCTATCAATTTCTATTGCATTGAGCTCATAGCGTATCTTCTCAAACAAATGACATATGCCATTATTAACTAGCTGAGTATTAGTAACTGCGGCACCAGTGGGTTTTGCAAGTTGACCAAATATGTGTAGATAATTTTGCGATGGTAAAAATTTAATTCCTGATGCTGAATAACAATACGTATTTCATCGCTATTGTCAAAATTTGTTGAATATGGCTGATGAGCATGAATCTCATAGTGTGTGATTGATTCATCAAACAGAACGTTGGAGTGAATGTTTAAAATATCATCCATTTTTGAAGTCTGTTTCCCTTTTTTTCCTCTTCCGGTCAATAACCAAAACAATTGTGAATAAACAGCCTACCTTTTCTTTCCATGCACGGAAAACCCTAGTGACTTTAAATATTGAATATTTTCTGTTGTTAATGATAGATGCTTGCTCGTACGACTGAGTCCGTTTCCCCATCGTTTCTTGCTTTTATAGTTGCCGCTATTATTAGTATATACATTTGAAGCGGCCAAAGTTATGCTTGCGCTAGTATTATAAACAATTCCCATCATGTGAAACTTCTGATGTGTAATCGTATCGTAATTGCTTCCCCTTGAAAATCTACAATTCGTCCCTCATGATTTACGATTCGTAATTGAATGTTATCGATTTATGTACTAGCAAGAGGCATATATGTGGGGATACTCCTCTCTCACCCCTCCCGATGCGCAGCAAGCGGTGCAGAGCGGTGGAGAGATTCATTGTAGCTCGAGCCACGAGCGCGACAGGTCGACGCGGAATAAAGGATCAACTCAATCAATTCTCGTGTACTTCTCTTAATCACCCATTCTCTCATTCCAACATATATTATGATGCTGCTTGGAATTTCTACAATTTCGTGCCCATAGTCAACAATTGGATAAAATTCATGTATTGTGTGCACCTTCTCTCCATTCAAATAGGTGCCTGTTGCAATATTGCACTCAATACGAATCGAATTTGAGGTTTGAAGCCCAAAAGATGTGCAATAGAGTCTTTTGAAAAAAAATCTATGCTTTTATCACAATAGATAATGCTTTTTGTTGTGTTAAGGTCAGCCTTTGGCTCAAATGAGATGTTGTTTTTTTCCAAGATGTTTTTTTAAATACTCATAAAGATTGGTTATTTCATCGGTATTTGGATTGTTTTTACTCCCTCAACATATAATTTATTATTAAATAGACCTATGTTAGGAATCGAATTGAATGTTAAAAGAGATACAAGACCAATCTCATAACTCTTTTTTTTAGATAGTTTAATAACTGGAAAATATTGAGCCTCGAGAATAGATGATTGAGCTGACAAAGTTAGTGATAGTGATTCTCTCATGATGTTTAACATCAATCTACTCATCTATCTCCATGTTAATCTCTTTTATACTTTCTCCAGCCAGAAATTTCAAACACAAATGACCACAATTAATAGAATCAAACTTTTGAAATCGTTTGTAATTGTAATACACATAATCAACATTCCGATACCGCATAAGTTCTTGTGGTGGGGGGAAGTCTCCAAAGCTGTCAAAGTAAATCACCATTCGTCCACTCTTGCGAAAGCATACCCAATGAGTTCCTACATTCTTTTCACTATCAAGGTTTACAATAGCAGATTCATGAAAATGAACTCCATTTTGTGGCATTCGATCACTCATATATACACCTCTAAAGTATGGAATTTTCATAAGTTTTGAAAATTTAATCAAATCCATGTTATTAAGCGCACGATTAGGTAAAACTATTTTGACGTTTTTTTTTTTTTTTTAAACATAGACCTTGGCCCTGTTTACGAGCATTTAAATATAGTCTATACCCCTCCTTTGTGGCTTTCAAAAATAAACCCTTGCCTAAAACAATCGCCTCCATTTTGCGATTGTGATTTTTCATCTGCTGAAGCTCACTTTTTACTATTTTAGCCTGATTTACAGCTTTAGCAATGTTGGCTGCTCCGCTAGGCAAAGCACCTAACGCGCTCAATCCTGCAAACAGTGACAATAAAAAGGGTAAAGCGCCATCAATTTTATTTGAAATTGGTAAAACTCTAGGCATAATTATATTTTTTCAACCTCCTCCAGCCTTAATAGCAGCTTTAGCCTTTTGAAGCACCATGGGGATGGAGCTATTTCCGTCAGATATTGTTCTTTTCACATCATCCAGAAACGTTAAGAATTTAACTTTTCTATTTTTACGACCAGATCCTTTCATAATTTTAATCTTTCTCACACCATATCCTCTCTTAACTTTAGTTTTTCTCACTCTAATTTTTTTCTTGACAGCCATCGCTTTGTTTGATATTCAAAAAATATTTAAAAACGCACTTCCAGCTACAAAATAATCGTAACACTTTGAGACATTGATTACAACTAAAATAATATAAAAAAACGATGTGTATTTATACTCACCTCATTCATCGTTGATATTACATGGCATTAAGATGAACTTTTATCCACAATTCATATCATTAGTAGTGAACAATTTTGATTATGATAAGACTATAAAAAAACATAGACATGGAACACTTTTACCAGATACTATAAGGGCGCTATTTGCAGGTCCTTCAAATTGTGGTAAAACAAATTGTCTACTCGCCCTCATCACACATCCAAATGGTCTTAGGTTTGAAAATATATAGGCTAAGCCATAGTTAGCGTGATGATCAAAAAAATTTTATTTCTTAAATTATGTACTTTTGAAGAGTACATTGAAAAGTGAAAAATCCTGAAAGTTTCAGCCCTCTAGGTCCAACCCTATTGAATTTTCAGGGCCTCAAAGTTGAATTTTCTTATTCTGCTGATATTCTGCTTGCAATTCTGATTTTCTGGGGTTAATATGAAAAAATTATTGAATCATGGTTTTCAATGTAAAATTTGATGTAGAATTCAAATTTGCCCTTAAAAATTATATATACAACTTCTAAACCCATAAAAATGATATTTTCAGGCATTAAACATGTCACTGTTCAAAAATAAATGTGTTCGTCTCCTTCGATTAGGCCAATACTGTAATATGTTCATCGATACATCAAAATACAACTTCTGATAAGTTTTAGTTATCGGTAGACAAACAGAATTCATTATTGAGCTTTATGAGTCAAAAAAACAAGGAAAATTATAAAAACCATGTTTTATCATGCATCGATCGGGGGGAGCTTTGTTTCTCTTAAGGGGGGAAAAGTACCTAAAATCTCAAAAAAAATTTGTTTGCTTATTGACTTTTTCAATAGGATTTTTTCTCAGCTTTCCAGTGCCGTAATCAGATTTTTTTAATTTTGATTTTATCGGGAGGTACAGCCTATTTAGAACCGATACTTTTATGATTATTACAGCAGAAATGAATACAACGACTAAAAAAACATTGCCATTCTTTCATCAATCTCCGGACTTTCATAAGTCGTTAGCGCCATCTGTTGATACTCGTTTTATTCTTTGGTTATAATACATAGCAGAAATTTGTTTGTTAACATGACTATAGGTGTAAAGTAACGCCACCACTCGCAGCACGTGGCTTTCGGTATATCTTCTGTCTCTCTTAGTTTTGTGCGCGAGCCCGGATCAAATGTCAACAACAGTCTGCTGACTGCTTCTTGATTCCAATGGCTAATAATTACATTTTTTTTGAAAGTGAAAAAAGTATATGTAGAGTGCAATTATATCTTTGCAACTCAACATAGTATTTCATAATGAAGCTATGAAGAAGTTTTAATAGCTTTTTATGAAAATTTGACATTTTTAGCAGTTCAAATTCAAGAAATACAGTGTACATAAGTAAATTGACATATATAAATCAGTGTATGTGTATGTCACTGTACATTATGTATTTTTATATGACTGTGTGTGATGTATAATTGTATGTTGCATGTGATAAACAAGATTAGTGATAATTGATCAATTTTGAGTGATTTTATTTCCAATTATAGATCCAGTGATTAATGTTTTATGAATGTTAGTGAATAGGTAGAGGACTGGGTTCAGTTCTAATGTGAGATTGTGCATTTTTGTGTAAAAAGTTGATTTGGACATAATCAACTTACTTACTAGTTTCCATATAAAACCCATATTAACGTATACTAACATTTTAGTACAATTATAAAATGTAGTAATAAAATTGGCGAATTTGGCTTTGTGTGGCTGTCTGGGATTTGAACATTGTCCTTGTGGGTCCAATATGATTAAACTTCAAGTTGAATTACTGTTTTTTATTGTCCAAAAAGTTTAAAGCAGCCTCAGTGACCTGAGAGTATCATTATGACATATATTGGTGTTTTGTTTTTTTCAACTCTTGGGTTACTTGGGTTACAGTTACGTTTCATCTCAAAATTGCTCTGTTGCCGTAACTTTCCATGTGAACCGTTTGAGCAAATGAGCTGAAATTTTCAGGGATTGTTTTACATAAGAATGACTACAAACGCAAGCACTTTCAAAGGTATTGGACTAAATTTGCACTTTTTTCAGACCATATGCTAGCATAATTTGTCATTTCCATCTTATTATATTAATGAATAAAATGTACATATGGCTGTCAAATTGTGTATGATTAATTAAAATATCTGAAAGTGCTTGCGTTTGTAACCAAACATCTACTGAACAAAATGACACCCCAATGACAATGATTGAATGATCGGTTCTAGCTGGATCTTACGGCACAGGTGTACCTCTCATGACTGTGGTCTTGCTTCATCGAGGAGGGTTCTATGGGATCTGGGACCTCAATTTTTATATTCCAGAGTGAAAAACTTTGGAAAAAGAGTGAAAAAAACAGAGTTTTTTCTCTAGAGTCCAAAAAATTATTTTTCTCAATTTTTAATGAATTTTTTTTAAAATACAGGTTTAAGGTACCTTTCCCCCCTTAATTCATTGAGACTATTAATATATTCATATGGGAATACACCTTTTTGCAGAAGACTTTCTATTTGACTTTCATTATAACCATCATCTGTAGCAAATAATCCTTCCAAAATTGGTTTTCTCTTTAAGATGTTGGAGATTTTTTGGAGAGACCCTGATAAAAATTTTAGCGAGTCCAAAAATCTAAAACTAATAATTGAATTTTTAATATATTTCGTGTGAAAGAAATATATTTCTCCTTGGTTTGAACTAGCACTTTAATATCACCCGGGATTTGGGCATTGAGTTCTTTTATGAAAATATGAGCATCATAGTTGCTCAAATTATGGAAAAAAACAGGAATTCTTCTAGAGTCTGTGTAATTAAGATTACAACTATTATGTTCAGCTCCCCTGAAGATACCGGAGAAATGACAGTGATCTGCGACTCGCTTTTTATTTTCATCATTAATTCAAAAGAGACCATTGCAAATATGACACCTATCTGCTTCCTCAAAAGCCTCTGTATCAGTATTTTTGAGATCCATCGGTATGATATTTTTTATGCTGGCCTCGAGGTCAGCTGCCACAATTGCAAGCTCCTTCACAAACCATGTAGCTGGTGTCATATCATTCTCACCAGTTTGATGATATGATTTATAATATGATTTACTATCATCAAAGCTACATTTGAGATAAAATCCGATACTGAAAGCATGATGATAATGTGTGTGATTCTTTCAGAATTATTATCATCATTTTCATTGGGTGATAAAATAGACTCAAAATCTGCATATATTACAAACGGCAGTTTTAGTTTGAATCGATAATCGCTAAATTTTAATGTCTCACCTTCTATTGGCAGTCTGGCAGCATAGCAATCATTTAATGTTCTAAATTTTTCTTTATGTTTTTCTAATAAACATTTTTTTGTGAAATAAACTAAGCAGCGATTGCAGATGTGAATACCATTTTTCCATCCTGTTCATTGCGCCCTACACAAACGCGACATGGATATTATTAAAACATTATGATTGGTCGCATTGTTTACTGTGATAAATGTAAAATATACCACGCCTCTTATGTAGCATATACACATTGACGGATATTGATGGATTTAATTGTTCAAACTTTTTGATGTCTCCAGTGCTCATTTGTGCTTTTAGATCACACATATTCAACTCATTAAAATATTTATCATATTGATGTGGTTTGCCGGCATTTTATTCCTTTTGATGTAATTTTGCGAGGATGCCGTATTGGAAACGTCTCTCATCTAAATTTTGAACATTGACGCAAGCTCTTTTATTTTCAATAAATTCTGGAAGTTCAATGTATGTAGTTCCCTTTGTGGAATCAAATTTCATTATTATCGCTGAGATACATATAATTCTATTCAAAGTCCAGCCAGAACCTTTATTAATGAATTCATCAATGCGTTGTTCAATTTTTTTGAGCACATATTCTTCAAACCACTCATCAAGGTTTTCACTTTCATGTAATAATGGGTATGCTTTCGTATTAAACCATATAGTTGTGTATATATCATTTTTTTGCTCAACTTTTTGCATTTTTAATTCAGCTAGAAGTGAGAAATATATCTTTATAGGACGTTTCTTCTTTAGGAAACTGAGAATAATTGGCTTAAAAATCGGTATGCAATCTTTGATAAACAGTCTCACATCTGTGTGTGTATAATTTTGAATAAAACCGTTTTTAATTGCACCTTTGAAAGCTTTTTCTGACTCTCTCCATACTAGTTTTTGTTCTACAATACCGCTACCGATGGAAATTCCGAATTGATTCGATAGTGATTTGTGAATAAATCCTAATCTCATTTGCATATCTATTACCCATATATCATGTTATATACAACCTACTCTAGAATTATTCATGGCTAAAGTATCCAATTCTGTTATTATCATAGTAGTCCATGATAAGTAATCCCGCATTTGTTGAGTACTTAATTTTACATTATCTGTATCTTTCCACAATTTATTAACAGCTCTAGAAATATTGGGAACTTTTAATGTGCTTTCATTGACAGCAATGGATTTGGGTTTAGGAGCAGCATTAATGCTAGCTGCAACTTTGTTTTCGCCATCGATTTCATCAATCGTTAGTGAGGAGTTGGTTGGAGCACTGCGTTCAATTATATTGTGACCTTAGGTCCAATATTGTTAATAATTACGCGCCTTTAAAGCCTGGGTTCAACCCCAATAGCTTAAAGTCCCTTGTTTAAAGAATGGTTTAGTTAGGATAAAAATTTTACTGTAGAAGTACTGAAGGACCTCTACAATAAATAAAAGAACCTTGTTACAAAAGTGCTGAAGGACCTTTGTAACAAGTAGGCATATATCTTCGTAAAGGTGCTGAAGGACCTTTACGATAAAGAATATATTTTAATTGCAAAAGTGCTGAAGGACCTTTGTAACAAGTAAGCAAATACCCTATGATAAAAGTGCTGAAGGACCTTTATGATAAAGAATATTATTAATTGCAAAGGTACTGAAGGACCTTTGCAATTAATACTATTTATTAAAAATTTGGATAGCTGGGTAAGACAAAATGAAGAAAGAAACTTACTGGTGATACACTGATAGAGTACCGAGTTAAACGAGTCCGTACCATACTACTAGATCTAGTTAGTAACTAGGTCTGGTGTTCTCTAATGAACTCTGGCAGTACGTGAAATAAGTACTGAGGACCTATTGAACGCTGACGACTGACTTTGTTCGACTTCGAGACTGAACTGATTTTTGCCTTTGTGGAGGCCCGTATTTATACGCTTTTGGCAGAGGGCCAAAAGGTGGGGACGAGCAACCGTCGTTTTGGACCATTAGCTGAGTGCTCGTGGCAGTGTGTTTATTGATACAACTAATAATTATTACAAAAAACAAATTATTGCCTTAAAACTAGTATACAAAATTGCGCTGTGAAGTTACAAGTGTTTTGAAATATAATATAGTGGTGAACAACTTATATTAAAAAGGTGCTGCTATACAATAAATAAATAATTTGTTGTTAGTAGGAATGTTTCTTGATAGAAACATTGTGTATATGTTTTGCTGTGAAAATTTTAATTGTGTTTAAGTGATTCGAGTGATATTTTAATGTACAGCATAGATTGTAGTAATAATATGTTTTGGTGATGACTTGGCAAGTTTTCAGGTTACGCCTAGTCATCATCAATTAATACACCTAATTTTTCATAACAAATCATGGTTTAAAGTTTCGTACTGGTTTGATACAAAGTAGAGTTATCTTAATGCACTATCTCTAAGTGTTACGAGTGTATTGTTTAATAATTTAAAACAAATAAAAGTTCGCCAAGTGAATGCACATGGTGATCTTTACATTTGTTTTTAGCTGTTGATGTTAAATTTTATATATAAATTTTATATAGAAAAGTAGTAGTGCAGGTGTATCTTAATTGGGAATTCCCTGCTGAGTATCTCTCCCTATGCTCGCGTTCCACGCGCTCGCAAGACGCTCTAATGGGTCACGTGACCAATTAGCAGCTCCTTGCTCTGTAAAGGAGAAAGAGATAGGCGAATTCGCGTGCGTTGACACGCGGATTTTCGTTTGCACACACACAATCATACACACGCGCGTTGTTGCGGCTGCTGCGTTAGTTAGACGCGTTGTTTGTGTCCCATCACAGTGGGACTGCATGCTGAAGAGGGGAGAGGCATGTGACAGCATAACACGACTGTCACAGTAGATAAGGCTAAATAATTCACCAAGATTGTCAGAAAATATGGAAAGCATCATTTCCGCGGTGCAAAGCAATATCGGAGAGTCTTCTTCTCAAAACATCAATGATGGCGAAAGAAATTTGCAAGAGAATAGTGATTCAAATTATCGAGAGGATGATGGTTCAAATTATTAAGATGATACTGCCTCTTTTTCTTCTTCTCCTCTAACTATTATTGAGAGAGAATCAATGACTCAAATTTTATCATCTCAAAGCTGGGACCTACAAAGGGTGCCAACTCAACCACAATTTAGTGATGACAAATTTTACGTAGAAGCGTTTTAGATAAAGATGTTTACTTCATTATCATTAAAATGTAAGTATTTGATTATGCCGATATCAGACGATGTAGATTTATTCTTTTTATTTTAACATGTATGCTGCATGGTGTATCAAAAGCAAATATTAAAAATATTAATTTAAATCATAAATTCAAGATTTTATGAAGCAGTGTGACGAGAATCTGGACAAGATCTCGTCTCTCTCTCTCTCCCACAAAGCCAATATTCAAATATGTCATACTCATAAATAAGATTTGTTGCTGATCACAGGAGAGAGAGAGAGACGTAATCAAAAGGAACTGCATCCAAGTACTCGGATCCAACATGTATCAACTGATAGGCGAATCAGGTGAATTCGTCGAGAAAGTCACTGCAAGCGGCTTCAAACCATGCTATGGTAGAAGCTTGACAGTAGAAAGCGACGAGCGCAACTCAGCAGCAACCGATGCCACAAGCGGCGAATTATCAGCGACCAGCAACAAAGACGATAGCGAAATTGCAACAAAAGCTAAAGTAAGAACATTGAAAAAACTGCACGTCGCCGCTAGACAAAAATCGATTAAAATAATAACTCACAAGAAAAGAAAAAAGGTAAGCGAACAAAATCTGAGTTCAGAATCCGCAAAAGCACTTGATAACTATGAGAGTGAAGATGCTATGTCAACTACATTTACACGCAGAATGACCAGAGCGCAAGCAGCAAAACTCAAGCAAACGCAAGAACATCGTGAATGACGATTTGAGATTCTACACTCAAGAAATATCAAGAATAGCCACAAGCAACAAATAATTAGTTAAATACCACTTAACCCCGTTCGTAAAATAATTCGTAAAGCGAGTCGCAACGCAATGCAATTTCAAGCCAAAAAGTCAATTTTTCTTAAATTTGCTAAATTTTATTAATATTATTTCTATTCCATTCTTTTTATTTTTTTTAATACATAAAAATCTCTTTTTCTTTCTCTTCTTTTGAATGTAACGCAAATTAACGCTAATTAACGCATTGCTCATATGAGTTAGTTACAAATGGCTTTGAAGAGAGAGGCTGCCGATCTGGTACGTCTCCGGCTACCAGCGTCTGGGGGGAGGGTGTGACGAGAATCTGGACAAGATCTCGTCTCTCTCTCCCACAAAGCCAGTATTCAAATATGTCATACTCATACATGAGATTTGTTACAGGTGCAGAAGCGTGACCAAGGCAGATCGCAGGAGAGAGAGAGAGAGAGAGAGAGACGTAAAATCACATGTGCGGAGAGACTGCGAGAAACGTGAGCACGTTGAGGCTAATTAGAAAGGTAGCAACAAGCTACAGGACAGTACAGTGTGGGCCCGATTTTGAGTGACACGCGCAAGTCGAAATCAACGATTATTGTTAGCCCGCTGAAAATCGCGCCACGAGCGTGAGTGGTTGCAACGCGTGCATTTAGAGTACATACGCGCGAACACTCGCGCAGCCGTGATAATGCACCAAATTGTCGTCCTGAGCACGGCTGTAGATTCATTATTTATTTATCTGTTAATAATAATTATTTTCTATTTCAACTTAATCTCTTTGTGTCGATTGCTTGCCTGTGTACTCTCCCCTCTTACTCCTTTTTAGGTAATCGAACCCGGCCGCTAACGCGATCAACGTAATTCCTTGTTATTTCATTGATTATTATTTATCCTCTTCATCGTAACTTCCACCGTTGCAGCAGTAACCGTAGCAAAATTAGCTCGCCAGAGAGCTTGTTATGCGCTTTATGTCAATGTTAATTTCTAACTCACTGTTCCAGAACTATTTAAAATTGAATTATTCTGGTTAGTTGTATCACTAATTAAGTATGACACACTTTTACTATCGTTATGCACTTCTATATCATTTTACATTTTTAACATGTTTACTCAAGTATCAACGTAAACCATTGCCATTTTGATATTTTTTGATTTCCTTTAGACATCTCCAAATGAGAAATTTATATGTATGAGGAGCTTATTCAGATCCTTTACTTTCCTTTCCTTAAATTTTAGCATCTTGACTATTCGTTGTTAACAAAGAATAAGCATATGCTATGTGTCGGGAAGTTTTTCACAATGCTATTGTGGCGTTGTTACGAAAAAAATACTATATCTGCTTTGAATAGGCAAGAAAAATCATTTGTTCTCGCCTATATTGCTCGTACTTTCTTATTTTATAGAATCCTTAAAAAAATTACTATTACAAGTTGATTTTCGAAAATAGTCCAAAAACAGCCCACTCTACTGACCATGAATCTATTCATTATTTTATACGTATTTATATAAATCTGAAACAACTTTGAAGAGTGAAATAAAAAATAAAATGATGCATGCAATGAAGATGATTGCACATAAATAAAATTTTTGACAGCTACAAATAAAACTTTTTTTCAAATTTTGCTCTCAATTAGCAGTATAACATATCGTGAAGCGCATGCAATGTCTCATCACACCTTCTTTTTATCAGCCTGTTATCCCGATTCGCTAGACGAGACCACTG
This sequence comes from Trichogramma dendrolimi, assembly GCA_034770305.1. Classification (NCBI taxonomy): domain Eukaryota; kingdom Metazoa; phylum Arthropoda; class Insecta; order Hymenoptera; family Trichogrammatidae; genus Trichogramma; species Trichogramma dendrolimi. Next base: position 397,768 of record JAPMIB010000118.1, on the reverse strand, counting down.
GGTGCGTCCCCACTCAAATGACGTGCACTGTTGCACTTGTCCCCATCTTGCGCCGATGGCCAATCAGCGCGCTCTTGTTTGCTATATAAGCGAGGCGCCCGTCCAAGCAAGCGAAGTCGCTCGGCAGACAGCCACAGCACCTCAAAAGTTTTGACCAAGGGCAACTTTTCAATAGTGAACTTGGTAAAATTACAAATACTTGCCTCATCATTTCATCACCTTTCCCCACTTTTCTACTTTGAAGCTTCTGACTCGAGCGCCAGGTGGCGCAGCGCCGCGAAAAATTCGTGCCCGAAAGAAGAAGAACCGAGTTCAGAGAACTAGTATGAGTGCCTCCCAGCCTAATTCAATCGGCTTTTGACGGTTCGATTTTTATAAAAGTGAGAGCAGAAAAGTGGATCGACTTTTGACTGTTCAACTTTTACAAGTTGGAAGAGAAAAGTGATCGGATTTTTTGTCACTCAACTCTCACGAGTCAAGTCACAGCCAAGCATTCCGAGCCCACAACGACGTCATCGGCCATTCTGACCTTCATGTCCAGTAGAAGACCTTGCTCAAGACTGCTCATCAGTGGCGGGCGGTCACAAGTCGGTCATCCTACGTCATCAAAAGCCTGCATTGACACTAGTCCTTTTCAGGACAGCGGAATAAAGAAAATAAAAATCCCCAGTTCGACGTATTTTTCTACGAGGAAATGAATTTGGTGACCTTGAATGTGACTTTGAACTTAACATCAAACTTATATCTTATTGAAAATCAATTTTCCAAATAGAAATGTCCTTTTTTATCGTAGATTTGAACAGAGCGAAAAATTTCACGTTCAAGTAGGACTTTTGTTTTTTTTCAAGGTCATTTTAAGGGTGCTACAAATACAAATGAAACCCTAATTTTAGTTAAATTTTTTCGAAGAAGTCAAAAAATAAAAAATGGGGTTCCTATTTGAAAAATCAATTTTTCATGCTACCCCAAACGAAACTAACCTTTTTCATCCATGCGGCCAAAACGAAAAAGTTAAATTCTGCTGGGCGATTCATGTAAAAAGTATACGCACTTATGAAGCGAAAAAAGAAAGCTTCAGAGCATGTGTAATTATCGGCGGAGCAAAGCCAAGGTTGATAATTACACATGTTCTGAGGCTTTCCAGTTTTTCGCTCCCTAGGCACGTAATATACTATTTGATTCGCTGTAACTATAAGGTTATGTTCAAGGTCAAATTCAAGGTCACTATTCAATTCCTCGTAGAAAAGTATGTTCTGCATGGGGTTATTGATTTTTTTATTACGCTGGCTGTGCGAAATATCCAGAGATTTCCATACTTATGTAACACTCTGTATACTAAAAACTGCTGCGAATTTATAGACAAAGAGCTTCAAAACAGAAGTTATTTATTATTTGCTTCATAACATAACTTAGCGAAAAATGTTTATATGATTTCAGAGGCATGTTCAATTCAGTAGAAAGATACAAACAAATATGTACTTTGGAGACAATTTCCTCTCGTAAACAAGGATATTATAGTAAATATAATAATAAACTAAAAGAAAAAATTGGACTCACATACTTATATGAAATTTTTACTCACTCTCGCTCAAATGAGTTTCACTTGAGCAAGCTTATACAGAAATTAAAGGGTCATTTGTTTCAAACGATAAATAATGCTACAAGCTTTCCGAAAAAAGATGCTGTTAATTCTAAAAAAATGAGAAAATATCTATTGTCATCATCAACTAATGACATGATTAATCATTTGTATAAGTTAAACCTTGCTGTTTTACATGCTCCCGAGATTGGTAAGATTTTTCAAATATTTTAATACAATAAAATCTCAGTTTAGAGAATTATTGAAGGCAGATATACATTGAAAAGTCGGCAAAATGATACTCAATTTTTGGAAAGGACTTTTTTCCTGTTCATTATATTTTTATAAAACTACGTAATGCACCTTATCGGAAATTTTGTTTTTAAATAAAGTATATAATAATGTTGTGAACTGTAATAAAAAGTAAAATTCTGTAAAAAAATGAAAGATTACTAACGATTTCAGACATGTGATACGTTTATCTACACTTTTTTACTTTTTGTTACAGTTTATTACATTTGTTTACCTGAGACGAGTTGATTGACTCTACCTCCAATGATGTAAGGGGTTACTCAGGTGAAAATGGTATATCAGAACGATATATTATTTTTACTTGGGAAGCTTGTTGCGTCAACTGATTTTTAATAAAAGCAAAAGCTTACCAAATTAATCGAATTATTTTTTTTAAGTAGGTGTACACCACTCTCTTTCCATATCTTTATCAAGAACTTCCTATTTTATAATTATGTAAGCAAACTATATTGAGTAAACTAAATAAGTCAACTGAAAAGAATAAAATAATAGTATAATTATGTGAAGGAATTAGCAGAGTGCTTTTTTATGGCAGGGGAAAAACAGTAACACCTTTTTTCTCTTGAATTTGCTGTAGTGGGAAGGATCAAATCAAAGATCAGAACAAGAATTTTTATTCAGTAAATATATGATATTTATTAAATTATTAAATATAAATGAGTATAGTACAATGTATAAAACGTTAGAAACAAGTTAAATGGTGTTACAAATAGTGAAGGAGATTTTAAAATAAACAGAGTCAACTCTATTGGTTTCCAAAAATATAAACAAAAGAAAACTTAATTAATCAAAAAAGGGTATATGGATTAGAATTATTATAAAGAAACGAAGGCAACGTGTGCATAACGACTGTTGTGCCGGAACTGAACTTGAATCTCTGCTTACAGTGTTTGCTCGTAGTGGCCGAACTCTCGTGGCAGAAAGCACGAACTAAGTCAGGCCTGGGCGAATTTCAAACGCGTTAGAAATGTATTGATTTTTTTTTTTTGATTTACTATTATTTAATGTTCCAATATAGAACATATGAGGCATTTCATGCGAAGTGTCCTAACGCTTCGCCGCGCGGCCCAATTAAGCGAAATCACTCAGTTTCTAACTCACGTAAAAAGTATCAAAATATACTCAGAAAAAAACTAACTATTGATTTCGATAGGAAATTTCCTCGGCTTTCCGACAGTGTAGTCAGATTTTCCGAAATTTTCCATTTTCCCCGGAAAAATTTGACATGAAGTTTAAAACGCAAATATCTCAAAAAGCCCATTTTTAAGATTTTTTCAAATAGTCCCAATCGAAAGCTGAGGAAATTTCCTAACTGTATGCAAGTTTTCAAAGTGTGAAATTGATTATTACTTAGTGAAACACAGCTGCTAACATCGGGCGCTCAGCCGCGCGGCGGTATGGGGCCAGCCGCCGCGCCGTCAGCCATCGCGCAGCACCCACTGCCCTATTCTTGTATATGACACGACTCTAATTTCTCTTTGAAAATAAAACAAATACATGTTTTCGATGTATTTTTTTCTCAGTATTTCAATGGTGCGGTCAAATTTTCCAAAAATTTTCATTTTCTCCGGAAAAACTTGACATAAACTTTCAAAGTTTTTGTAATTTACATTTCTTTCGTGTTATGATCGAAAATAAAACTCATTTAAGCCGAGACTTTTTGGGCTTGGTTTTTACTGAATTTTTTGCGCATTGTCTTTTTTTATTTAAGGAAATACCTTGTTGAGGTTTTACTGTTGAATTTTTGTCACTATTGTGTTTTTCTTTTTTTATTTTAGGAAAAACATCATACGTAGTCGATGAAGATATATTTTTAAGTATCAATGAGTTATCATTCGTTGGAATGAAGGCATGGTACTGCAAGGTACCTGGGATTGCTTTACTAGTTTCGAACCTTGATTTTAGTTCAAGCGAAGATTGGTCGTAATCGATTTTTTTGCTGAGGAAAATCTCAGTTTCCTTGCAGTACCCTTTTGCCCATTCGTACAGAGATTCAACCGAAGTTATATGGTTTTTTACCACGAGCTGCAAGCTTGCTCTTCTTGCGCCACGTTTGATGTTTGAAGTTCACATGCTCCATTGCCATGAGCAGTGGCGGAAAAATGCTATTCAGCCGGTACCCCAAAATCTTTTTCATGATGTTTTAAGCTAATAAAATTATTTTTATTTTTAAAGTGCTGTGCAGCGCCATCAGTAAAATAAAAAATTCTTTTCGGAACAAAATGTTGCTTTAAAAATTGCACGATAATTTTTTGGTAGGTGTACACAGTTATAGTGTCGTGACTTAAATTATCGGATATTATTGCTAAACTTTTATGCGCCTCCTTGCCATTTTTTTTTAAAATAGACCACAACTGTGAAAATTGTTGCCTGGTTGTTATTCCAGTGAAACGACTGTGTCGAATTCTGCACTACGTAAGCGTAGTTCTCGGCGAAATCGCAACCCACCATAATTCTGTAAACTCATGAATATTTAAGGTTTGCGATGCTATGTTGCATCTATCAGTATGCAACCACTTATGAAAAGTTATTTCATGAATGTGGTTGTCACTGAAAAGGGTATTGAATTGATTCTGAAAATCAGTTGCCGTTGGACAGTTCAAGCAGTTGCCCATATAACAGTCGTTTGTTGGGTTGAGGCATCTGGTTGCTTTAAGGAAGTTGCGATAGTCATTTGTTTTAAAGTTCGAATTTTCGGTATAATTTAACTCAGAGAAATCAACAGCCTCGAGCATGAGTCTTACATTTTCGTGGTGAACGCACACACACATTATGCGTGCCACTCTTTCCAGATAAGATGCAGTGGCTTGGTCTGAGTAATGTAAATTTTGTGAACCCAATCTGAATGATCTCATATTCTTTTTTAAACTGACTATATAAATCGCTCGAATCACCGAGAAGTAATCGTTTCTGTACGTGAATCCTCCGTCCATCGCTCTGTTTAACAGAAATGAACTCTTTCATTCCAGGCATGATTCGACTTACATCATCGCGTTCATAAAATGATTTTACTATAGTTTCTGTGTCAGTGGACATGACATTACTGCCTTTCTTTTTGGGAGGATATGTCAAAATACCATTTTCTGATGCTAATTGCTCTTGCTTCCCTCTCAGTGCAATCGAATTCTCTGACAATATCGTTTCGGGACCAACATTTTGGAGACAAAGTGAGCAAGAAAATCCTCTCATCTTTGTTAGTTGTAATCGCAAACTTCTCTTTAATTTGATTGAGAATTGCGATACCCGCCTCGGCTGCTTTTTGATCGCGAATTTGAGATTCACGATTTTTAGACTCGACTTTGTACAATTTGCGTTTGCACGCTGCACAAATTTTGGACCCCTTTGGAATATTTGGGTAACTCTCATGCACAGATTTGGGAACATTGGTTAAATTCTTTGATATATTATGATTCAAAGTTTTCAACGGATTACAGCATCTTATAGATGTTAAACCCATGATTAATCGTTCGAGATTATTTATAATGATGTAGGCAGTTAGACGTTTTCGAATTATTCATGCAGAGCAAGATACGAAATATGATATTTTTGCATAAATAAGCGGCGGTTATAATGGCTTTTGGCTACAACATGATAGAGGATTAGCACATGACATCTATTGGCCATTCACATCAACTCTCCTAGCGCCGCAGCGCACAGTTTATTTAGTCGAATCGTTTAATTTTCAACTCGCTGTAAAAGTACCTAAGTGCACCTTGAAAAATAACTATCACTCTATTCCGATGGGAAATTGTCTCAGCTTTCCGATGGTGAGGTCAGATTTCCCAAAATTTTCCATTTTCACCGGGAAAATCGTCGGGAACTCTATAAAACTGACTATCTCAAAAACGACTGAATATTTTGAATTATAAAGTTTATGTCAAGCTATTCCGGAGAAAATGAAAATTTTTTGGAAAATTTGACCACACCATTGAAATACTGAGAAAAAAATACATCGAAATCATGTATTTGTTTAATTTTTAAAGAGAAATTAGAGTCGTGTCATACACAAGAATAGGGCAGTGGGTGCCACGCGATGGCTGACGGCGCGGCGGCTGGCGTCATACCGTCACGCGGCCGAGCGCCCGATGTTAGCAGCTGTGTTTCACTAAGTAATAATCAATTGCACACTCTGAAAACTTGCATACAGTTAGGAAATTTCCTCAGCTTTCGATTGGGACTATTTGAAAAATTTTTAAAAATGGGCGTTTTGAGATATTTGCGTTTCAAACTTTAAAAAAAATTGTCAAATTTTTTCGGGAAAAATGGAAAATTTCGAAAAATCTGACCACACCATTGGAAAGCTGAGGAAATTTCCTATCAAAATCATTAGTTAGTTATTTTTTCTGAGTATATTTTGATACTATTTACGTGAGTTAGAAACTGATTGATTTCGCTTAATTGGGCCGCGCGGCGAAGCGCTAGGACACTTTGCATGAAATGCCTCACATAGGAATAGAAGAGGATCTCACCACTTAAAAGTTCAGCATTTTTTTTCATCGAAATCATAAAACTGTTCACTTGCGTTGCGATTTCATCGAACCCTCGCTGCCTTATATGTACATCTTGGTAATCATGGTCAAATTTATTGAAAATATATGGCCTTGACATTACTTCATGAATAATAATTTCCAAACGAAACGCCTGTATTATAACGTATACAATTTTCAGCCGTTACAAAGCTAAGGAACTTGGGTTATTTGTGTATTAGTAACTTTTTTACTCTTTAACGTATACTGAACAAATGAGAATGATTTTCCAGTTTTCATCAGTTGTATGATCACAAACCCTTTCCTGAATTGCATCGTTCATTCAGTTCATCGCTTCCTGTAAAGACAAACGAATGAGTTATTTGCACAGTAGTACTTCAACGTCCAATTTCACGTTAAAAACTGTTATTATATAAAAATAAAAAAAACGACTAAAACAACATGAATTTAGACGACATTATATTAAAGGTGCTCAAGGAGACCGATGATTACACATTTTTTTACGGTAAAGATAAAAAAAATCTCAACTATAATACTACATCATCATTTTTGAATCCCGTCAAAGTACAAGTATTGGCTTCCCTCAACCAGGAAGTATGAGGTAAAAATTTATAACAATCGAATTGTACTATAAATTAAAGTGATATATTTTGATATAAAGTGTATGTGTTCTTTTAATTGTTAACAGACTTGGAACTCTTGAAGGCATGGTAAGCTGCGCGGGGCAGATTTGTGAAGCTCAACAAAGAGCTAGGCACAGCCCGTTATCTTAGCGTTACAAAGCGATAATATTATCTAAAATATAAGTTTGTAGAATACCACGTCGGCCATAAAAATGATGTTAAAGTTGCCAGGTGGGATGAGTTGAGAAATGCACTGAGTCCAGAATCTTCCAAATTTTTTTTTCCCCAATTATAATGAGAACGATCAAATTGGTCATTCACTGGAAGGTTTTCCAGATGTGTCTTCTATTTTGGTTTCAAATGGTGATGATTCGATTGAAGAAATTGAAATTGTGGATGAGTACACGGACATTCTCATGGCTTTACTCAATAAGCTACCTAATTAACAAAATTTTATTTCAACGTATAACTCAGCAATTATCAGTGACTAAAAATAAGTTTCCCATGTGTTAGGGCCAGTCGCAGAATGAAAAAGAAGGTAACTCAAAGGTAAAGTTGCAGAAAAAAAAGAAGATGACTTGAAGGGAAAGTCAATTTATCATTAATGTTTGCTTAATATTATAATAATTTTTTACAAAGCCATTGAGGAGCTAACATCAATAGACAATCAATGTGAAGCCTTGATTACAATACTTGAATCAGTTGAAACATTTATGTAATATTAAATTCAAATGTAATCTCATATTTATTTTCATATTAATAAATCAAGTTCCTATGATGAATAAAGAGTTAATACAATGAAATAGAAGTATTAAAAGAATTATTTATTAGTATGATATTAACCTTACTATTTTTTATTCAATCACTATCACACTTATGAAATAATTTTGTGGAGTGTTTACTAGGGTGTCCCTTATTTCCAAACTCTTTTAAACCCCGCTCCCAACCCTTAGATGAACTTGTTTTACCAAAAAACTGAAAAAACCATCGTCGGATCTCTGAAAAAAAACTTTAAAGGCTTCCTAAAATGATAAAAACGACTTTTTCTTAAATAATTGATAAATATAGTGGCAAAAGTACGGAAACCCTTAGAAGTATCGCAAAGTAGGCTTGGAAAAAAAGTTCAAAAACCCCATATCCAACATATTTTTTGACGAGAAATCAAATGGTGACCTTTAATTGGACTTTGAACATAATCTCGAAGCTTCAGCGACCGAAAAATCGATTTTTTAAACGAGAACCCTCATTTTTTATTGCAGATTTGAAAAGCGTTGAAAGTTTTACGTTAGAACATGTACTCTTTCATTTTTTTTCAAGGTCATTTTTTGAGGTACAGAGCTCAAAATAAAAAAAACCGCTGCCAAGATATTGGCAAATGGCTTCCTCCTTTTCGATGTAGATGTATTGAAATTTTTGGAAGTTGATGATGTTTTTAATTTTTTAATTTCGTATTTATTACTTATTAAAAGAAATTATTGTTTGTATTTTAACAAATCTTTACGTTTTTCGTCTAGAATTAAAATGATTTCAATAAAAAATTCTAAAGTTTACCTAATCAAATAGAAATACGAAGAAAACTCTAAAAAAAAAATTTTTCAAAAAAAAATTTTCAAAAAAAAAAAATTTAATTTTCCATCCATGAATTTTGAAATTTATAACGAATCTTAACGATTTCGTCTAGAACTAAAATAATTTTAATAAAAAATCTAAAGTTAACCTAATCAAATAATAAAACCTACATAACAAAAAAAGGCCCAAAAAAAAATTACCGATCGGGAAAAACAGCTCATTAAACTTTTGATAGTCGGTACAACTTGAAATTGTTTTTTGACGCTTCATACTACACACACACACATACATACATACAGGACGCCTCGATGGCTCAGTTGGTAAAGGGCTCAGGCCTCTTGCTTGCTGAATCTGAGAGTGTCGTCTAGGGCGTGGGTTCGATCCCCACTCTGGGGGAAATTTCATCCGTGATTTTTCCCCTGGTGTGGTCGAGCCCGTGCCCGAGGTGGAGCGGGTACCACTCAAAAGAAAGACCCGGGCTACGTCATCAGCCTCCGATGCGGTAAAAAAACCCCGATCACTGTGCGAGCTGGAAGCGAATAGGATAACCATAAGTAGGAGCCCGAGGCGAGGACACACAAGGCTGGCAATAGATGGAGCACAACACTCCCTTGATGAAGTCAGAAGCGAGAACCACACTCACCAGATGGCAACAGAAAGGAGTATCAAAAACTCACGGAGACTCAAAGGGTAGCGCCGGAAGCGAGAACCACACTCACATAATGTAGCCGACAGAGCAATCGGGCACTTGCCATCGGCGACAGAAGCGAGAACCACACTCACAAGAGGGCACTAAACAGCGAGTTCTAATACTCAACTCAGGAGGAGACGCCAGCAATGTGTGACCACGCAGTAGACGGCTCATAAAAAGGGGATACGACAATCGAGAGATGGCTTCGCGCAGCATCGGAGGTTCACCAAGTACAAAAAAAGATGAGTCTCTGAACCCCTAATCGTCGCATATCACTATGCGATGGATGGGGGATGTATGGAAAAACAACGACTAACACAGAAGTAGCAGAAATGCTCAACTAACCCCGGCCTCACCGAAGCAATGCCTAACGGCGGTTACCAGTGAGTGTCCGAATGGGGTGGAGTAGGAAAAAAAAAAAAAAAAAAACACACATACATACATACACACACACACACATACATACAGACATTTGTCAGAAATTCAATGTAGTTTACATATATATAAACGAAATTTTCCTACGATCTCTAGTTGAAAAGTTCGTTTGGCCGCCTATCACAAAGCTTCCTCTAGGAGGAAGCAAAACCTCGATTTTAGCTTAAATTTTATGAAAAGAAACGAAAACCGAAAATTTCTATTTTTTAAGCTTTTTTTCTTATTTTAATACGTTGTGTCGTATTTGTCTTCCGTAAAGTACGGATCATCTGCGTCCACATCTGCATCTTCTTCCAATAGTTTATGAGCGGCTTCGAACTCGGCTCAACGGATTTTCAGTTGTTCCATGCGCGATATGCATGCGCTCATGGTCATCAACTTTTCGCCCAATTTACGAAGTTCTCATATGCTCTCTCTATTAGTTCGGCTCTTTTCAGCTGAGCCTCCATGTTGAAAAAACCTTGCACCTGTACTCCAATTAAATATAGTACTGAGCCAATTCAAGCGCGATCTATCATTAATCAATCCCACACAGTAAATTTATCCGGCTCGAAGGACCATATTTTTTATTATGGCAGAGGAAAAAGAATAAAACCTTTTTTCTCTTGAATTTTCTGTAGTAGGAAGGATCAAATCAAAGATCAGAACCAGACTTTTTATTCAGTAAATATATCATATTTATTAAATTATTAAATATAAATGAGTATAGTACAATGTATAAAACGTTGGAAACAAGTTGTGTGGACTATTTTATCATGTCGAAGGAATTGCGTTTAGCGCTTGGTCGCACTCGCGATCTTCAATCTAATCCTCAATAGATTGATTTTATCGGACTCGCCGAGTGTACATGCAGCCGCGCTTTGCTTTTTAGCAAGCCAGTCTGCAACAAAATAGCTAGCTAGCAGCAGAAAGCACCAGTTACTCAAGTGACCGCGGGTTAGGGGTTGCCCCCCTCAACGGTCAGCTCTCGAATTCGTCAAAATAGTATATTTTGTTCCAAGTGCGTGAAGCAGTTGACTCATCTAGGAGTTGTTTTCACCCGAGCGTAGCGAGGGTGCAAAGACTCATGGGTAAGTCAACTTCCTCGCGGACTAGTAGCAAACGATATTTTCTAACTCTGCTTGCGAGAAACTAGGTTTTCTGACGCTTTAAAGTTAGAAAGCCCGTGTTTCGCGCACGCAGTGTTTAAAAAGACATTTTTCGCTATACTATTTGATAAATAAACCGCTGCAAAGATATTGGCAAATGGCTTCCTCCTTTTCGATGTAAATGTATTAAAATTTTTGGAAGTTGATGATGTTTTTAATTTTTTAATTTTCGTATTTATTACTTATTAAAAGAAATTATTGTTTGTATTTTAACGAATCTTTACGTTTTTCGTCTAGAATGAAAATGATTTCAATAAAAAATTCTAAAGTTTACCTAATCAAATAGAAATACGAAGAAAACTTTGAAAAAAAAAAATTTTTCAAAAAAAAATTTTCAAAAAAAAAAAATTTTAATTTTCCATCCATGAATTTTGAAATTTATAACGAATCTTAACGATTTCGTCTAGAACTAAAATAATTTCAATAAAAAATCTAAAGTTTACCTAATCAAATAATAAAACCTACATAACAAAAAAAAGGCCCAAAAAAAAAATTACTGATCGGGGAAAACAGCTCATTAAACTTTTGATAGTCGGTACAACTTGAAATTGTTTTTGACGCTTTATACTACACGTAAACCCTACAAAATAAACCCAACCACATCTTAATACGTGCCTCCGTTCGAAAGTTATGCTGGTTCCGGACCAACACATTCGAAACAAAAAAATTTTTTTCGCCTACAAAAACATTCATAACTTTTTTTTCCCTCGGTGAATCCTACCAATATTTTAAACACATCTTGCTACCCGCAACCCCTACAAAATGAGCCAAACCAAATTTCAATATGTGCTTCCTATCAAAAATGATGCTTCTTCAAAACCAACCCATTTCAATATACACACACACACACACACACACATACATACACACACTGTTATGTATAATAACTCGCGAATATAATAGGAATCGTAAAAGCATAGACCGGATGAAGCGCGTCATATGTTTTTGAGCAGTCAGCAGACCAGCGCAGCCGTGGGACAAAAGCTCTCGAGTTTCGGCTACTGCTAGGAAGCTGATAAAACAAAGGCGCAAGAAGCTGACGAGGAACACGTGCAGCAATCGGACCCACGAAATCGAAGTGAGGGAAGTAAAAACCTCAAGACTTCGTTACGCTGCGAAGTCAGTTCTCTCTCGTCCCTCGACCAGAGAGCAGTAAGATTGCACCTTTGCCGTCAAGCTATTGCACCTCTGCAATACTCATTGAAATCAAATTGCCCAGTTCGTGCTGTTAGTGCTAATGTAATAACCTCCTATAGTTTACCAAAACAAATAGTAAATCTAGTTATCTTCATACCGATTAAAACCCAAGAATACCAAAGATCGCGAACATTGCACCTCTGCATTGTTGGCTATCTACGAGTGCACCCATCTGACCAGCGAACGAATAAAAAGAAAGTGAACATTAAACAAAAATCGAGTGAGTATTCAAATTTAATGACTGTCTCTCCCCACCTTCGCGCCTTCCTCTCTATTAAGTTAATATTATCTTTTACGTTCTTCGCATCTCATTAATAACTTTACGTTACTAAGCGCGGCGAGTGACTGCAAGTCGTCCTCTGCAAGGGCAGAGCGGCCGACGAGCAGCCGCCCGAGGTTTTCTCACCGCCTACCTGCAAAACAAAATCGGCATATAGATATATATATATAGACCGCGGGCTTAAAAATCCTTGAGCGCTCCTGTATAAGGAGTCGCTGAGGAGCGTCCTTCCTCCCGGTTCTCACCGCCGAGGAAAACAAACTAGGTCTCAAGGGAGACCTAACAAAATTGGTAGCAGAGCGTGGTTGCTTCTCAGCCAAGACGGTCTATATTAAGTTAATTTATTCTTTTATCTTATAGAAATCTTTCTCTCGCGTCTATCCCTCACCACCTTTGTAAAATTATATTTAAGTACAAGGTAGATAATATATATATATTATATATATAAATAAATTTTGAATAATCAGAGTTAGCATAAATTTAACTCTGTGAGCCCCGTAATAGAGAAAATATAGCATTAATTAATAACAAGTCAAGCGCCCGTTGGCATAGAGAGGCGGCCGACGGTAGCATCAAGCGAACATAGGTCGTGTAGCGGTAGCCGCATGTGACGTCATAGGCCCCTACTTTTACTTCACACACTAGTATAGGCAACAGTGAAGTTGCTTCCCCGCACGTACACTCCCACTCGCGCGTACGCGGACGATAGCGGCGCGTGTCGCCGAGTCCCCACAGCCAGATATAGAGGCCTCGCCCCTTTCCTACAGTCCCGAGTGCACGTACGGAACTATAGGCGCGAGAAGCTAAGTGCACGCGCCCGAAGATCGAGTAACACTCTCGCTTGTATGTATTATGAATGCTCGGGCAGGAGCTACGAATGTATAGTATTGAGTAGATGAATTCGATTTTGTTTATTGGATTTTAATAGTTAATATTATTAAATATTTTAAGGATTAATAAAAAAAAAGGAGATAAATTTTTGTGAAATTTGAGCATTAATGTGGCTTATTTTAAAAGATATTAAATTGATGAATTACTTTTGATTATTTTGTTTTGTGTGCAATAAATTAATACTGCAGTGCGCAGTGGCGTGCCTTTTTCTTTTCTAATGCTGACCGGTGTCTAGATAGTCATTTGAAAGGAAAGGGGATTAAAACATAGTAGTAGATGTTATCAGAAAAAAAAAACATAAGGAAGATTTTTTTTTATAGTTGAATTAAGATTAATTTAATTTTATGTATATACAGAAAGAGGTTAAATCTAAATTTTAAAATTATTTTATGTATTTAATGATTGTGGCGTTTTTCTTTGAAAAGTTTTTAGTTATTATAATTTTAGAAATTTGTGGTTATTTCTAGTTTGGACTTAGTGAATTGGTTTTAATTGAGTAGAGGGAATAAGATAATATTGTGTTTAATTAATTAAAGATTTAAATTTGGTATTAAAGGATTAAAGGATATTATAGTTGAAGTATTGAATTATAGTTAATATAGAGGTTATTCGAAAGCGGTGATGTTATAAATTTTTGTATAAGAAAAAAAAAGTAATTGTGGACTTTAACGTATATTAGTAGCCTCTTGCCCGGGTGTTTCTATAAATAGTCTGGGGAGAAACGAAGGGAGAAAGTGGACATAATAATCCCGGTCACGATGACAGGAGGCGGCGATAATTCCCGAGAACCGGCAAATGCAACGGCAAATGACGTTAGCACCCTTATCGCCTCATCCTTTACCGTAAGCCAAGCAGCGAATCAGATTCCTATTTTCGATGGGGCAAATATACCCCTGCGCGACTTTCTCTTAGATGTCCAGAATGCAGAATCGGGAATACATGAAACGCAGAAACCGATGTTTCTGCGGTACCTGCTGAGTAAGCTACAAGGAAAAGCCAAACGTAGCATTTATCGGAAGACATTCAATACCGTCAAGGAACTAACCACTCACTTGAAACAACGGTTCGGGGCCCATAACACCTATACTTACTACAACCATCTCCTCCAGACGGCTCGCATGAAGCAAGGCGAGACAGTTAATGACTTCTACGATCACATTAATGTCCTCCTAGGAGGTGCGGAGACCGCTTTAAAGGAGGAGATCGGTGCGACCTACACCCCCGACATGCTAAGGGCCCTGCAGAATACAGCCCTTGATATGTTTATTAGAGGGCTGCCAGCTGATATCTGCCGAGCGGTAGATAGCACGCAGCCAAAGGACCTTGAAGAGGCCCTCGACGAAGCCATTAGGCTAGAAAAGAGAATGGCGGCGCACATTATACCGGACACGCGAGCGCAACGATACCCCCGTGAAACGGCCTATCGCGCCCGAGAACCGGCGATGGAATCCCGTGCCTATTATCCCAGCGAAGATCCGCGACCGCGTCCCCGCGCTGCCTATCCCCCTTTCGTAGGATATATTAGCGAAGCGCGCCCCTGCGATAACCCTGAAGGGATCCCTAGCTACCGACCTATGGAGGAAGAATACCCCTACCCCCCAGAGGATTATCCCCAGGATTGCTACCCTCCACAGGAAGTTATGATCGAAGATAGTCGCCCTTGGGTAGGTTACGTGAGCTCCCACCCACAAGGGAACTTCCCTAATGCTAGTCTATACGGCCCTAAGAACCCACAGTACGCCTATAATCGCCAGGAGTACGAGCGACAAAGGAACTATAACCCTCCGGCCTATAACAACTATCACAGCCCCCCGAAAGGATATGGGCCAATGCCACCGCCTTACTACAATCCTCAGAGGTTCTACTACCACCACCAACCCTACAATGAAGAGCCCAGATGGCAACCCTATAATAATGGAAATCGCCCGGGATTCTATCCGAAGAGGTCAGAGGGACCTGGAGCCCAATATTCGGCCGGAAACTCCCCCAATCCTGCAGTCGGACAACAACCTAGACGAGATTTAAACTCGAATGGGGCTCGCGTCAGTGCCGACACGAGCCCTCGAGCCTCGGCCATGCCCAGCCAATCGGCGAACTATCGGCGCCCAGGGACAGCACCCACGATGACAATCATGAAGCATTCCGAGACGCACGAGAATTCTCCAATTCTGGAGGAAATCAACGAAGCGACTCGGAGGATGACCATCCAACAATAATTCAGCTCCGGCTACCTGAATGTCGGGATGGAGTAGCTAAATTCATGCTGGACAACGGAGCTACAGTGAATCTGATAAAATTACAGCGGGTGTCTCCAGAGGTAGAAATCTTTGGCGGGAGGTCTCTCGAGTTAGAGGCATCAGTCCCGACCCTCAACCCACATTAGGGTACATCTACATTAACCTCTGGGGGAGCCCGTACCGGTTCTATATTGTAGCAAATGACTTCCCAGTCAAGGAGGACGGCATCATTGGCCGCAATCTCCTTAAAAGGGAGGCCGCCGTGATATCCTACCATTACAATTCCATCGTTGTGCGAAGTGATCCCCTTAACCCTATCCCCTTCCTCGAAGGTCAGGAATCTCCGAACAAACGAATAAGTATAGTAACGCGTAATGCGACCGGGGTACCATCGCTTAGCTACGTTGCGCCCCCGACAGTGAACGCCTATAAAGATTACTGTGCCGATAGAGAATTCGTGGCCGACTGTGACGAGCTGTGCTTACAGCCGAAGAAGCAACAGGCCATGCCCCCATCGAACGGCCCAACCAGACAGAAAATTCAGGTGCCCGCTCGCACCCGAACGGTTGTTCAGTTAAAATTGATCACGACCGCTCTCCGAGACGGGTATCTCCCCCGGATTGATACGGGAAACCCCGATGTCTTTCTAGGTGAGGGCCTAGTCCGGAATGAGGGTAACACTTGTAGGGTCTTAGCCATCAACTCTGGCAATAGCGATGCGGAATTCGAAGTCGACCCGGTAGAAATCATCCCATTTGGGTATGTCATGCAAGACTTCGAATCGGATAGCCCCTCCGAGGTCGAAGATCGACCGGTGTTGGGTGCAGAACAACGAAATAATCAAATCCGAGAAGCCCTGGACTTAAACCCTTTGAATCCAGAGGAGAAAGCCAGCGTCCTTGCATTAGTACAGGACTATCCTGAATTATTCCTGCTTCCCGGGGATCCTCTCCCATGCACTAATCTCGTGTATCACGAGATCCCTTTGGAAAATGAGATCCCTATCAACACCAAACAATATCGCCACCCCCCAGTACATAAAGAAGTAATCCAAAAGGACATCGACAAGAGGTTGCGGGAAGGTATTATTGAACCATCCGCGAGCCCGATGAACTCACCAATATGGATCGTACCGAAGAAACCGGGCCCAGATGGCACCCCTAAATGGAGAATCGTGATCGACTTCCGCGAGTTGAATAAGAAGACAATCGGGGACGCGTATCCTCTCCCGAACATAGCAGATATAATGGACCAGCTAGGAGGAGCGTCATACTTCTCCACCTTCGATCTAGCCAGCGGATTCCATCAAATCCCCATGAACGAGGACGATAAATGGAAGACTGCCTTTTCCACCCTTAATGGTCACTTCCAGTATAAACGAATGCCTATGGGGTTGAAGAACGCACCCGCAACATTTCAACGCCTCATGGATAAAGTCCTGAGAGGACTACAGAATATTGAGATGCTAGTCTACCTAGACGACATAATTGTGTACGCCAAAGACCTTAAAGAACATGATTCCAAGGTGCGGCGACTGTTTGATCGCCTACGCGACGCCCACTTAGTCCTCGACCCGCCAAGGTTCACTTCCTTCGAAAGGAAGTCGGCTTCTTAGGGCACATAGTCAGCGAACGCGGGGTGGAAATGGATCCCAAAAAGATATCAGTGATGACCGAATTCCCTCAACCAAAGACGGTCAAGAATGTACGGCAATTCCTCGGCATGGCCGGGTACTATCGCCGATTCATCCAAGATTTCTCAAAAGTTGCGAAACCCCTACACGATTTAACAAAGAAGGGAGTCAAGTTCGAGTGGAAAGACGCTCACGAAGATAGCTTCCAGACGTTAAAGACTCGACTTACCACCGCCCCGATCCTCATCTTCCCAGATTTCGACAAGCCGTTCACGCTAACTACCGACGCGTCTGACCTAGCCATTGCGGCAGTCCTGAGTCAAGAAAAAGATGGATTTGATCACCCAGTCGGATATCTGTCCAGAGTATTGAACAAGGCAGAAGTAAACTATAGTACCACGGAAAAGGAATGTCTTGCAGCCCTCTATGCGATGTACCACTACCGGCCATATCTGCTGGGCCGGACCTTTACACTGGTAGCTGACCATGAGCCTCTTAACTGGATGCATAATCGTAAAGATCCCGGCCAAAGACTCATGCGGTGGATGTTTAAATTCACCGACTACCAGTACACGTTTAAATACAAACCAGGGAAAGAAAATGTCGTTGCTGACTGCCTTTCTCGGAATCCTCTCAGTGACGCTCGAGAGGCGGAGATTAATCAACGACTCCCTCAGTTGAGAATAATGATGTATGGACGAAAGAAAGGGGCCCCAGAGAAGAAAGCCACGAAGTCCCGATCAAACTCCCCCGTGCCAAAATCATATACTAGGGACCCGCAAAAACCTTCTAAGCCCATCGGGACACATGACGAAAAAGCCAACACAACCGGGGAGGGAAGTTGTGTAGCTTTACGAACTCGATCGAAAACAACCTCGAGATCCAATCCTCTCGCTCACCCGGTAACCGCCCGAGTAGACACAGGACTGAAGAAAAGAGCCGAAAAAGCGTCCTCTGCGCCTAAAGTAAAAGAAGTAGATACCGAACCTCAACCGTCCACGTCAAAAACCGCTCAACACAGCGCGACGGTCTCGGAAGACTCGGAATGCGAAAAGCCCCCCCTAGTCGACCCCCGTTATAGTGGCCTACGTATAGACGAAGACTCTATAGCAGAAGGTCCCATCGGAGAGGGTGATCTAGAGGCTCCGGATAACGAAACATCAGCGGAAAAAGCTCAAGATACCGAGCTAAGGGGCTATGGCAACTATCGCAAACCAACGAACGCCCTCATCCTTACTCCAGCCCCTACTACGGATGAGGTAACCAATACAAGCTCAGCCGAAGATACCACGGAAGTCGTCGCTACAGCCCTTTCGGAGGACGAACTCCTTAAGGCAGCAGCGGAAATCGACATCAGTCAACGGATCCTGGAGAGTCGTGCGTACGAAGCAGAGGACGTTCCCGCAGAAAGAGACGCAGACGTCACCGCTGCCCTGGAAAGAAGTTGCATCTCGGACGGACATCCTTGGATGATGAAACCCGAGAGTACCTAGATAGTCTCGACCCTTATGACGAAGTGCGGAACACTGACAGGACATCCAGGACCGGGTCGAGAAACTCATACGGGATACGCAAGCAAAAGTAAGTCAGGAGCGAAACGCCTCCACTGCGTCCGAGGACACCGAGGAAAATTCCCTAAGGGAGGAGAAACCCTTATTGTATCAGGAAGTAACCGACCAGCAATTAACGAACGGAGCACGGAAGACACCCCCATGAGCAAAAGTACTCCAATGACAACTAGGGCAGCAAAAACCTCACTGCCACCTCAAAAACTAATAGATATCCCCGAAGAAACGGAGACAGCACCTGTTATCCTCAACTTTTCGCAACCACCAGCTCCCGATGTTCCCATATTCTTTCCCATACCCATCGCGGAAGGGCCCTTAAACAAATACATCCTTGAACACAATCCAACGAGCCGAACCACTCGATCCGATTTATCTGAATACAGCCCCAGCGGCCCTCAGATAAGAATAGCCGGAAATATAGTGGCAAGCCGAGAAGCCCTCACCCACCGAGCCGATAACTATGTTACCTTTGTTAGCCAGGACTGTGAGCCCTCCACGCGCAACCTCAGACAACTGTCCGACATGGACGCTATTGACCTCCGGGCTATTAAGGCCCGACGGCCAGTCCTGGGCCAAGCAGTTGTCAGCCCCTTTAAGAATAACAACATCATTCTGTTAGTCGTGAAACAACATCACTACGACCCCCTTACGGCAGTAAATGTTCGGGTCGCATTTAAGTCCCTCCGCGATTTTATGACCCGAAATAAACTGTACAGTGCGCGAGTAGCCAGAAAGGGGGAACTGACCGACACATTATCCCCAGGACTTCTGACAGAGATAGTAGAGACACGTTCCGACACACTCCAATTAAGGTCACTATTTGCTATGGCCAAACAGAAATACCCTCCGAAGACGAGAGGAAATCTATCATTATTAATTTACACTCCAGCCGCGTTGGAGGCCATAAAGGAATGAATCAGACATATGCTAAAATTCGAGAGAGGTACTATTGGAACGGAATGCGCCACGACATTCAGAATTTTATACGAAAATGCCCCGACTGCCAAGAAAAGAAACTCACCCGGAGCAAAACTAGGGATCCACTAATCATAACGGACACCCCCTTGGAGGCATTTGACAAAGTGTCAATTGACACTGTAGGAAAACTGCGGCTAACGCCAGAAGGCAATTGTCACCTATTAACCATGCAGTGCAACTTGACTAAATTTTTGATAGCCATTCCCCTACCTAACCTAAGGGCTTCTACAATCGCTGATGCCCTAGCTCGGCACTTGATTTGCCAATTCGGAGCACCAAGAGCGATCCTCTCGGACCGTGGCACTAGTTTCCTATCGGACTTAGTCGAATCAGTTATGCGGATCTTTAAGGTTAAACACTTAACGACCTCCAGCTACAGGCCACAAACAAATGGCGCCCTCGAACGTAGCCACGCCCCCCTGGTCGACTTTATTCGGACCTATTCCGAAAACTACGACGACTGGGATCGGCTAGCCCCGTTTGCCACTTTCACCTACAACACCAGCGTCCACTCGGCAACTAACTTCACACCGTTCGAATTAGTATATGGAAGAATAGCCCGGTTCCCCTTACGGATCCCCGACGAGGACAAACTCCCCACCTATAACCTATCTCCAAGACCTTATTACACGACTCGGAGAAATGAAATATACATAGCAGCGGAAAAACAGATCGAACAAAAACGCAAATCCAAAGCTCGGTACGACCGCCACCTTAAACCGTTTAACGGAAGGGTGGGAGGTTACGCTTGGATCCTCAAAGAACCCCGCACGGGTAAATTCGACCAGTTTATAAGGCCCCGCTGCGAATTAAAGAAATTTTGGGTAATAGCAATGTAATTCTGGAACTTCCAACAGGCAAACAAATACGAAAACATACAAGTAAACTCAAGGCAGTACCTGAATAATTGTCTAATGCCCTTTCAGAAAAATAATGGCCTTGATTGGATAATGATGAGTCTCATGGTTGTAGCGAAAATATTCGCTGAAATCAACATCCAACCTATCAACAGTAACCCAGGATTATACTATGAAGATTATGGATCTATAGTATTGAAGAAGGCTACCTGGCGGATAGCGATCTATCTAGATAATACGACATGGACCAACGAAAACCCCGCGCTGAGCTCCTATGTCCAATTAGAGCGCCATTGCTTCTCCAGGAAGACGACACCTAGCTGCGAGCTTTTCAAGAGCGCGAGTGTGGTGAAACAATTCAACACCATCAAAAGAATGCAAGAGGAAATCGCCCTAGCAGGCCTAACAACCTCTCATCCAAACGCGGGTGGGAACCCAAGAACTAGCACTAGACTCCGGAAATCAGCCCCCTTGGCCATAGTAGGAACAATCAGTAGAAGTCTCTTCGGAACCGCTACCGAAGACGATATAAGTCTAATACAGCAATCCTTGCACAGATTGTCCCAAGAACAAAGTACAGTCATCAAGCTTAACAAGGAAAAAACCCATCTGCTCATGCACAGCATGGATATCGTAACGAACGCAACGCAGCAACATGAAAAATTCTTGAGGAACTAAAAGAAATCCTGCAGGACGAGACGTCCGAACTGGAGCACTTGCATTACGAAGTTAGACTAATAACACACCTCTCCGCGATCGAAAGAGAGATGGATGAGAGAATAAAAACACTAGATCGGATGCAGAACATCCTGCAAGAACTGAAAGCAGGAAAGGTTCCCCCGCAACTACTAACTCAGTCCATTGTCCAAGAAATAGCGATGGACATTCAACAGAATAACCCCAACCTAATTATTCCTATCCCCAGCGAACACCTAAGACCGGAAGAACTAGCTAAGATTTCTAAGGCTGATATGATAAGTGTAGACAGACGCAATATTGCAATAGTTTACATACCATTAACCGAGAGAAACCATTACACCCTATATAAATTACATCCCTTAGAAATACCTCAAGTCTCGCCAGAAAATGTAACCGTCGGTGCGGCATTCATACGCCCCACACACCCGTTTTTGCTACTAAGCGAAAACCGTAACCAATACACTATGTATAATACCGAGAACTTAGATAAGTGCCTACAGGGATACTCCCAAATACATCTGTCCCATACAATCACCTATAAAAGAGGCATATCTTAGCAAAGAATGCGAAATCAATATGGTTATTAACCCATCAAATATTAATTTGAAATATTGTTCAATAATGGTGACATCAACTTTGGACACGCAATGGCACTACCTTAGTCACGATGGATCTTGGCTATACTCAGTGATGAAACCGGAAAAGATAGAAATGATCTGCCCCATGAAACAGATAGAATCAACAAGAATTTCGGGGATAGGTATCCTACACATACCACCCGGTTGCCATGCCAGAACTAGAGATCACTTACTAGAAACGGAGGAAATCCGCGAATCTCGACACAGCTACATATACAATGCGGAAACTCACCTTAACGTGACGGAATTGTTCCCACAACTGGAATTCAACAGGAATTTTTCCTCTATCATAGCGTTAAAATCTGCTGACACCTGGAGTACAGACGCAGTGAAGATAGAGACCATCCTCGAAAAAATAGACGCGGCGGAAACCAAGGCCCATGAAGAAAAATCCACCATCTCAATTCTAGCCGGTGGATTCGGCACGCAGTTACTCCTTATGGCGGGAATGGTCGGGTTGGTCCTATACAATAGGAAAATGATACCAAACATACCCTTACACCGCACGAACCCAAAGACGAAAGTCGGAAGATCGACGGAAGAAAGGCCATGCGAACGAGAAATGAGCGAAATTCCCCGACAAAATGTACTTATTTAAGAAATAACCGAGGTCCTAAAACTAATGAGTCCCTCATTATAGGAACAGGAGCACCATGACCACGGACGGACGGAAAGTAGTGGGCTACACCATCAACGAAGATATACCAGTCGTTACACTCCTGAAAGTCGCCCTTGAGCTCGGAGAAATAACGGACATGAGAACGACATACCACTCGGAATACCACAGCAAAACCGTGGAAATATATTATTTCCCGTATACCCACTGGAGACCAGCACAAGAACCCAACACAGGTCCCATTTACAACAGCACCATCTATAATACCGTCAACTCCGATAAACCAACCAACCGTACCAAACGGTGACCAATACGAAAATAGGCAAAATAAGAATAAGCTAATTGATAGAATATTTTGTACCATTCCTGCGAGTTTACCGGTTGAAAATATTGTATATACATTGTTAGAACACTTTACCCCGTTTGGGGCCATAGAGTACTACAATATTGTAAACACTAGGAGACATAAACCCACATTTGCCTATATTAAGTATTTTAACCCAGAGCACGCGAAAGATGCATATGAAAACGTCCACAAAATGTGGAAGGCGGTATTTGCGCAGGAGAGAACCATGAAAACCAGGTACCAAGGACAAACGGTCCTAACATTTCATAAGGACTGTGGGTCCCAGGTAGAATGGGACACCTACTCTCTCCATGTAGCGACATGTAACGCGCTGCGCGAATTTAAAGCTATACCGGCTAGCAACGAAGAGAATGTACTTATAAGTCTAGTTTAACAAACCAATCACCATCAACCATATAATTTTTTTTATGTATTTTATTTATGTTTTGGTTATAGAAAAATTTGTAAACCATGAATCCCATCAACATCTTCGATCAACTAGATGAGAGGACATTGGTCCTAGTGTATAATGCAACACCGGCACAAGAGAGCCAAATCCTTGGCCTACTGCAATCCTAGCGGGACCAACAGGTCTAGCCGACATCAAGGTCCACAGGCCCGGACAACACCTAATGGTCACCTAACCTACAAGTCGCCCGAAATAAGCAACAAACCTTGATCTATCTTTTGAGCCAGGAAAAACAAGCGACTCGGGAGGAAAGAAAGCCTCACCAAAACGTCCACAAAACAACAGAAGGCCGAAGTGGACGTAAACCGCTTGCACATATTAATGCCGCGCGAGATGTCCGAAGAGGACGCCATAAACATCCTAGCGGAATGCGGCCCGATAGACCATTTGGACTTTGTAGCCATGGGCCCAAAAAAGTATAACTTACAAGCCATCTTCATTCGGTACTGCACCAAAGAAGGTGCAGCCAGGGCAAAAAGATCAGACCAATTCAGAGGAGAAATACGACACGCTACGAGGCAGTAATACCGGCAACATTTAAAGACCGTCCAAGGGAGGTCCAGTGCATTTACTGTGGACACCAAGTAACCGCATTCCGAAAAAGGGACCATGACGCCATATGCGCAAGGCAAATGGCCGTCGAAGAAAAGACCCACTGGAGAGGACCAGAATTGAAAGCAAATTCCATCATCAACCTCAAAACCCACTACTTCTGCGGCAGAGGAATCGACCGAACAGCCTGGGCCGACCACCTCAAAGTGTGTAATATACAAAACTTTGCAATCGAAATACCGAAACAATTTACGTGCAGAGAAGTCCAACAGGTTATCGAAGAAATATATAGACCCCCCATAGGAGGGGAAGAAGAACTGCACCTAAAAGTACAGTACGTGGCAAAAGTAACGGCGAAAATCGAAGGACTCGAAGAACGAGTAGTGGAAATTGAGGTGTCGGAGGACCTAAAACCCATCCATGATAAGGATCATGAGCTATGGGATTTAATCCATGCAGTTAATCGAGCCACACCCATGGAGCAAGAGGAAGAGACCGACAACTCGGAGGAAAATACCGAGGCCGAACCGGAAATTATAATTTTAGAATAATAACAGACCGTCGATTGAATATATGCTGCTTTATTTATATAGCGGACGATAAAATAACTGGATTCTTATTCTCGTCTATGAAAATATAATGATTTATTAATGAATGTTTTGTGATTAAAAGACATTTATTTATTGTAAAATGCTAGCATTTCTAGTTAAATATATGCTGCTTTATTTATATAGCGGACGATAAAATAACTGGATTCTTATTCTCGTCTATGAAAATTTAATGATTTATTAATGAATGTTTTGTGATTAAAAGACATTTATTTATTGTAAAATGCTAGCATTTCTAGTTAAATATATGCTGCTTTATTTATATAGCGGACGATAAAATAACTGGATTCTTATTCTCGTCTATGAAAATATAATGATTTATTAATGAATGTTTTGTGATTAAAAGAAATTTATTTATTGTAAAATGCTAGCATTTCTAGTTAAATATATGCTGCTTTATTTATATAGCGGACGAAAATAACTGGATTCTTATTCTCGTTTATGAAAATATAATGATTTATTAATGAATGTTTTGTGATTAAAAGACATTTATTTATTGTGAAAATGCTAGTACTTTTAGTTAAATATATGCTGCTTTATTTATATAGCAGACGGTAAAACGATTGGATCCTTATTCTCGCCTATGAGAATGTAATTGTATTTTAATAAATATATTGAAATTGGTCTATCTATATGTTATTATTAATAAATAAATAAATAAATTTAAAGATTTAAGTTTTAAGAAAGTGTAGGTAAGTAACGTGCAAAAAAAAAAAAAAATAAAAATAAAAAAAATAAAAAAAAAAAAAAAATAAAAAAAAATAAAAAAATAAAAAAAAAATAAAATAAAAAAAACATTTATTATCCAACGAGGGCGTTGGATTCTAAGGGAAGGAGGTTGTTATGTATAATAACTCGCGAATATAATAGGAATCGTAAAAGCATAGACCGGATGAAGCGCGTCATATGTTTTGAGCAGTCAGCAGACCAGCGCAGCCGTGGGACAAAAGCTCTCGAGTTCGGCTACTGCTAGGAAGCTATAAAACAAAGGCGCAAGAAGCTGACGAGGAACACGTGCAGCAATCGGACCCACGAAATCGAAGTGAGGGAAGTAAAAACCTCAAGACTTCGTTACGCTGCGAAGTCAGTTCTCTCTCGTCCCTCGACCAGAGAGCAGTAAGATTGCACCTTTGCCGTCAAGCTATTGCACCTCTGCAATACTCATTGAAATCAAATTGCCCAGTTCGTGCTGTTAGTGCTAATGTAATAACCTCCTATAGTTTACCAAAACAAATAGTAAATCTAGTTATCTTCATACCGATTAAAACCCAAGAATACCAAAGATCGCGAACATTGCACCTCTGCATTGTTGAGTACGAGTGCACCCATCTGACCAGCGAACGAATAAAAAGAAAGTGAACATTAACACAAAAATCGAGTGAGTATTCAAATTTAATGACTGTCTCTCCCCACCTTCGCGCCTTCCTCTCTATTAAGTTAATATTATCTTTTACGTTCTTCGCATCTCATTAATAACTTTACGTTACTAAGCGCGGCGAGTGACTGCAAGTCGTCCTCTGCAAGGGCAGAGCGGCCGACGAGCAGCCGCCCGAGGTTTTCTCACCGCCTACCTGCAAAACAAAATCGGCATATAGATATATATATATAGACCGCGGGCTTAAAAATCCTTGAGCGCTCCTGTATAAGGAGTCGCTGAGGAGCGTCCTTCCTCCCGGTTCTCACCGCCGAGGAAAACAAACTAGGTCTCAAGGGAGACCTAACACACACACACACATACATACACACACACAGGGACGCCTCGATGGCTCAGTTGGTAAGGGGCTCAGGCCTCTTGCTTGCTGAATCTAAGAGTGTCGTCTAGGGCGTGGGTTCGATCCCCACTGGGGGAAATTTCATCCGTGATTTTTCCCCCGGTGTGGTCGAGCCCGTGCCCGAGGTGGAGCGGGTACCACTCAAAAAGAAGACCCGGGCTACGTCATCAGCCTCCGAAGCGGTAAAAAACTCCGATCACTGTGCGAGCTGGAAGCGAATAGGATAACCATAAGTAGGAGCCCGAGGCGAGGACACACAAGGCTGGCAATAGATGGAGCACAACACTCCCTTGATGAAGTCAGAAGCGAGAACCACACTCACCAGATGGCAACAGAAAGGAGTATCAAAAACTCACGGAGAATCAAAGGGTAGCGCCGGAAGCGAGAACCACACTCACATAATGTAGCCGACAGAGCAATCGGGCACTTGCCATCGGCGACAGAAGCGAGAACCACACTCACAAGAGGGCACTAAACAGCGAGTTCTAATACTCAACTCAGGAGGAGACGCCAGCAAATGTGTGACCACGCAGTAGACGGCTCATAAAAAGGGGATACGACAATCGGAGATGGCTTCGCGCAGCATCGGAGGTTCACCAAGTACAAAAAAAGATGAGTCTCTGAACCCCTAATCGTCGCATATCACTATGCGATGGATGGGGGATGTATGGAAAACAACGACTAACATAGAAGTAGCAGAAATGCTCAACTAACCCCGGCCTCACTGAAGCAATGCCTAGCGGCGGTTACCGGTGAGTGTCCGAATGGGGTGGAGTGGAAAAAAAAAAAAAAATACACACACACACACATACAGACATTTGTTAGAAATTCAATGTAGTTTACATATATATAAACGAAATTTTCCTACGACCTCTAGTTAAAAAGTTCGTTTTGCCGCCTATCACAAAGCTTCCTCTAGGAGGAAGCAATATTTATAGCACTGCGTGGCATAAGTTCACATTTATGGCACGCTTTTTTGTGGCATAAGTCGCACATTCTGGCACCACTGCATTCACATTACACTTCGCGCTACCAGAAAGTGCGACTCATGACTCGGAAAAGGAGGCATAAATATGAACTTAGCACAGTGTTATAAAATGTTATATGATACTCGTGTCATGGGGACACTTTTTGACCCATCTATAAGGGCCCGAGTGCAGCGAATTGCGCCGTGCCAAAAAGTGTTACTTATACCATTTTATCGTAAATTACTATTACGTGTGTTCGGGAAATTTACCGAACAGTGGAGATAGCCTTCCGTGGGCCAGCTTACGCTCACGTGCAGTGTCGGGCCACGCGAGCTTTACGCGGCACGCTCAGAGATGGCGTTGCTCCACGGCTCGTGCCTGCCGCGAATCTGCAAGATGTGCGTAGTTCGCGACGGACACGAGTGTATTTTCGCATTGTACATCTCGCTGGTTCATGTTCAACTGCCACGTTCGCTCGAGCATAGTACATTTCGCGCTCTCTCGAGTTATCTCGTTAAGTTCTCTCATCCTCGGTACATCTTGCGCTCTCTCGACGTGTGACTCGTGCTCCAATTGCGCCAAAAAAGGATCAGCTCACCCAGACTGCACCTGCATCAGCCACATCGACTGCTCAACCAGCCCACATCTGCATTTCTCGCACAGGTGGGACGAGCAATACAACCCCGGCCCCTCATCGACGCCTGGCCGTTCAGCATCGCAACAGCGCTCGACTTATCTGATCCGGCTCATCTCGGCGTACAACACCAGATAAAGAAACTGCATGGGTTACTGGAGAGGACCAATAATGCCTTCTTCAGGCCGTGTAGAGTCTTTTTATTCACGGGCGCAATTAAGACAAGCGTTGGCGCTTGCAAGGCATGAAGTCACTGCGAGGAGAAGTGAGGTTACGCACGCACCATGTGCAAGCTCACGAGGCTCTCAGCACCTCTCACTTCCGACAGCTCATTCAAAGGACGAGGGGATTAATATAACCTCTTTTCGTCCTGCTCCAATATGCTCAGTCTCTTGCTCCGCTCAAGTTGACCGCTCTGTACACTCATCTGGATTGTTCAAATGCAAATCATGGTGATTAATATAATTCAACCATGCAGATGCTACGACTCATGTACGCGACTTATCAATAATATAATGTCGACGGTCAACATTGTCTGCTCAATCTGTTGTAACTTCGCACTTAGACTAGCTCAAGCGTAATTCATGCAAAATGTGCATGCTTCGACAACTGTGATATTAATTTTAGTTGTAAATAAAATGTGTAAATTCATGTCAGCTCAAACCAGTGCAACTCGACTTCAATCATTTAATGCCCTTGTGATCCTTTCTATGCACCACTCTCATTCTCAAGCTAATTCTCAAACAACGTGCTATACGTACTTTACGTACTTTATGTGCGACTTATGCCACAGAAAAATGTGCCATTAATGTGAACTTATGCCACATAGTGCTATAAAGTACTATTTAATTAATGCATGCGGGTTGTTCTTCTTTTAAAGACCTATGAAATCAAACTAAACCTACTGGGCATGTTTTCTAGGTGTACGAAGTACCCTTAAGGGCGATTCTACATAAGATTTTGATCTGCGTTTTGGACTTCGTTTGGATGCATCGGACGGATAGTGCTAACTTCAATAATAAATATTACTTCTATTGTATTTTAACTTCACATTTTTTGGTCATGTGGCGCAGTTGAGTCTCGAATTAATTTTAGAGCAGATCAGTGTCACAAAAAAATCAAAGCAATAATATGGCTAATATCATGGCTATATCACTCACATATACGCATCTCGCACACATATATTCCCCACTTACAATTAATTATTGAGATGAATCGGCCAAATTATTAACTCTAATTACTCTACCCTCCTGAATCTCACATTTTACAACGCTCCATGGCTCAAAACTCAGGCTCAATTCTTACTTGTCTCTGCATCTCTGTGCACGTCCGCACGGTTACCGTCCATTTTCACGAATCATATTTCACGAATAGCCGATTTCACGAATGCTTTTTTCACGAATACTCATATCCCGAATACATATATCACGAATGAATTTTTCACGAATGACTTTGTTCACGAATATTTATAAATCGTACTCAAATTTATTTATATATAAAATGTATATTATAAAATAATGTAAAAATTCATAGTAATATATTGCTCCCAATCAATTCTAAAAATTTCAATTCATTTCCAGCTTTTTTGTACGTGGCATAATCATTTGTAATATTTTGAATTTTTTTTTTATAATCAAACCATTTTTTTTTCGGTAAAGCTTTCACTTTTCTACCCAAGCATATTTCCGTGATCGCAATTTCCGTATCTGCTTGTTCTTTTTGAATCTCGGACATGAGCGAGTACAAGTCAGGATGGTTTTTGCCTACGAGCAGGCGGAAACGTGTATGCCACCCCTCCTGACGTTATTGGTCTTATGTTCTCCAGAGAGAGCAGCTTCTCGTTGATTCCACAGACTTAGTGGAAATAAAGGACTTGTAGCTTCTCTTCTACCTTGCGCTGGGGTACCAGTATATGTTTTTTCAAAATATTGAATTACTGGAAGCATTTCTGAAAAAATCATTGTGATTAGTGACCTTAGTAATAGTATTAGTATTATGACATTAGAATATTAGACATAGAAACCTTTAAGAGCCACTTTCGTAAATTTCTTAAAAACACGTTGCACGTCGTTGACCGGAACAAATGCTAAGGAGAGCATCATGTGCGTTTGAGTTCTGACGTCATCATTGTCAGAATCTTGGTACTGTTGTTGTAGCTCAAATTTTTGTATCTTCCGAAAAAGCGCTTGTCCTAAATGAAAAAAGCAGCCACTAATGCTGCAATTTGGAAAAATATGAGAGCTGGCATTAATAATTGCTTGTTCAAAATAAGACATAATCCTTGTAGGTTCACAGCCAACGATGCGATATTCTTCAGCAGCAGATTTGATAGCACGAAGAACCATAGAATACTGATCCGTTTCTTTTGAAGAAAGAAGAGCGTAGACAAGTGGTACAGCCGTAAAGCTATCATTCTTTCTGACTATGCCAAGGACTGTGAATAGTTGAGTGAATATGTGCGGGCTCACCTATGAATATATACCGATAATAAGTATAATTATAAAAAAATGTAACGTGGAATATAGACCTTAAAAGTCCCGTCTAAAAACCACACATCGCTATCTCTCAATAATTCCAAGTTTCGTCGTGTTGAAAAGGCAATTACTCTACCAGCTTCATTCGTTTCTCTTGAATCAAAGATCAGAAAACGCTCTCCCGTTAGAGTGTTGCTGAATCGTTCAGGCAAGACACAAAGATCGCCCAAAGTCCGTGGATTTGCTGGTAATTTTCTTCGACTTGCTACACGCATCGTTCTCTTAAGATTTTCGCGTTCGGGTAGTCGAGCAAGAACCCGCACAGATAGGTCGCGCATTTCATCTCTTAAAACCGCGGATGGTGGTCGGTCAGGATGCGCATCAGCTTCTATCTTGATTCGATATTTAGTAACTTCAGCTGCGCAGTCGTCTGGATCAGCAGGATGTTCATGTTCAGGAGAATGTTGTGGCCCCTTGTAAATGATAGGAACTTCATTCTCCTGCGCAAGAGAAGTAATTGCTCGCGCACGACATTCTTTTCTTCGCAAACGAGTGCAATCCCAGTACGACTTCTCTTTTTCTGGAATGTCTCTCGACTTATGGTATAGAAACCCATCAATAATTAATTTGCTCCCGATTAAAATAACGTTTTTATTCATTGTAAAAAATCAAAAATAAGGTTATCTATTAAAAAATGTTGAACAATGCCGCGTCAACCCCTTTACCTGAACTTGCGCATACATTATGCTTATTCGTGAAATTAGTCATTCGTGAAGTTCGATTCGTGAAAATAGCATTCGTGAACTATATATTCGTGAAAAAAGTATTCGTGAAAAAAGCATTCGTGAAATCGGCTATTCGTGAAATTTGATTCGTGAAAAACGACGGATACCCGTCCGCACACTTCGACGTCTCAACCACGAGAGAGCGAGGCAAGTCTCGACTCGATACGCGAAAGCAACGAGGCGCTGCTGTCGAGCCCTCGAACTACACATAATGGTCCGCGTGCACTGTTCCACAGTGTCACACAGTTTACAACATGGTGCATCCATATTTAATATATGGAGTAAGCGACCTCCTCTATCACCTCAGCTCCTATTTGCAGCTGTTTTAAAGTAAGCATAATAAATAAATACATAATGAACATGTATTTTAGATGCATGCAGATAAATTGCATTTAACATGCAAATTTCTATGAAATAAATATTGTTTTTCAACAGTTATCTCGCTAAAGGTGACAATATACACAAAAATTCAATGTTTTACTCAATTGGAAAATCAACAATGTATGCAATTGTACCAGAAGTTTGCAAAATCATTGGTACTGTCCTAGGTCCCAGGTATTTGCGTAAACCATCAGTTGCAGATCTAAGAATAGTAACAAATGAATTTGAAGCTCTGGATTTTCCTCATTGCGTTGGGGACATTAATGGAAAGCACTGCACTATACGAAAACCCAAGCACTCAGGTAGTGCATATTACAACTACGAAAAATTCTTCAGCATTAGTTTACTAGCCATATGCGACTACAACAAGAGGTTTATTATGATAAATTTGGGAAGATACGGTAAGAAAACATTAATTTCCAAACATATTGATAATTACATGGTTTAAAAAAAAAACTTTTTTTGCGGGTTCCATAAATTATGCTTTCACTTTCAATAACAGTAACATATGTGAAGGTCTGGAAAATGGTGGAATATCTTTACTTCGACCAGAATTAATTCCAGGCTCCAACGTCTTCTCATCATACTTTTTAATTGGTGATAGAGGCTTTCCTTTAAAGCACTACTTGCCGAAGCCATACATGTAAGTGAACAATATGACGCCTAATATGCAAATCTTCAATAAAAGATTGAGTCACATTAGGCAGACTGTGGAGGACGCTTTTGGTTTATTGAGTGACACTTGGGCAATTTATCAGCAGGACCTGCGATGGGACTTGGATACAAGTGAGGATATAATTTTTTACACTGTCTGCCTTTACAATTATAGAAATACTATGAAGCTACAAGAGGAAAGAGGATTCATCAATCACTGGATCGATGTCCCAATTGGATTCATTGAAAACTGTCAAGATGAAGTTCCAAGTCGATTCAATGCCCTACAGCTCAGAAGTCAACTCGCAGACTATGTTGTTTCACATGCTGGAGCTGGTGCATGACAATTGGCAAGAGTATAAATTATAAAATTAAAAAGGTACTGCATACATTATTTGTTATTGAAAGTTATATTACTAGTTTCGACCACACAAAAATTCTCTCTAAAGCATTTTTAAATGTTTGATAGTGTAGTCTTCATGTATTACTAAAAAAGTAGTTATAATTGTTATTATTCTAAATGTTCTTGGAAAAATAATTTCAATGAGCATGTGAATTATTCAACTCTAATTTCATTTCAAGTAATCTAATTGACTTGTTCTCTTTATTTTTGTACTATTATGTATTATTGAATTCTTTGTTTTATATTTCAAAAACTAGTATAATTCACATACTCGTCAAATTGGTTTTTCCAAAACCAAGAGCAATAATAATTCTATCATGTCGTAAACAGTGTCAACACAAGGAGGCCTGCGTAAAAGAGTTTCCTTTATTTCCAAACTATTTTAAACCCCGCTTCCAACCCTTAGATGAACTTGTTTTACCAAAAAAATGAAAAAAGCATCATCGGATCTCCGATAAACAACTTTTAAGGCTTCCCAAAATGATGAAAACGACTTTTTCATAAATAATTGATATAAATATAGTGGCAAAAGTACGGAAACTCTTAGAAGTATCGCAAAGTAGGCTTGAAAAAAAGCTCAAAAACCCCATATCCAACGTATTTTTTGACGAGGAATCAAATGATGACTTTTAATTGGACTTTGAATATAACCTCGAAGCTACAGCGACCGAAAAATCGATTTTTTAAATGAGAACCCTCATTCTTTATTGCAGATTTGAAAAGCGCGGAAAATTTTACGTTAGAACATGTACTCTTTCATTTATCTTCAAGGTCATTTTTTGAGGTACAGAGCTCAAAATAAAAACCGCTGCCAATTCATTGACAAAGAGCTTCCTCATAAAAAAATACCAATTAAATTTTTTTTTAAATAATGAATATTGTTTTTTTATAAAAAATTAAATTTATTTAAAAATCACCATAACATTTCCTGTAATCATAAATTAAAGTTAATATGGTGTGTTGTATTAGTGTAACAAAATTTTAGAAATTTAATGAAGTCTTACATTTAAATATGTTTGGTAAATGTAATTAATTTTAATTATTGTGAAGAAAAATCAATGAGCCACATAGGGAGCAAAAAAAATCCAGGCATTTATACGTGAAAAAATGAAAAAAAAAATTTTTTTCTAAATTTACGAAAAAATCTTAGCCAAAAGGCCGTGTATACATACATACGAACATTTTGAGAATTCAATCAAGTTTACGAATATGTAAACCAAATTGTCCTACGAGGTCTGGTTCAAAATCTCGTTTTCGAGCCTATCACAGAGCTTACTCTATGAGGAAGCAAAAGTACAACTGTTCATTTAGAGTCGTAAATTTTCATAATATTCGGTGAATCTCTATCTTTTTGGTCTTGAATTTAAGCTTAGCTGCTCTGCTTTCATGACGACACAAAAAAATAGTGGAAATTCCGGCATTCATACGTGAAAAAATGAAAAAAAATTTTTTTTTTCAAATTTACGAAAAAAAATTTTTTTCCCGTCTATTGCCAAAAAACTTTTTCTGGCCTCATTAATACTACAAACGACAATGAATGCAATTGAAATTTGTAAAATCCACCGTAACATTTTCAAGATTTTGCCTCGGACACACGCACACCACACCACACACACCAACGCACACACACACACACACACACACACACACCACAACACACACACACCACACACACACACACACACACACACACACACATGACGCCTCGATGGCTCAGTTGGTAAAGGGCTCAGGCCTCTTGCTTGCTGAATCTGAGAGTGTCGTCTAGGGCGTGGGTTCGATCCCCACTGGGGGAAATTTCATCCGTGATTTTTCCCCCGGTGTGGTCGAGCCCGTGCCCGAGTTGGTTCGGATTCCACTATAAACTGTAGGTCCACGGCTGTAGGCAGCCTCCTGGAGGGTGAAATAACCTCCAATCACCCTGCGGCCCAAGTTGAGAAGAATTCCCGCAAGATGGAGCCCGAAAGCCAGAACTCCTAGTGCTGATGTTGGCCAACGAAGTGCATCATTCAGGAGGAAAAGCGCCAGCACAAGGAAAAGCACCGACCCCTCGGCTCCAAGATGGTATCCTAAGGGATGGAGCCCGATATCAGAACTTCTAGTGCTGGCGCTGACCGACGGAGTTTTTCACTCATCATGGAGGAAGCCAGAAAAGCGAGAGGTGCTCGCAAGATGGCAAATCAAGAAGCGGGGAAAGTTCTTTCCGGACTCGTGGGACGGTGTCGGGCGTGAGACCTGGGTCGCCACTTCTCTCACGAAGATGGCACTAGTCCTGTTGGTTGACGAGTTCTGTCGAAGGTACCCAAAGAAGAAAAACATCAGCACAAGGGAGAGCACCGACAAAGACGGCTCCGGAAGGCGGGAATGACGCTGGATGAGGGCTTCGCGGGGCGAGCGGGGGATCACCAACAAGTTGACACGGTTCCTGAACCCCTAATCTCCGCGCCTTAGCGTGCGGTGGATGGGGGATGTAGGGAAATGACCAATAACATCGATGCAGCAGCACTGCTAATAAAGGCACCCACTGAAGTAATGTCTAACGATAGTTCCGGTGGGAATCATGCCTGAAGGTTGGAAGGGCCACTGGTGCAAGGGTTTACCCGGCCCACGTCCTCTCCATAAAAAAAAAAAAAAAAAAAAAAAACACACACACACACACACACACACACACACACACACACACACACACGGTGACGCCTCGATGGCTCAGTTGGTAAAGGGCTCAGGCCTCTTGCTTGCTGAATCTGAGAGTGTCGTCTAGGGCGTGGGTTCGATCCCCACTGGGGGAAATTTCATCCGTGATTTTTCCCCTGGTGTGGTCGAGCCCGTGCCCGAGGTGGAGCGGGTACCACTCAAAAGAAAGACCCGGGCTACGTCATCAGCCTCCGATGCGGTAAAAAACCCCGATCACTGTGCGAGCTGGAAGCGAATAGGATAACCATAAGTAGGAGCCCGAGGCGAGGACACACAAGGCTGGCAATAGATGGAGCACAACACTCCCTTGATGAAGTCAGAAGCGAGAACCACACTCACAAGAGGGTGCCGGTTGGCTGGTGCGACGGCGCCTGAAGCGAGAACCACACTCACCAGATGGCAACAGAAAAAAGTATCAAAAACTCACGGAGACTCAAAGGGTAGCGCCGGAAGCGAGAACCACACTCACATGATGTAGCCGACAGAGCAATCGGGCACTTGCCATCGGCGACAGAAGCGAGAACCACACTCACAGAGGGCACTAGACAGCGAGTTCTAATACTCAACTCAGGAGGAGACGCCAGCAATTTTTGACCACGCAGTAGACGGCTCTGAAAAAGGGGATACGACAATCGAGAGATGGCTTCGCGCAGCATCGGAGGTTCACCAAGTACAAAAAAAGATGAGTCCCTGAACCCCTAATCGTCGCATATCACTATGCGATGAATGGGGGATGTATGGAAAAACAACGACTAACACAGAAGTAGCAGAAATGCTCAACTAACCCCGGCCTCACCGAAGCAATGCCTAACGGCGGTTACCAGTGAGTGTCCGAATGGGGTGGAGTAGGAAAAAAAAAAAAAAAAAAAAAAACACACACATACATACATACTGACATTTGTTGAG
This sequence comes from Trichogramma dendrolimi, assembly GCA_034770305.1. Taxonomy (NCBI): domain Eukaryota; kingdom Metazoa; phylum Arthropoda; class Insecta; order Hymenoptera; family Trichogrammatidae; genus Trichogramma; species Trichogramma dendrolimi. The sequence goes on along the minus strand of JAPMIB010000118.1, from coordinate 361,684 downwards.
AATTCAATCAAGTTTACGAATATGTAAACCAAATTGTCCTACGAGGTCTGGTTCAAAATCTCGTTTTCGAGCCTATCACAGAGCTTCCTCTATGAGAAAGCAAAAAAAAAGCTTAAAAAAATAGAAATTTTCGGTTTTCGTTTCTTTTCATAAAATTTAAGCTAAAATCGAGGTTTTTTTTTATTTTAAGCTCTGGGCCTCAAAAAATGACCTTGAAAAAAAATGAAAGAGTACATGTTCCAACGTAAAACTTTCCGCGCTTTTCAAATCTGCAATAAAAAATGAGGGTTCTCGTTTAAAAAATCGATTTTTTGGTCGCTGTAGCTTCGAGGTTATGTTCAAAGTCCAATTAAAGGTCACCATTTGATTTCTCGTCAAAAAATATGTTGGATATGGGGTTTTTGAACTTTTTTCCCAAGCCTACTTTGCGATACTTCTAAGGGTTTCCGTACTTTTGCCACTATATTTATATCAATTATTTTAAAAAAAAAGTCGTTTTTATCATTTTAGGAAGCCTTAAAAGTTTTTTTTCAGAGATCCGACGATGGTTTTTTCAGTTTTTTGGTAAAACAAGTTCATCTAAGGGTTGGGAGCGGGGTTTAAAAGAGTTTGGAAATAAGGGACACCCTAGTAAACACTCCACAAAATTATTTCATTAGTGTGATAGTGATTGAATAAAAAATAGTAAGGTTAATATCATACTAAATAAATAATTCTTTTAATATTTCTATTTCATTGTATTAACTCTTTATTCATCATAGGAACTTGATTTATTAATATGAAAATAAATATGAGATTACATTTGAATTTAATATTACATAAATGTTTCAACTGATTCAAGTATTGTAATCAAGGCTTCACATTGATTGTCTATTGATGTTAGCTCCTCAATGGCTTTGTAAAAAATTATTATAATATTAAGCAAACATTAATGATAAATTGACTTTCCCTTCAAGTCATCTTCTTTTTTTTCTGCAACTTTACCTTTGAGTTACCTTCTTTTTCATTCTGCGACTGGCCCTAACACATGGGAAACTTATTTTTAGTCACTGATAATTGCTGAGTTATACGTTGAAATAAAATTTTGTTAATTAGGTAGCTTATTGAGTAAAGCCATGAGAATGTCCGTGTACTCATCCACAATTTCAATTTCTTCAATCGAATCATCACCATTTGAAACCAAAATAGAAGACACATCTGGAAAACCTTCCAGTGAATGACCAATTTGATCGTTCTCATTATAATTGGGGAAAAAAAAATTTGGAAGATTCTGGACTCAGTGCATTTCTCAACTCATCCCTTTCCTTTTGAGAGAGAACATTATCTTCCGGACAAATCTTATCCCACCTGGCAACTTTAACATCATTTTTTATGGCCGACGTGGTATTCTACAAACTTATATTTTAGATAATATTATCGCTTTGTAACGCTAAGATAACGGGCTGTGCCTAGCTCTTTGTTGAGCTTCACAAATCTGCCCCGCGCAGCTTACCATGCCTTCAAGAGTTCCAAGTCTGTTAACAATTAAAAGAACACATACACTTTATATCAAAATATATCACTTTAATTTATAGTACAATTCGATTGTTATAAATTTTTACCTCATACTTCCTGGTTGAGGGAAGCCAATACTTGTACTTTGACGGGATTCAAAAATGATGATGTAGTATTATAGTTGAGATTTTTTTTATCTTTACCGTAAAAAAATGTGTAATCATCGGTCTCCTTGAGCACCTTTAATATAATGTCGTCTAAATTCATGTTGTTTTAGTCGTTTTTTTATTTTTATATAATAACAGTTTTTAACGTGAAATTGGACGTTGAAGTACTACTGTGCAAATAACTCATTCGTTTGTCTTTACAGGAAGCGATGAACTGAATGAACGATGCAATTCAGGAAAGGGTTTGTGATCATACAACTGATGAAAACTGGAAAATCATTCTCATTTGTTCAGTATACGTTAAAGAGTAAAAAAGTTACTAATACACAAATAACCCAAGTTCCTTAGCTTTGTAACGGCTGAAAATTGTATACGTTATAATACAGGCGTTTCGTTTGGAAATTATTATTCATGAAGTAATGTCAAGGCCATATATTTTCAATAAATTTGACCATGATTACCAAGATGTACATATAAGGCAGCGAGGGTTCGATGAAATCGCAACGCAAGTGAACAGTTTTATGATTTCGATGAAAAAAAATGCTGAACTTTTAAGTGGTGAGATCCTCTTCTATTCCTATGTGAGGCATTTCATGCAAAGTGTCCTAGCGCTTCGCCGCGCGGCCCAATTAAGCGAAATCAATCAGTTTCTAACTCACGTAAATAGTATCAAAATATACTCAGAAAAAATAACTAACTAATGATTTTGATAGGAAATTTCCTCAGCTTTCCAATGGTGTGGTCAGATTTTTCGAAATTTTCCATTTTTCCCGAAAAAATTTGACAATTTTTTTTAAAGTTTGAAACGCAAATATCTCAAAACGCCCATTTTTAAAATTTTTTCAAATAGTCCCAATCGAAAGCTGAGGAAATTTCCTAACTGTATGCAAGTTTTCAGAGTGTGCAATTGATTATTACTTAGTGAAACACAGCTGCTAACATCGGGCGCTCGGCCGCGTGACGGTATGACGCCAGCCGCCGCGCCGTCAGCCATCGCGTGGCACCCACTGCCCTATTCTTGTGTATGACACGACTCTAATTTCTCTTTAAAAATTAAACAAATACATGATTTCGATGTATTTTTTTCTCAGTATTTCAATGGTGTGGTCAAATTTTCCAAAAATTTTCATTTTCTCCGGAATAGCTTGACATAAACTTTATAATTCAAAATATTCAGTCGTTTTTGAGATAGTCAGTTTTATAGAGTTCCCGACGATTTTCCCGGTGAAAATGGAAAATTTTGGGAAATCTGACCTCACCATCGGAAAGCTGAGACAATTTCCCATCGGAATAGAGTGATAGTTATTTTTCAAGGTGCACTTAGGTACTTTTACAGCGAGTTGAAAATTAAACGATTCGACTAAATAATACTGTGCGCTGCGGCGCTAGGAGAGTTGATGTGAATGGCCAATAGATGTCATGTGCTAATCCTCTATCATGTTGTAGCCAAAAGCCATTATAACCGCCGCTTATTTATGCAAAAATATCATATTTCGTATCTTGCTCTGCATGAATAATTCGAAAACGTCTAACTGCCTACATCATTATAAATAATCTCGAACGATTAATCATGGGTTTAACATCTATAAGATGCTGTAATCCGTTGAAAACTTTGAATCATAATATATCAAAGAATTTAACCAATGTTCCCAAATCTGTGCATGAGAGTTACCCAAATATTCCAAAGGGGTCCAAAATTTGTGCAGCGTGCAAACGCAAATTGTACAAAGTCGAGTCTAAAAATCGTGAATCTCAAATTCGCGATCAAAAAGCAGCCGAGGCGGGTATCGCAATTCTCAATCAAATTAAAGAGAAGTTTGCGATTACAACTAACAAAGATGAGAGGATTTTCTTGCTCACTTTGTCTCCAAAATGTTGGTCCCGAAACGATATTGTCAGAGAATTCGATTGCACTGAGAGGGAAGCAAGAGCAATTAGCATCAGAAAATGGTATTTTGACATATCCTCCCAAAAAGAAAGGCAGTAATGTCATGTCCACTGACACAGAAACTATAGTAAAATCATTTTATGAACGCGATGATGTAAGTCGAATCATGCCTGGAATGAAAGAGTTCATTTCTGTTAAACAGAGCGATGGACGGAGGATTCACGTACAGAAACGATTACTTCTCGGTGATTCGAGCGATTTATATAGTCAGTTTAAAAAAGAATATGAGATCATTCAGATTGGGTTCACAAAATTTACATTACTCAGACCAAGCCACTGCATCTTATCTGGAAAGAGTGGCACGCATAATGTGTGTGTGCGTTCACCACGAAAATGTAAGACTCATGCTCGAGGCTGTTGATTTCTCTGAGTTAAATTATACCGAAAATTCGAACTTTAAAAAATGACTATCGCAACTTCCTTAAAGCAACCAGATGCCTCAACCCAACAAACGACTGTTATATGGGCAACTGCTTGAACTGTCCAACGGCAACTGATTTTCAGAATCAATTCAATACCCTTTTCAGTGACAACCACATTCATGAAATAACTTTTCATAAGTGGTTGCATACTGATAGATGCAACATAGCATCGCAAACCTTAAATATTCATGAGTTTACAGAATTATGGTGGGTTGCGATTTCGCCGAGAACTACGCTTACGTAGTGCAGAATTCGACACAGTCGTTTCACTGGAATAACAACCAGGCAACAATTTTCACAGTTGTGGTCTATTTTAAAGAAAATGGCAAGGAGGCGCATAAAAGTTTAGCAATAATATCCGATAATTTAAGTCACGACACTATAACTGTGTACACCTACCAAAAAATTATCGTGCAATTTTTAAAGCAACATTTTGTTCCGAAAAGAATTTTTTATTTTACTGATGGCGCTGCACAGCACTTTAAAAATAAAAATAATTTTATTAGCTTAAAACATCATGAAAAAGATTTTGGGGTACCGGCTGAATAGCATTTTTCCGCCACTGCTCATGGCAATGGAGCATGTGAAGATCAAACATCAAACGTGGCGCAAGAAGAGCAAGCTTGCAGCTCGTGGTAAAAAACCATATAACTTCGGTTGAATCTCTGTACGAATGGGCAAAAGGGTACTGCAAGGAAACTGAGATTTTCCTCAGCAAAAAAATCGATTACGACCAATCTTCGCTTGAATTAAAATCAAGGTTCGAAACTAGTAAAGCAATCCCAGGTACCTTGCAGTACCATGCCTTCATTCCAACGAATGATAACTCATTGATACTCAAAAATATATCTTCATCGACTACGTATTGTTACATTATCCTAACGTTACTCTTACACAAAGGGTTGGTCAAGTTTCCGAGCGCGATGTATTTGAAAATTCGACCTTTTGCGATCGCGCACTTGCGCATGCAACTACGTATTGATAGAATACGTCTAATCACTCACGCGTCTCATGATCGGAAGACACGCGAGCACTATGCCATCGACATGAGTTACAGAGACCAGCTAAGATAACGGTATACTAGGTATAGGATTTACGTAACTTATAAATGCACACGACACCATAGCCAACACGCGGCCGCTTGTCACCTAGGAATCGGTGACACGGCTGATAACAATTGATGAGCCAACATTACTCATATTTGGAAGATGTACACGAGCATTAGATCACGCCATTAGGTCAGCTGCAATCTGTATGTACACATAGTTTTAGACAAACACCGGTATAAATGTCAACCATCGCGAACTCACGTAGGCCCCGGTAGCGCGAGATTAGGCTTAAAGAATTTTATGCAATAATTGGGTGAACGACCCACAATCAAAGAGTAGTATCGCAAAACCAGCTCTAGGAGGTAACTCGCTAGAGCACGTAGGCCTACCTGTGGTGAAACACCTGCCGATAATAGACTCTTGACAACTCATCGTGTATGATTAATATTATCAATGTACACGACTACTTAGCAATGTTAGTAACTTTCTAAAATTATTGACTCAGTTTTGTATTTTAAGAGTGATTTAAGTGTTAATAAAGAAAATAGTGAAAATTCGAATTGATGACACCTATGTAGTGTTTTATTGTGAGACCTGATCATGCACCCATCCAATTAATTAATAATTATTTAAACAATTCCTAAACAATGTCGTAACTTAGTAAGGAGATTAATATCAAATAAAGGAAAATAATTTACTTATTTATAAGAACTTTTATTTCATAAAAAAAAGTTGTTATCTTTTCATATTAATCAATAAAGTTATTTTGAAAGAAAAAAACCGCTGCCAATTTATTGGCAAAAAGCTTCCTCATAAAAAATAATATTAATAAAAGGGATCGGTTATTAAAAGAAAAATTCTTATTTCATTTTTAAATTTACTGTCAAGGGTCCTAACTTTCCATCAATTTTCAAAAAGTGTCTCTCATACTAGAGCACTTATCCATAACTTCTCCAACTGTAAATGAAACAGTTCAGATTATTAAATTTATTAAGAAAAAATGAAAAAATTTTCTGATTCAGTTTACTTACCAGAAATGTTTCTTTGCAATTTTGAGTTGATCTTTCTATGCAAATTCACATAGAACTCATTTTTTTTGGCAACGTCATTATAGAGTACATTATTTTTATTATATATGAAAGTATGACTCGCAAAAAAGTCAATGATTATATTGTCCAAACTAATCTATTTACCTTTTTTGAACTGACATTGCAGACTCTTCATAAAACGACTAAACAAATGTTGATTAAAACGCGGTTAGAGTTTGAGTGAATATATTCGAAGTTTAGTGATGTTATACCGAAGTTGGCACTATACGTTCGATGCGTCTGAACGGAGTTCGAACGGAGCCCGAAACGCAGATCAAAATCTTATGTAGAATCGCCCTAAAAAATTTGGATCAGATTTATGATCCAGAGTTGAGGTGGTCTCCTTGTAAGTACATCTAATTCAGATCAAACAAGCTGATTGAACTGATAAGCACGTAACGTGCTCCGAAATATTATAAATATTACTGTTCTCGTAGATTTTCATTCAGTTGAGTGCTTTCTGTTGCGCGTGACCATTCAATTGCTCCAAGCGTCAAACACAACGAAACTCTCAACACAAGCAGGTAATGGAGCTGATCGCAATCAAACGTTCTATGTAAGCACAGACATAATGGCGTGTGAGCAGAATTCTCATTTAAAACGTTTTCTTGTACAGTTGTGGGAGGAGGGAGGGGGGTAGCCGAGTATTTCGGTTACAGTAATGTTCATGGCTATTCCAAGAATTTTATTTAATTTTATATAATCATGCAGCCCGTTTTATTTTACGAGTGCAGTATACACTTTTTTATCATACCAATCAAATTGAATTAAATTTGAAAGTACAAATAGTTCTTCCGCAGTTTTACTTTGAATTTTGATTAGTGATAATAGTTTTCAAATCGTGAACAACACAATTGTTGAAGATAACACAGGCAAAAATCTTCAGTTCCAGAGACCGAACATGATGGACTTTATGTTTATGTGTTGCTGAGTCCGAATGCGGTGTCGGTTTTTCAAAATCAGATCGATTTAAGGTCATTTGAAGGTCATTTAAAGGTCAAATCATGAAAAAAGGTTGAAAAATCTGAAACATTTCTGGTATAGGTTTTCGAGGATGCTGAACTCAAATCTAAAGTCAGATGACCTCTATGATCTCACTTTCAAGGTCATTTAAAAGTGAAACTTAGAAAATTCAATATAAAAATCCAAAAAATATCACAATTCATGTTTTGAGGGTTGCTGAATCTGAATTGAAGGTCATTTTGACTATACCTCAGCATTATAAGATCAATTTACGGTCATTTTAAGAGTAAATCAAGTAAACGCAATAAAATAACAGAAAAAGATTATGTTTAGGTTTTTGAAGCCGACAAATTTAGCTTTTTCATTGAGTGACCTGTAAAAAGTCAAGATTGAGGTCATTTGAAGGTTAAATTAATGAAAAAAGGGCAAAAATTGTAGAAGTATTCGTAATTTTGCATGCCTTTTTACTCTTTGTTGTGTAACGCACCTTTTTTTCTTCAAACGATCGGCGCGAAGGTTACCGTTTGCGTTTAATTTCTCTATGTTGGTTCTCTCCCTTCAACATCCAGCAGTAATCAGCCATCATCGCAAATCCTATTTACCTTGATATCTCCGCTCCATATGTTCTATGTCTTGATGGATCCATTCTCCTTTCTCGTCGCTAAAATCTCCACAGTTTTCTGGGAACTGATCTATGTAGTTGTGCAAGAATTTCAGCTTAGAAGATATATTACATTTCATTTCGCCGAAATGTTGTATCATCTTTGATATTAAAATTTTGCTATCATCGCTTCTGTGATTACCTTGAAAATTGTTGAAGCTAACCCATGTACCATGGTCTATAGAATATTTCTTCTCACAATTTTGCATCAGATTTATGAGAAAACATAGATTCTAAATATTTGTAGTATTCATCATGAATTTTCGGTGAAATGGGATTTAATGAATCTTATAAACTGTATTACCTGCATAGCCATACAGATTAGTTCCCAGAAAATTGTGGAGATTTTAGCGATGAGCAAGAGAATGAATCCATGAAGACATAAAACAAATGTAGCAGCGATATCAAGATGGATCAGTTTGACCTTCAAATGACCTTGAAAGTGACATCACAGAGGTCATCTGACTTCAGATTTGAATTCAGCATCCTTGAAAACCAAAATAGAAAATGTTTCAGATTTTTTAACCTTTTTTCATGATTTGATTTTTAAATGACTTTCAAATGACCTTAAATTGATAGGATTTTCAAAAACCGACACCGGATTTGGATTCAGTGACCCAAAATAAATGAAGTTCACTAGGTCCGATCTCTGGAACTGAAGATTTTTTTTTGTGTGCCAGTGTAATAAATGAAATGGAGGATATTTTATTTACAAAAATAGTTTGAAATGTACCTTGTTGGCTAGGTAGATATGATCGCAACTGGTGTTTATGAATTTCTCTGTATCTTGACAAGACAGAATTAATGATTTTTTTGGTTGATATCCTTTTAATTTTTGCTTCATAAAGGTTTTGAGGTAGCGATAATTATTTATATGAATACTATTTTGCACTGCTTTATTTTTTAAGATTCAGTGTATTACTTTCAAAAGTTTAACAATCAAATAATTTCAAAATTTAAGGTAAAAATCAAAAGATCGATTCTGGTTATACACTCTTACTTGCCTTAATAACAAGAGCGGATTTACTCATGAAAGTTGAGAAGTACGTAAATGCCTATGAAGACTTAAAAATTATTTCTGCTTGTTCATCCTCAATTGTAAACAGGTTTGTAAAATTCCATCAAATATATATTATTATAAAGTAGCCCCTCCCATAATAATAATAATATTAATTTTAAAATATATTTGATGAAATTACAAAAACCTTTCAAAAATGTTTCAGTCAATACAAATGCGCGAACATTTGTAAGTTCTTGAAATATTTCGATGAAAATTGTAGCGGCATACTGCATACACTACAAGCCCTTGAAATTCACTCTTGAGCTCACGCGTAGAAATTAACTGGCCAGACCAAGATGAGCCTCGTACACCTTGCCCTTATCACACATTTATGTTTTCTTCACACACTTTAGCACCCAGACCTGCAAAGAGAAGAGATAAGCAACACAACAAGACAGAGAACAACCAAGAGATCAGAAATGATGAATGAGAAATACTGGTCACTAGACCGATGCTCTCCAAAAGCACACGACGAGAAGCATCGAACAAGCAGATACAATGCCTTTCTCTTCAAGCACCAAGTAACAGACGACAAGAACCAGACGAAGAAAGCCCAGAAGATCACACCTACATTCTTCTTATGCGCTGGATAATCTTGCCACCGGGCGTATACAATCAAAGAACAACATGAGAAAAGATGCCCCTAAATCAACAACAATTGAGAGGTGATAGGTTAACTCGACCCCTGCCCCTCAGTCGAGGCGCATCTCAGGTTAAACATCTGAATTGCTACTTACGTAACCTCACACTAATACGTACGAAACACGAGACAATCCATGGAAGCACCAAAATATCCAACAGCAGACGAATAACGAACACCCAACACACACCAAGCAGAATCACCCAGTGTTGACACGTGAAATGAGCAGACGAAAATCATCGACCTTTCGACACCTTTCGATCAATATCGATCGGCGCTCGCGAGGCGCTTCAGACGACACACGAGAGCGACGACTACGACCACGTTGCGAGTCAGCCATTATCACTGATCTGTTCGCGTGCAAAGCATGTGTGAAGTCGTGTCGTGAGAAAGAAGGATAAAAAAGTAATAAGTACTGGTGTATAAGTGATCTCGAGAAGCATCTCTCAATCTTCGGAGTATTCCTGGTGACGACGTCCAACATCGTGGAAGCCGGCCACCAACCTTGTCGACGAAGAGAGAAGAAGTAGAGTAAGCTAATCTTAAGTATAACCTATTATCGTAAAACTATGAGCTCTCTCGCGTAGTAATAGTCGAGTCTTTCCCCCCGTGATCCTGCGTCCCTACGAGATTTTTCGCGAGTGTTAATTACTCTCCGGTCAGCGAAGACGGATACGTATGTAACAATACTGACGTGAATGATTGTAATTTCAAAGACAAATTTGTTAAAGTCGAAATACGCATTTGTAAATCATTATTATTTCTTCATTTATAATTTACGGTCCACGTGCCGCATATCACGTGGTGGCGCCCATTATTCAGAGTTTGACCAACTAACTAGCAATCATTTTTGTATTCAATAAACTTTATTTTTCATTACAATTTAACCTAAAAGTATATTGTCAATTTATTCAGACGCATAAAATACCCTTATAAATTTTTTTGAAGTGTTTCTTGAAACGTGACTTCAATTCTTAATCCTTTCAGAAACCTTTCAAATCTATAAAACCTTTTAAAAACCTATTACAAATGTTACAAACTTACGTTTTAAGAAACACTTTAAAAAAGTTTCATCGAAATATTTCAGGAACTTACAAATGTCCACGCATTTACATCGACTGAAACATTTTACTGAAATCTTTTTAAAATTTTTCGTATAACTTAACATTGAAACATTTTTGAACGGGTTCTGAAAGGTTTCTGAAAGGTTTGTTAAAAGTTTCTACATTCTCATACTCACGAGTTTTAAACTCAAGTTAAGTGAGTCTGGCATGAGGCGTAGTTCTAACTAAGTTCTCGAATGTTCAAGAGTTAGTCAGATCGTTCGATAGAAATTTTCGGAGAGAAAAAGTAACTGTCAATTTTTTATGGTGGTCGTAAAAAAGGCGTAAGATTTCTCTGGCTACGCTCCGAACTAGGAGCCCGCGCGGCGTTGCGCGTCTGGCCGTGTGTGTAGTGGGTTACTTATCTGTAGGGGCCTTGAAAGATTTTGGAGATTTGAAATTTTTTAGCCTATTTGTAAAAGATATTACATGGCGCATAAAAAACAATTAAACTACGCAAAAACGATAATCGTTGGTTTTTCGCCGCAGAAATCAAAAACATATAATTATATGTTGCGACGGACGAAAATGAAAATATGTTAATTCTGTACTTGGAGAGGTGGGGTGACATTTTTTATAAAATTTTTTTTTATAATTCCTTTTTTTTTTATAAATTCAAATTTTTATAATTCATTTTTTATAATACCTATTTTCATAATAACATTTATTTATAATACCTTCTTTTCACAATAACATTCATTTATAAAAATATAAATTTACACGTATACAATGTATTTAGATCAAGCTCACCGACTTATTTGTCAACTGTATGTTGAGACGTGCGAGGTTTTGGGCTCCAGCCCATGCTCGGCCTGCAGTCCTATTATTTCTTCACTGAGGCTCCGGTTAGATCTTTGAGTCTTACCTCAGAAGGGGTCAAGCCGCCACCAAGTGCGCCGCAAGCTTCAAGTAAGAGAGAAGCAAGCTAAAAGTAAGAGAGAGAAAGTCGCGAAAGGACTACGCGAAATGTACTTTTATACACAAATACTCGTTTCTTTATTTAACTTCAGCTTTCCATTATGATCCATACAATCATTACTTCACTCGCGCTTCGTTTCGCTATCTTGTATCCTTTCTCCTCACTACTATCATCTCATGCATCGGGAATAATCAATAATACGCGAGTCCAAGAGGAAAACGCGCGGGTTACAACGCTAGCCCGACGCGAGTCCCAATCAAGTGTCGCGTAATTGCACTGCGCGCAATCGGCTCGTTTCTTCGAAATACAGTCGACGCCTGTGCTCTACTCGCGCTAGCAGACGTGTGTTCGGTCACACGTGACCAAGATGATACGTACTATCTCGCTCTCTCTCACACGAGTATCCAAGGCGGACGTACCGCTTCGCAAGATGGCCACACACAGGCCTGAAACGTGACACGTGGACTTGAACGACGTCTGCTTGAAATGTCCAAGGTACTCGCTACAATAATTACTCCGATCATCACACGACTAGTACACAACAATTCTACTACGCAAAATACTTTCTATTTTCTCACTCATACATCCTGTTCGAGAAATATTCGAGCAGGTATGAGCGCGCGACGTGTACTCACACACGTTCACGTACTGTACAAGCCCTGCGAGTAATTCTCACTTTGAACCAAGAGATGGCGTAGCACCTCAGCACGTGCTGACGGCAGCTCTGCTATCTGCGCATTATTCGCAATCTCACTCTCTCGTTTTTGCACTCATCGAAGCTACACCTCACGTGTGTCGACCTGTTCAACTGCGAGTAAATCCTCAACGTCACCTCAACAAAAGCTACAGTGAGCATCACTTTCACGCCAATCTCATCACCTCGACTGCTCCATATCATCTCAACAAGCGCAAGCCGGTCAACGAGGAAGTTTCGGCAAGCACATCTCATCGACACACTCATCGAGGCGCAACTCATCGGCCATCTAATCGGAGTCAGCTCATCGATTACGACCAGGTAAAGAAACCATCCAGGCTGCAATTGAAGACCAATAATGTCTACTGCAGGCTTGGTGGGATCTTTTTATCATTGACTCAACTTTCGGGATTATTCGGCGCATCTCAGTTGCACGAGCACACGACGAGAGAAAGTGAGGTTACACGCTGCCATGTGCAATCTCACGTGATCTCGGTCAACTCAGTTCCGGATGCTCTCACATGCAACCGAGAGGATTAATATAACCTCATTCGTTGTGCTCCGGTTGTCTCACAAATCAAGTTCAACTCGCTGTGAAATCAAGAGAAGCTTTGCACATCTCAAGTGCAACAACTCACATTAATAAAATCAAGCTTCGCGTAGATTATTCAAACTTATTGTAAAGACTCTTTAACAAGCAAGTGGGAATTAATATAATCACGCTTCGCGTCGACTGCTTAAATCATTGTACAAAGTCTTGACATTTCATAGTGTAAAATCAATAATATTATCAGTGCAAACCACAGCTTCACAATTGTTATAAACATCTTAAATATTGACTCAGTTTTGAATTAATTAAGAGTGATATTGAGTGAAAATAAAGAAAATAGTGAAAATTGAAATTCATGTCACTTATGCAGTGTTTTATTGTGAGACCTGATCATGCACCCATCCTATTAATTTATAATTGTTTAAGCAATTCCTACACACATACACACTGCAATCTCACACACACACGCGCGTGACCGACCAAGTCTAATACAACCTACAAACTTATTTTCTTCACTCCTTTGCCTTGGCCTTCGTCCTTCGGAGATGCAAGTGAAGGTCGCTGTACAGCGAATTCGCTTCCTTCCGAGCAACTCACGAATCGCCTCGTCACGTCGCAACACTTACCTCGTCGCACTGAACTCAGGCTTGAACACAGCTTCCCCACGAATTACTACTATTAACGTCCAAGGCCAACGCTGTACCACTCCCCAGCGACTTTCTACTTCCACGACACGTCCTCACTCAATCGCTGTCACTGTTCGATTGTGAATCTCGTGTATGTATGCACTGTCGTGCAGATCGACCACGCATCGAATGCGAAGCACTTGATTCGCACAGATAGATCTGCTTTTCAGTGAAATGGTCTGAGCTACGCGTCCGAGGTTAGCTTGGCTCTTCCTTTGTCCTGAACTACGAATGCACGCTCGAGTGATACTTCGATTTCCCTCCTTATCATCACTCTCGGTCGCGCACCATTCTCACGCATTCACACATTACCGTTTTGCATAATTTTCATAATTCGACGCTCAGTGACATCGTCATAATATATATGCAGCAGAGCTGATCTGATCAGATTTGGGAAAAGAATTGAATAACTATACATCATAACATCTTCGACAGGAAATAAAGTAACGGTTTTAATAAATAACATGGTTGAGTTGATGAAATCCCGAGGTTCCAGTTATCATTTATCCTTAGAAGGTTTTCTGTATTATAAAAACGGCGGAACTATAGGAAAACGAGCGTACTGGCTTTGTAAAAAGACCGCACAGTGTTGTACCCGAGCTGTGACTATTTGTGGCCCAGAGGATCAAGAAAGAGCAAGCAGAAACAGAAATTCTTTTGAGACAATTGCAATTAGAATAGAAAGTACGGAAAAGACAAGAACTAAAATGCAAAAAGAAAGATGAAAAACTATTAGCATTAGTTTCACAGTAGTATGAGTACGTTAAAAATAACGATATTATGTCATACTTAAAAAATATTGGTAATATTATAAGATTATAAAATTTGGTTTTATAAAAAATAGATTATAAATAAAAGTATTATAATAAATAAGCGTTATAAAAAATGTGATTATAAAAAAAAATTATAAAAAAAGTACTCCAAATACAAAAAAAGTAGATGCAGCGAATACAAAAATCGTTTTCCGACTATCAAACAAGATCCACAAAAATTCCTCAAGTATATGAGAATGTCCGTAAAAGAGTTTCACTACATCGTTCACGTCCTCTAAAGATCGCTGCAGAAAGACTAGTGCAATTCGCACAAAAAGCCTGTTCTTCCAGAAGAAAAGATTATCATCACCATAAGATTCCTCGCCACAGGATAGAGTTATGTGAGTCAAGCATTTGGGTTCAACATAGGTGTATCTACCGTGAGTAAAATAATTCACGAGGTCATGGACTGCATGTGGATGATTTTGAAACCAGTACATATGAGAGCTCCGACACGTAAATACTTTTCTACGTAAATGGAATATTCCCAATTGCATTGGAGTCATTGACGGCAAACACAGTAGAATAAGAAGCACGCTCACTCTCTCAATTTATATTTCAACTACAAAAGGTATTTTTCGTATTTTTTGCAAGAGTTATATACTACGTATATCACAATTATAATTCATAAGAGTTGTATAGCCAAGTGCATGAAAAAATTAACTTCAAAGTGCATCATAAAGAATCTGACCAACACTTGAATTTTATGATGTGTGATAACATAATTGAAGATGACATGCAGCCAGCTGAGTAAACAGAGCAGGCCTGAGATCAGATATCTAAAATAACAGGATAATAAAACTCTCTGTATTTTAATGAATTTATGATTAGAGCACACGAAGGTTTCTCTTTGGGTCTGAGTTTGAGAGAAGGGGATCAGCCATAGGGCCTTATGAAAATACCTTGTCCTAGATAATGGAGGCCTTAGCCTTATTCTCGATTTTGACTTTGAGCAGAAACAACGCAAGTTTTAGAGAAGAGTCAGCCTAGCTCACCTCTGCTGAGGCAGACGGTCAGCTAGTGCCTTGTTATCCGGAGACAGTCGAACCGTGTAGAGCGAAAATCTAAGTCAAGTTCAAAAGTTAGTCAGAAGTACTAGAATCATTTTAAAGTTATAGTTTAAATAGTTTTTGGGAATTAAACTCTTTGATACGTGAGATGCTCAAGTGGTTACAGCTCATCCTCTGAAGATCATTGATTCGCCATCGTCTGGGGCATCGTACAAGAAGGGCATCAACGAGCCAAGAGGAAGCCAGCCTTTTAGTGTATGTTTTAAAGTCGAGTAAAATAAATTAATTTAAGTCATTTTAAAAATTATGAAAAATTGCCAACGTCTTATTATTTCAACGCAATCCTAACCACTTCTGTGAGAAAGAATTTAAATATAAAACTATGTAATATACGTTATTTCGGATGTTACACAAGCAGTTGTCGACGGCAATGGGAAATTTACATTTATCGATATCCGTCCCTACGGCTCCCTCAGTGATGGTGCAATATTTGGTCACTCCGATTTAAAAATAGGTCTCGATGAACGTGCGTTATTATTTTATTGGAGACGGGGCCTTCCCTTCTGCGATAAGACCTGTTAAAACCTATTCAAGGCTATACCTTATCTCCATTGCAAAAATATTACAATAAATGTATATCGAGAGCTATAGTTGTCGTTGGAAATGCATTTGGGAGATTGACTCAAAAATTTCGATTTTTTCATACAATTATACAGTGCCGGCCTGATACCATTGATAAAAATCATCAAGGCTACGTGCATACTGCATAATATTACCTTGACGGATGTTTAAAACGAGGAAGTAGCTGTATTTTTATCGCAAGAGGATATTGTCAATCAAAATTATTCAGATGCACATTTTAGACAAGGTCTCGTGGAAAGAGAGAAGCTGTTTCGATGGTTCAATGGACACTCAAATTATCTCTAGATGCATTGTAAAAAAGTAAGTTAAATGCACTTGAGCCAGTTGTTGAGTCAAGGAGACGAACACATTTATTTTTTGACATTTGGGGCGAAAAACCATTGTTGACCCAGCACCTCGCGGAAGTGACCAAAACGGGCCGATTACTCAGTTTGCAGCTCGCTTGCAAAGGCTCAAATAAAATTTAGAAAAATGAACTAAATATAAGTTTCAATAGGTTTTTACCTCAGCTTTCAAGTGATGAAGTCGAAAATGCCAAAATGTGCCTTCCTTGCCTCAAAAAAGGGACTTGAAGGTAAATTACGCTGCAACTTCTAGAGTACAACTCCAATCGAGTTTTAGAGTAGCTAGATCGAAAGATCTTGCGATTTCACTTCGTCTTTAAAAAAGTGGGTATTTTCGATTTTCTCGAGCAGTGAAGGAGGAAAGAGCAACGGGTACTCTGTTGAGCTGCAGCACTGCACCTAGGAAGAAATAACTGAAAACGAGAGAAACCGCGAGAGAGAGAGGAAAAAATGATATGAGGGTAAATCAAATAACTACATAGAGATATTTATGGTTTAAATCATACAATGACTTTATTGAATAACGTTTGATTCTATCCCTCACACTGAGCCGAAGCTCGCACACACACGTTTACACTGGGTCGCGAGCTGCGTTGCCGTCGGAGGGAAGGCGATGCCGCGCAAGCTCGAAGTAAAGCTCAGTTTGATTGCTTACCTTTATCGCTCTGACATTCCCATTGAGTTTGGGTAGCCAGGAGGGTGACTCAGCGGTATAGTGGGGTCGCCTAGCTTCGCGTTCTTACTCTTCTTTCCGTCAGACGGGGCCGTTGGCCACACGCCTTTTGGAATGGTACCCCTTCAACTTACCTGCTTTGGGCCGTTTTGGGGGCCTTACGGTTGCCAGCAGCACCTCTTTACGGACCTCCTGGCTGACGCCGCGCAGATTTTCTACCAGCTTGTTGATGGCGGCGACCCAAGCCGTTGCACCTGGCTCGGGCTGCGCGATGACCTGCGCAGATTGCGGTATGTCAGCTTTCTGCTGCAGTGCGGTAGCTGGCTCCACGAGCGCTCGTTCCTCCACGCGAGGCGGTGGTTCGATGACCCGTAGGGCAGCTCGCGGTGGCGGGGCTTGTCGGGCTGAAGCTGGTGGAGGTGGAGGCCTTGCAGCCAAGGCGGAAGGTTGCTCTACAATCTCAGTTATAGTGGTGGTGCTATGTAAACTTGTTGGCACGCCCGCCACCCATGGTGCGTGTCCGAGCAGATGAAGCAGCCGCCTTTTGGCGGTTCAATCTGGGCATTGCGTAGCATGTGTCGGCCGTCGAATACGGCGCCTCGTCGCTTCGGTTCGGTTTCGAGGAGGGAAGCCTGGTACTCTATCTCCCACCAAGACTACTCCTCGTTGCCCTTCCGTCGAACGGAGACGACTTGGCGGGTCTGTGACGCTAAAGTTCGTGGTGGCTTCGTCTCCTTCGGGGTAGAGCCTTGTCTCGCCATGTCACGTTGCATCGTCCAATATTTCTCTTGCTGCGCGGCGACGCGACGGGTGGAGGCCACAGCTCGCTCGTGACGCTTCCGTTCGAGGCGCTCGCGAGCCTCCTAGGTGTCCTGAGCACGGTCTTGTGTAAGACACTCTTCTTTTTGGCGTTCACGTTGGTGAGCCTCAGACCGGTTCATTTTGGAAATTTTTTTTTTAATTTCAGGAGCACCAGCAGAGTCCTTTAGTTAAACTAAAAACATGAAGTTTGCCGCTAACCTGGTGTCACTAGGTGCCCTGAATAGCTATCGATAGCTTTTTTAAATTTGTTTAAAGACGCTACCGCTAGGTGGCGCCGGCCCAGCGCGTCGCGCTCGCTAACGAAGCAATCAAGTTCGGACGATATATACGGGCTCGCCGCGCAGTAAAATTGATTACCTGGCATACGCTGGCGGTAGGTGCAAAGCACTTGAGTTTCGCGGTCGGAGAGATTTATCTCTCAGCTCGCTGCGAACTTACACTGTCGGTCGGAGATTTTATCTCCGCTCGCTGACGGTGTAAGAAGACGGTCGTGGGGAAACCCTGGCTCGCTGTCACTCAAGTGTCTTTGTAGCCTATCGGCTAGCTATTTGCCTTTTGTAAGCGCGACTCTTACGACGTGCGGTAAGAGTCGGCTACATACACTCGGCGTCGGCCGACAAATCAATCTTGAAAAATTGTATGATGATTGGCTTGAGCTTGCGACACGAAGCTCGAGCACTTTGTTTATTAAATAACTATATATTTGATCCATGCTCATGTAAATACATTATTTAAATATTGACTGTTAATAAATAATTATTAATTTCTTTAAACATATATGCTAATCGTAAAAAACTCATTTCAATTTCCCTTCCAACACAGCAGATCGTAGCAATCAAGGCTTTATTGTTTTTGGCCTTTAACATCAAAAACATGGTCCTTCGAGCCGGATATATCTGTTGTGTTTGGACGGTTAAATTGAATAGTTTAGCGATTGTTTGAAAGAAAGTCAATTTGAAATTACTGCATCAAAATGACCAAAATGCAAGAGCAAAAGCAGGTGGCCCGCCTGATCAAAAATTCCTTTATCAATTTTAAAAAACTTGGAAAGGATTTGATGACGGCTGGCGCTTGCGTCTCTCGAATGGAACAGCTGAAAGTACGCTGGGAGGAATTCGAGAAAAATCATAAGGCGTTAATGGCAGATGAGGACATGGACGCCGAAGATGAGTACTTCGAAAAAAATCAGTACGAGATCAGCTATGAGGACTTCCTAATGAATATGGGCCTCTATCAGGATCATCTACTCAAAGTTAAAAAGAGATCAGTCAACTCGGTGCGAACTCAGGTACTAATCAAATAGAGGCTGATATGGATGTCAATCGAGCCAAGTTGCCGCAGATAATCATCGGCGACTTCTCCGGCGATATTCAAGATTGGGTGAGATTCCGTGATACATTCAAAGAGATGGTAATCGACAGACCGAATCTCCCGAACATCTTCAGGATGAATTATTTGAGGACGTACGTCAAGGGTGAAGCAGCCGAGCTACTGAAAGAAATCCCCTCTGGCGGTGAGCACTTCGCCAACGCTTGGAAAGTGCTGCTAAATCATTACGACAACACCAGATTATTAATCCACAAGTTGCTTGAAAGGTTGATATCAATGCCGGCAATGGCCGACAATTCAGCCAGCGAACTCATGCGAGTGCTGAACGGGACTCGCAATATACTGCAAGCTCTGAAAGCGCTTGGCAGCCCGGTAGAGCATTGGGATCACTTCACGGTTTTTCTGACAAGAAGCAAAATAACGCTTCAGTGCCAAGCCAAGTGGGAAGACAGCGTAAAGCAAAAAGAGAACTCCGCGACCCCCAGCTCATTCGACGAACTTTGCAAATTTCTGGAGGCAGAAAGGAGTACGCTCGCGCTGTTGGAAAGCAACAAGGAATTTGCCAAGAAAACTCCTCAAGCGAGAACAGAAAATAAGGCCACGAAGAACAAGAGTCGCAAATCCAATAATTTTGTGCAAGCAAACGCTGATACAACGACGTGCCCGGTATGCTCTGATACGCATTCTATCGAGCAATGCAGCAAATTTAGAAAGCAAACCGTCGACGAGAGAAAACAGACTCTCGGCAAAAAACGATTGTGCTACAATTGTTTTGGCACACACATGTTGAGAGATTGCAAGTCCACTTCAACGTGCTTTACGTGTAACGGCAAGCATCACACCTTGATTCATACTCCGTTCAAAAGGGACAGTGCTCAAAATTCGTCTGCCAAAGGAAAAGTATCGTCAACAGAAAAGCCCGAGAATAACGAGGAAGTTGCATCTCCGCAGAGCGTTCTAGCCACTACTTCTTATAATGAGAAGGAAATAAGTGGCGAAGCATTGCTTGCGACAGCTAGCATCAGAGTGTCATCGAGTGACGGACAGTGCACTATCGTGCGTGCCCTGGTCGATCAATGCGCTCAGTCTTCGTTTGTGACTGAGGCTTTGTGTCAGCGACTGTGCCTAAAGAAACGCAGAGTAAACATTCCGGTTTCTGGTATAGGACAAGGTCTGACAAATAGTCGATCAGAAGTAGAATTGGCAATTCGACCGCATTTTCCGTCGAAATTTAAGCTCCTGTTGAAAGCTTACGTGTTGCCAACTATTACAAGTTATCAGCCCTCGTGCAGAGATCCGAAGATATGGTCGCATATCCAAGGACTGCAGTTGGCCGATCCAAACTTTGAGCGACCAGGCCGCATCGATGTGCTGTTGAGCACGCAGATTCACGCCCGCATTGTCCAAGAAGGCTTGAAAACGGGCGGTGAAAATGCACCTATCGCCACTAAGTCAAGGCTCGGTTGGATACTGTCTGGTAGTGTCGACGAGCCGAGTCAAGGAGGCACCATCGTATGCCTGCAAACAGATGGTCGGTTGGACGATCTGTTGAAATCTTTCTGGGAGATCGAAGAGCCGCCTCATGCTCTTCCTTGGTCCGCAGAAGATAAGCTGTGCGAAGCGCACTACCAGAACAACACCGTTCGACTCGCCGATGGCCGATATCAAGTTCGACTGCCAGCGAAGCCTGAGATGCCTCTCGATTGGGACAACTCTCGGCAGATAGCACGAAGCTGTTTACTTTCATTGGAAAGAAAGTTCAACAGGAACCCATCGCTTCGAGCAGAATACAGCTCGGCGATCACGCAAATGATCAAATCCAATCAAATGCGTAAAGTTGATATTCGAACAGAAGACTATGGTGCGCATTACTTCCTGCCGCATCATGCTGTGGTCAAAGAAAGCAGTACGACTACTCGTGTTCGACCAGTGTTCAACGCCTCGGCCAGAAATGCCGCAGGTCATTCGTTGAACGAGCATCTCATGACTGGCCCGAATCTGTTGCCGCAACTCGTGCTCGTGCTCGCTCATTGGCGCTGCTACCCTATAGCTTTCGTGGCGGATGTCTCGAAAATGTACTTACAAGTACGCCTTCACCCAGAAGATTGGAAATTACAATCCATCCTTTGGCGTGAAGACCCGAGAAAGGATATAGAAAATTATGTCCTTACCACTGTCACGTTTGGCTGTGGTCCGTCTGCTTTTCTAGCCAGTCGCACTCTGAGAAAGCTAGCTGAGGACGACGGAGCTAAATTTCCTTTAGCTACTTCTGTCATACATAATGAAATGTATATGGACGACGTCTTGTCCGGAGCTTTCGACGTGGGTACAGCTGTGCAAAAACGAAATCAGCTGAACTCGTTGCTGTTATCTGGAGGTTTCCGCTTGGCCAAGTGGATGACCAACGACGCAAAGTTGCTAAGTTCGTTTGAATCGTCAGATTTGGCCAAAGAAGCTACACTCAAAGTCGGCCTGGGATTTTCAGTGCTCGGACTCGTATGGGAGCCAAGAACTGATGTCTTTCGCTTCAACGTGACGCTCGAACCCCTGTCCGCTCCGATCACCAAAAGAAAGGTTTTATCGAGCATTGCAGGCATGTTCGACCCCTCGGGTTGGATTTCGCCCGTCTTGATCACATTAAAAATATTTATGCAATCTCTGTGGCTTCTGACCAAAGAGTGGGATACTCCTTTGCCCGACGATGAGATTGAGAAATGGCGTGCTTTCGAGGTCGACTTGCAGGAGTTACCCTCGGTAACGATTCCCAGGTGGAATGGTTACATGCCCGACACGTATATTGAATTGCACGGCTTCGCAGACGCATCAAAGTTTGCTTACGCTGCCGTGCTTTACTTACGTTTGATTTGCCAAGGGCAAGCTCGAGTAACGTTACTCGCTTCAAAGACAAAGGTGGCTCCTCTCAAGACTTTATCTATACCTCGACTTGAGCTGTGTGCTGCGCATCTCTTAGCGAAGCTCGCAGCGTCCTTCGTTGCCACGGGCGATTTCACAGGCCAAGCTACATCTTTGGTCTGACTCGAAAACTACGCTGCATTGGATTCACGGCTTACCGGCGAGATGGCCGGTATTTGTAGCCAACCGATGCGCCGACATAATTACGCATGTGCCACAAGCAATTTGGCACTACGTAAATACGAAGCACAATCCTGCTGACCTTGCATCCCGAGGATGCACCGTAGCTGTTCTACGCAGTGAACGGCTTTGGTGGCACGGTCCGGAGATGCTCTCGACGACGACTCGGCATTGGACGAGCGACGAAGTGACTTACACGTCGGAAAGTGTGGAGAGCGAAGCTCCAACAGAACAGACAGTACTGGCGCAAAGCACGTGCACTTTACAAGACTGTGATCTGTTCGATCGCTTTTCTTCGTACATGCGCTTGAAGAAAGTTATGGTACATTGTCTGCGCTTCGTGACCAAGCTGGCAGGCCGATGCAATTTAACTTTAGAATTGCAGTTCGAGGCAGCCGATGGCACCGAAGTCACCGTGCAAGAGCTTGATCAATCAGCACGTCATTTATGTCGCATGACGCAGGTTGCACTTCTACCTGAAGAAATGCAACGTATCGCCGACAAGGCACAGCTCGACAAACAACACCCTCTGGCCAAGCTGTGTCCAATACTCGCAAACGGATTAATCCGTGTTGGTGGCAGATTGAGGCACGCTGCTCTCAGCGAAGATCGCAAGCATCCTATTATTTTGCCAGCCAAGAGTCGATTGGTTCAGCTGCTTGTCGACGACATGCACGAGAAGATGTTCCACGGCGGAACACATTTAATCGCTACGCACTTGAGACAACAGTATTGGATTCCACGTCTCAAAAACGTAATAAGCGCAAGATTGCGACGCTGCGTGGTGTGTCTCCGATACGGAGCCGAGACGGCGTTCCAGCGCATGGCTGATTTACCCGCAGCTCGCGTAAATCGATGTCGCTCATTTGAAGAAGCTGGACTAGACTATGCTGGCCCTTTCCCGATCAAAGCTTCCAGACATCGAGGAACGTATTCATACAAAGGCTATTTTGCCATTTTTGTATGCATGGCTACGAAAGCGATACATCTAGAAGCCGTATCATCATACGACACAGACTCTTTCATCGCAGCTTTTCGTCGCTTCATCTCTCGCAGAGGTCCGTGTCGGCATCTGTACAGCGACCGTGGCACGAATTTCGTGGGAGCCGACGCTGAACTTAGACGGCTACATTGTCTAGGTTCTGGGTTCTACAATTCGATATGTGCCCAACTGCGTGACAAACATGGCACGACTTGGCATTTTAACCCGCCAAGTGCGCCACACTTTGGCGGCTTATGGGAGTCCGGCGTAAAATCGGTCAAATATCATTTGAAGCGCATGGTCGGTGACAATCTGTTCACTTATGAAGAGTTTTCAACTCTGCTGGCACAGATCGAGGCGATTTTAAATTCTCGTCCACTCACGCCATTGCCAGACGGATTTGAGCCTGACTCTGTGCTTACACCAGCTCATCCGTTGATCGGTGAATCATCGATCGTGCTTAACGAGCCCCCGCTGAAAGACAAAAAATTGGGCCCGTTGGAGCGATGGAAATTAGTGACGCAAATCACTCAAGATTTTTGGGAGCGTTGGTGCTCGGAGTATTTACTCACTTTACAAAAAAGAAATAAGTGGCTAAGCGTAAAAAGGAATCTTAGCCCAGGAGATATCGTGCTGGTCAAAGATGAGATTCTCCCTTGCGCTCGATGGCCCTTGGCCAGGGTTGTTGAAGTACACCCTGGGCGCGACGGATTAGTACGCGCTGTTACCATTGCGACTGCGAAGGGTACGTACAAACGACCGATCGTGAAACTTGTTCAATTGGTCGCTCACGAGGAGTAATAAATTATAAATCGGCCGCCAGATGTCATGTGTCTATCCAAAAGAGACATTATCAAAGTTAGTTCATGGCTCACCGCCAGATGGCGCATGGCGGCCCTCAAGAGAAATCACTCAGCTTGAGTATATAGCAAGCTACATTCGTTGCCATTTTTACTGTCGATTACGGTACGTTTCAACTGGAGCAGTGTGCGCGTACAGTGAAGTTATGGTTTTTCGCAAGAAAAGACACTGTAAGAAAAATCAAGGTGGTGTAAAGTGGCGTGCTCGACTTGCTAAGTTTCTCATCAAGAAAATGAAAGAAGCACCCACCACGGCTCTCCTTCAAGACGGTATCGGAGAGACACCTTCTGCGTCTCTGCCAAGCAACGTCGAAGAGCCATCCGCTTCATCTCTTATCCGGGACTGTGTCGAGGAACCGCCAATCGTGACTCTCACTCGTGACGAAGTCATAGACAGAGTGAGAAATCGTCGATCTGCCGTTGCAACGTCGACACACACGGACGACGATCCAGTCACTGTCTTCAATGCTATGACGAGCGATCCTCCAGAAATTCAAGGTCTACCAGACATGATCGCTGTCGTCGAGATTGCTTCTCACGGCGAGACAGAGCAAGATAAACCCACCGTCGGTACGCAAATGCTTGAGGTAAAGGCAGCCACATCTACTTCTTCTGAAGCATCAGCTCTCAACGAGGACCTACCTACACCTGCAAATTCTGTAGTAGACCCTCGCCTAGAAGAGAAGAAAAAGAAGCTTGATCAAGGGGTTGCATACGCTGAATGGCGGCTTATACCGATCGATATACCCGAGCCTGCATACAGGCGAGCTCAAACTACATGCAGGCCTACATGCAGCCAATCGAAAACTGCATCTAAACCAGCAACGACCCAGACGTCTCGTGTTACAGCAGTTCCTGTGGTGACTTACACACCTACACCCAAAGTTGAGCTCGCCCGCCGCCGACGAGAGGAAGCCGCCCAAGCCAGAGCCCTGCTGCGCCCACCGGATGAAATCGAGGACATCTTCGCCTCCGGTCGGCCCGTATCTGATGACGAGTACAACGCGTGGAAGAAGAAGACGCCCAGCCGAGGTGCTTAGTATAATCATTGTTATATTTATATTTATATTTTATTATTTCAGTTTTCCTTTTCATTTTCAATTTATTATAATGTTGTTAAAGTTGTAAGAAACCCCCTAGGGGTGTTTCCGGGGCCGGTATGTTTAAAGACGCTACCGCTAGGTGGCGTCGGCCCAGCGCGTCGCGCTCGCTAACGAAGCAATCAAGTTCGGACGATATATACGGGCTCGCCGCGCAGTAAAATTGATTACCTGGCATACGCTGGCGGTAGGTGCAAGGCACTTGAGTTTCGCGGTCGGAGAGATTTATCTCTCAGCTCGCTGCGAACTTACACTGTCGGTCGGAGATTTTATCTCGGCTCGCTGACGGTGTAAGAAGACGGTTGTGGGGAAACCCTGGCTCGCTGTCACTCAAGTGTCTTTGTAGCCTATCGGCTAGCTATTTGCCTTTTGTAAGCGCGACTCTTACGACGTGCGGTAAGAGTCGGCTACATACACTCGGCGTCGGCCGACAAATCAATCTTGAAAAATTGTATGATTGATTGGCTCGAGCTTGCGACACGAAGCTCGAGCACTTTGTTTATTAAATAACTATATTTGATCCATGCTCATGTAAATACATTATTTAAATATTGACTGTTAATAAATAATTATTAATTTCTTTAAACATATGCTAATCGTAAAAAACTCATTTCAATTTCCCTTCCAACACAGCAGATCGTAGCAATCAAGGCTTTATTGTTTTTGGCCTTTAACATCAAAAAACAAAATTTAAAAACGTGGTGCGAAAATTGGACAGCATCGCTAAATAAGATTTAAATTGCCTACTGTGCTCTGAGGGTAAAATCTATATTAACAATACGTTATAATACGTAATTTTTTGTGTAGAATCGATCCCCGTTGTTATTTTTGACCTAGGAGTACGATAAAATTGAATAAAATGCACTTTTTCGATATTTTTTTTAAAAATTTCGAAAAGTTTATATTCAAGGGCGTGTCAAATGAACAGAAAAAATCTAGAAAATTTTTTGATACTACCAAAATTTAGGAATTTTTCTTAAAAATCCAACGATATATATTACTATATACTATAAAATTATTAACATACATAAAAACAACTTTATCCCAAAAACGACATTATAAAAATTGAAAAATCGAAAAGTGTATTAGTTTCTTCCAGGAAACGACTAAGTAAAATCAAATTTGAAAAAAATTGCTTTTATGTATGTAAATAATTTTATAGTAAATACTAATATATATCGTTGGATTTGTAAGAAAAATTCCTAAATTTTGGTAGTATCAAAAAATTTTCTAGATTTTTTCTGTTCATTTGACACGTCCTCGAAAATGAACATTGCGAAATTTATCGCACCAAGTTTTTAAATTTAAAAAAGCTATCGACAGCTATTCAGGGCACCTAGCGACACCAGGTAGACGGCAAACTTCATGTTTTTAGTTTAACTAAAGGATTCTGCCAGCGCTCCCAAAATTAAAAAAATTTTTCCAAAACAAACCGGTCTAGTGAGCCTCCTCAGCGGCCTGAACACGTTTCTGCCTGCAACGCTCTTCCCCGGGGCGTTTGCGTTGGCGGGTCTCCTCAGCGGCCTGAGCGCGTTCCTAGCTGCGGTGCTCTTCGTCGGTGGTAGCATCGACGATGGCTACGGCGTGGGTTGGTGCCTGAGTAGAGGGAACTTCGGCTGTTGCCGGTGCTTGGGTCGATTGCTGGACCTTGGGCAGCCGCGCGTTTCGCGCGAAAGATGTCGGCTCGATCCTTTGCCACCAGGAGCCGCTGGAGCTGCTCCAGATTCTGGGTCGGCGGCGAGATTAGGGTGGTCATTTGGCCCAAGTTGACGGCTTCGACCATCTTTTCCTCCCTCTCGATGGCCGCGGTGAGCTTCTCGCGGCGGACCCGGCGACGCTGGCCGCTCGTCAGGCCCACGTTGTGAACAATCTTCATCACTCCAGTGTCCCGAAATCTTGGCGAAAAAGTGAAATTGTTTGCCGCTGGTTGTTCCTCGGCCTGCATCTGCACGCAGGTGGCGATGCGCGTCCAGTGCCCCCGGGTCCCTCGGATGCGATTTACAGCTCGCTTGCGCATCTTGAAGCGTTCGTTGCTTCTTTGACGTAGCGTAGCGCTTATGGACGGAAATATATCTGAAACATACACCAAAATTAAGATTAGTTTATTCGCTTCCTGAGTCACTTCTCATTACAATGAACTCGGTACATGCAATTTGTGTATCTGTTTTGCGCGACTTTATGTAACGCTTCGAATCGCTTACGGCGACTTTCGTGACGCGTTTATCATTCAGTGTCTCGAATACGTAGATGGAGGGTGAGAGAAGTTTCAACACTTTAACCGGGCCCTAGTAACGTGAATCGAGCTTTTTATTAAATCCGTCTGCGCCGACTGATAATAAATGCGTGCGTCGCATAACGATGTCGCACTCGAATTGCATCGAGTCACGAAATACGGTCGAGCCACACAGTTTCGTCTACCTCCCAGTATTTGACTGTCAGAGCTTCTATCTCGCGACGTAAGCTTTTTACAGGTCTCGGGTGTTTGCCGTAGTTAAGAAACACGGGAGATATACGGGTCGAGAACTGTACCACAGGGTTCATCGCGTGGTGCAGCTCATATAGGTATTTGTCCCAATCTCGGTGATTCGCGCCTACGTACGTGGCGATTATTGTTTTTAGCGTACTATTCGCTCGTTCGGTAGGGTTCATTCTTGAGATATATGGGGCGGTCGTGACTTGGCGTATGCCGTAGGCATTGAGGATGGCTGTTACGTCCTGCTCCTTACCGTTATCACAAATGAGAAAATTGGGCGTTTCCCAGCAGAAAAGCACAAGTTCCTCGAGCGCGCTTGCAACCGTTTTCCCTGTGGTGCATCGCACGGGTTTGAGTTCCACCCAGCGAGTAAATAAATCGACAAGTATGATTAAAGACTTATTTTGACTCTTGCTGAGCGGAAACTCCATTAAATCGCACGCTATTACGGACCATGGACGCTCGATCACGCGTCGCCCCATAAGTCTGATCGCGGACCGGTCTGATCTATTTTATAGCACTGACATGTATCACATGAGCGAACGTATTCGTGTACGTCGTGATACATGCCACGCCAGTAATATTTGCGTTTGATGCGATCGTAAGGTTTTTTCGATGCCGAGATGCCCGGCGCTTTTGATATCGTGAGCGGCACGCATGACTCTTTCTCTTTGTGCTGGCGGCACGACCAATTTCCAGCCCTCCTCACAATCGGTGATAGGATTGAGGAGCGGATCGTAGCGATAATAATATAGGTTGCCACCCTTGACTCGCCAATTTAGCCAGTGCTGAGGATTCTGCGTGACATCTCGTAAGAGTCGCTAATGTTCTTCGTCGCTTTCATCGCTAACACCTGCGGAGCATACTTCTTCGTCGTCTTCATATGCGCGCGATAAGGCGTCTGGCAATTCGTGTACTTTGCCTCGCCTGTGTACTATCTTGAACTCCCATTGTTGCATCTCCAAGGCCCATCGGGCAAGACGGCCCGTCGGGTCCTTGAGATTGCGCAGATACTAGAGTGCGCTATGATCTGTTACGGCGATGAACTTGTACCTTTCCAAGTACGGACAAAGTTGACGTATCGTCCACAGGAGCGCGAGACACTCCTTCTCGCTAGTCGTATAGCTGCCAAAGTATCAAATAAAGAATTGACTTGGGTACAGTGGGGCCTCATGTAGACCGCGGTGAGCAAAAGATTCATTGTCTTGAAAGACGGATCTAGAAACAAAAACTCCGAAGTATTATCGTACTTCGGACTTGAGGTGGCTAGAGTTTTGACTTGAAAGCAGTCACGAACATACGCCGCCACACCGCCATCACCCCTCTCAGATCTGTCGTTATGGAAAAAGTTGTAGCCATCAAGTTGAAACACCGAGTCGGGAGCATCAGGTACAAGAAAAGTCTTTGAAATTGCGAAGATGTCATAGTTGAAGCTAGTGATGCAATCCTCGACCAAGGAAAAATGATATTCGAGGCGATTTACATTTGCGTGAGCAACAGAAAGAAAATTGTCACGTACCAGCGGGTGGGTGGTGGGCAGGCGGATAGAGGAATTGAATGACTGTCATTGGGGCCTCGAATTAAGGCCTTCAAGCTTTTGGCACTGGAGACGGGCACAAGAGTTTAGCCAATCGTCTCTCTCATGTAGACGACGAAGTCACGCACCAATGGTCGTGCATAATTGAGTCTGTATGCTGCTTCATGGGTCTGAGACAATAGGCGGTGAACGGCGGTCGGCCACAAAGATCGAAGCATGACCCTGCCTGAGCCACCCATGCTGAACAGCGATTGATGGTCCTTGTCTGAGAGCTTGATAGAGTTGAAGATGATGTTATCACGTGCAGTAGGCGATGAGCATTTAAAAACAAAGGCCCTGGTGCTAGGGGTATCCATGTTGCCATCACGGGTGCGAGCCTTGGGCTGCCAATCTCTAGTGCGAACGACAAAGCGCGAGAAGCCGTCAAAAACTAAGGCCGCTAATATCTCCTCCAGGATCTGACCGTTCGATACGTGGACACTTACTCCATGGAAATAAAGCTCCTTCCAGACATTACATGACTGCTAGTTTCACGCGATCAAACTTCAAATGCTTACGATATGGAATCATTTGAATTTCAGAGATGGCTTTTTTATGTTATTACGCTCAATCTTGCTGCTTGAATTTATTTGGTAATCGACATTTTCATTGTAAAATTTTAAGACTTTTTTCAATCTTTACTTAAAACTTATTTAAGCACTAATTAACTCTGAAAAAACTGCGACAAATTTATCATAAATTATTTTCTTAACTTTGTATAAAAAATTTTGCTGAAACTTTAAATTTTTTCAAGCTTTCAGTTTCTACTATTAGCCATTTAAATTTTTGTCACAGATAATTGTAAGATTAAATCCATTAAATAGGGAATTCTTTTTACCTTCAAGTTTGCACATTCACTTTTGTCAAACATAACTCGCAACCTTAATACTCCAAAACGATAATTTTAACTCTTTTCTATTGTGTTGAAAAGTGAAGCAGTTGAAAGCACGCATTTATGATAATGGTTATGAACTTTAAGGCGATTAGTGGTAACTCCCTAAGCATCCCACCGGTGACTTTATCGTTGCCAGGAGCATTTTTGCGATTTAATACACGAGCTAGGTGCTACCCGAAGGCAACCTTTTTCCAACTATCCTTGACCACTATCCAGTCTTCATATACTTTAAAACAAATTGTATTCTATTATGCTCTCTAAATCAATCTAAAATCGAGTTTTCTTTGATAACTTAAATAAATAATAAAACTATGAATTGTATTTTTTCAGATCTCGTATTTGCAGCAACTTATTCAAATGTTTCTTAATGAGTAGTATAGTGAACACAGAAAATTATTCAAATGACCAATTTCGAGATAAAATAAGTAAGATTACTTTATTCATTCACTTATTTCAGTAATTGCCGTGTATATAATTATAGTAACAAAATATCGTTTAACATATTCTGAACCATTATAAACTCTTCAAAACCGTTCTTTCATGCTTCAAAATGGCGAGCTACCGACATCTGATTTTCCTGTTTTCATAGCTCTGCTTACTGCTCAATAGTTCAGACTTCTCCATGCAATTTTGACACCGATTCATTCAAATCCATTTCACCGTAACCTCATTTCATTCATAATAATCGTCCTTAACTTTCTATATTTTTTTCTATTTCACCCTGCTCCACTTCCAAAATTCCATCCTCATTCCTTTTCACTCCTCTCCTCCCATAGTGCGTTGAGATCAAGTGGCTGTAGCGGTACAGGTTGAGGGTCCGGTGCCTGCTTTTATCCTTCTGCTGAACTTCAAAAATTGAGAGAGGGACTCATTGCCAAGTGCCACTGTGCAGTAGCACACTTGCTTTTTTACTTCTGCTATCATAAGCTGTTTTGTATAAATTCTGTTAATTTCTGTTGAATTGTTTACATATTTATTCCACCGACCAATTGTACTTTTAAATTGCTGTTGGGACCCATGTGGTTATACCTCAGGGCCCCAATAAAAACCTTAATCAATCAATCAATCAATCAATCAATCGATCAATCAATCAATCTCTCTCTTTCTCTCTCTCTCTCTCTCTCCTGTCTCTCAGCGATAAGTGTGCCTACACGTGTCTTGACGAGCTCTCCAAATTGTTGCTTTTTTCTGCCGCAAACTGCCCTCGGGCATTTCTTTTTGCAGATATTTCTTGCGTGCTCTAAATTTGCAAGGTCGTGGCTGTAAGCTTAATGCTTCATCACCCTTGCATTTCAGTAAAACAAGGAAAAACTGCATGGATCATCTTTTTAAGGTTAGTCAACTATTCACTGCTCGCAGCAGACGGACCTGCGCAGCTCATCTCGCCTGACGCAAGGAGAGAACTCTCCACTCCCTGCTACCACTACAACCACATAGACACCTGTACATCGAGTCGCGGCGCTACGGTAAATGGAGGAGCCCAGCGATCGAGTGGACTAGCGAGCAAAGTTAAACAGCACCTACTCTCTTCTTGCCCTCCGAGTTGTTTTTTGTTGTCTGCTGAACATGATTGCTGTGTGTGAATTGTAACGGTGACACAGTGGCGAAATAGTGACTCGACCTGCCCAGTAAGATCCTCATAGTGCCATCTTCGCCAGTTTCATTGCTCTTGGCTGACCTGCTGGTCGTCGGCGTCTGCTCGAGGCTGTCATCTGCCCATACACACCTCACAGATCATTTAGTCTTATAAATTTGCATCTGTACAACTCATAATAATCATGGCTTACTTTGCGCTAGGTAATGCCAGCTTGTGCCAGATGTAAGAATAATATTGCCAACGAATACGTCAACTGCAACGGGTGTAGTAAGAGCTTTCATCCGGGCTGCCCCAAGCAATACATAAAGAGGAAATTAACGTCGTTGTGCTGCAAGCGCTCCTTTTCCTCACCCGACGTATTGCTAGGCCTGGAAAGTAAAGAGCTGCACGACTTAAATAGTATAGCTGTGGCCTCCTCTCGCACCAAAGCTCGATACACGGTAATAGACGCCTCTCGTGGACTGGCTGAGGCCTTGCCTGACGAAACTGTTGTTGCTCAACTTGACTCCATAGAGATGGGGAGCCAAAGCGAGATGCCCAAGGGTGAGCTGTCACCTCAAATGGCTAACTTTTTACAATGCCTCAACACCAAGCTCGACAACATAACCTCGCACATGGAAACGATTGAAACGTCGATTGCTCGACTTGAGGGTAGAGTCAAGTCGCAAGAGTCTCGCTCAAATCAAAATACTGCAGACATTGCCCAGATCCGTGAGGAGGTTGCCGGGGTGCAGGGGTCCCTTCAGTCGATCCTAACCTCGGGACAGCTTGGCCCATCGGTGCCGCAGGCGAGCTCACACTTGTCCAATACGTGTGAGATACTACTCACCGGACTCCCGGGTGATGTTGACTTGTCGAAGGAGGAGGTACTCGGCAGAGTCTTTACGGCCATGGGACTGAAGCACTACCATAAATTCGTTGCGCATACCCGCCCATGGGAGCCGAAAAACAGTCGTGGAACTACGTCGGCCAACACCAAAGCCTTTGTGTTTGCACTGTCTTCTCCGAGCACCCGTGATCACTGCATCAAGAGCTCATTTAAGCTAGCTTCGATTGGTGTGAATACACTTTTTGGTGTGGGGGAGGGAAATATAAGGCTCCGACCACTGTGGGCACGCGAGGTCTTCAACCTGCTCAACAAAGCCTATGAAACAGCCCACAAGCTCAACTACGCCCAGCCTATTGTCAAAAACCTGACAGTCTTCATGAGAGAAACTGCAGGAGCTAAGCTCATCCTTATTCAAACTGAGAGAGATCTCAAAACACTAAAACCTAGACAAAAGTGACGGGTTCCAGGTCGAGTATCGGGTCTACTATCATCGGGATCATCGTTGCCATCGTTCTCAATTGCACATTCCAATGTAAATAGACTTGGCTATCATCTCAATGAAGTTCAACATTTGACTCATCTCAAAGAACTACGATATTTTTGCTCTCACAGAAACGTTCCTTACCGATGAAACCTCCAGCTCTATACTACATGTTGATGGCTACTAAATTCTCCGGAATGATAGAGAGGACAGAGGTGGTGGGGGCGTGGCCATCTATGTGCGTGACACTCTTCATATTAGGATTTTAGCCAAGTCCACAGCTACCTATGATAACACACCTGAATACATGATACTTGACCTCGACTCACCTTACCAACACCTGTTGTTCGCCGCTGTCTATATGAGGCCACACTGTACACAGGTCAAATCTTTCTTCAATGTGCTCTCCACGTTATCGAAGAAATATAATCATATCGTCCTCACTGGTGACTTCAATCACAACTTGCTGGCCTCAAGCCAGTCCGAAATCGTTAAATTCCGAAGGCACATCGAGAATTTGTCGCTTTGTGTTGTGCCATCAGATTCTACTCATCACCCGATGACGAAGGATGGTATTAAGCACACATGGCTGGACCTCTACATTGCTGATGATCTGAGGTCGGTTGTTGAATACACCAAGTCATCTACCCCATTTATTGTAGCTCATGATTTGATTG
Organism: Trichogramma dendrolimi; assembly: GCA_034770305.1. Taxonomy (NCBI): domain Eukaryota; kingdom Metazoa; phylum Arthropoda; class Insecta; order Hymenoptera; family Trichogrammatidae; genus Trichogramma; species Trichogramma dendrolimi. Next base: position 328,045 of record JAPMIB010000118.1, on the reverse strand, counting down.
AATTAAAGTACAAATTTTACAAGCCTCCTGCTGCCGTTCGATCATTTGCTTCACGTCACCTAAATAGATTCAGTAATCATGACCTTCTAGCAGCACTGTCGCCTGGGCTCACGGATATGATGACACACACTCCAACCGACACAGATGTCCAGCAGCGGACTGAGAGGTTTACCGGGGTATTGCTTGATTGCTATAACAATGTAGCACCACTGGCGCAACTACTCGGTTAGTGCCCGCAGCAGACCGTGGGTCTCAGCAGAAATTCGTGACTTGATCAAGCAACGCGATCGGGCCTATAAGCATGCCTGCAGGACTGAGAATCTCGCTGACATCACAGCGTATCGCCGACTACGCAGCCAAATAAAGGTGTTACTCGATAACAAGAAGAGAGCCTACATTGTCCAAAAACTGCGGGCAGCTGATGATTGCAAACAGAAGTGGACTGTTCTGCGCAAACTGGGACTGATGAATGATCAACTACCCTCACCTACTCACATATTCTCTTTAGATTCTTTGAATCAACATTTTACTTCCATCTCATCAGCATCACGACCACTGACTGAAAACGCAATACGGCAGGTTCTAAGGATACCATTGCATACTGACAGACCTGTTTTCGAGCTGAGCTTGGTTACTCGGGCTCAGGTTCTGCGGGTTATTGCCCGTTCAAAATCCAAGGCCATTGGGCCAAACCACCTGTCCACAGTCATGCTTAAGAAGGCAGCACCTCTTATTTCTAGCTTGTTGCAGGAAATCATCAACCTGTCTATCACCTCTCATACCTTCCCATCGGCTTGGCGGAAAACATATGTGCTACCCTTATCCTAGTAAAAAGTCATCACGGATATCTCAGATACGCGACCCATAGCCAAACTGTGTGAAATGTCTAAACTGTGAGAAGAGCTGGTACACAACCAACTGATTGACTTTTTTGAGCAAAATGAGTTGCTTAGCCCACGCCAGGCTGGTTTTCGGAGAGGGCACAGCACCCAGTTGGCATTGCTGGGGCTCACTGATGATGTGCGTCAGGCTGTGGATGACATAAAAATAACACTTCTAGCACTTTTTGATTTTTCAAAAGCATTTGACATGGTTCCACATCAACTGCTTCTACAGAAACTGCGCAGCTTCAACCTCAGCGACTCGACAGTGCGATGGTTTGCTTCGTATCTGATGCGCCGTACACAGGCGGTTACGGATTCGGGAGGAAGGGAGTTGGCATGGCTACCAACTACCTCAGGTGTACCTCAAGGCAGTGTTCTCGGGCCATTGCTCTTCATACTTTTCATCAACGATCTGCCTGACATTCTCTCTTACTCGAAGCACATGATGTTTGCGGATGATTTGTAGTTCTACAGCTCCTTCTTCCCAACGGACTTCGCGCAAGGACTGAGGGACTTCAATCGTGACGTTAGCGCTGTGTCTGCCTGGGCCAGGGCAAACGGCCTCTCACTGAACAGAGCCAAGACACAGGTGATGCTTATGGGCAGTGACATCTTTTTAGAACGCTTTGACATCTCAATCTTGCCCCGTGTAATCCTGGATGGCATGCCCTTGCCATATTCAACTGTAGTGAAGTCATTGGGCGTGTGGATCCAGCCAAATCTTGACTCTCAGGCCCACGTCAATCGGGTGGTGAAACGAGTCCATCGCGTGTTATACTCACTTCGCCATTATCGCCGAGCACTAAACAAACAGATACGCAAGGAACTCGTTGAATCACTGATTTTTCCACACTTCGACTACGCGTGTGCAGTCTATAATGATCTCTTTCAAAAACAGGACCTAAAACTTCAGCGAGCCTTAAGGGGGGAAAGGTACCTTAAACCTGCATTTAAAAAAAATTCATTAAAAATTGCGAAAAATAATTTTTTTGGACTTTACAGAGAAAACTCTGCTTTTTTCACTCTTTTTCCAAAGTTTTTCACTCTGGAATATGAAAATTGAGGTCCCAGATCCTATAGAACCCTCCTCGATGAAGCAAGCCCACAGACATGAGAGGTACACCTGTGCCGTAGGATCCAGCTAAAACCGATCATTCAATCATGGTCATTGGGGTGTCATTTTGTTCAGTAGATGTTTGGTTACAAACGCAAGCACTTTCAGATATTTTAATTAATTATACACAATTTGACAGCTATATATACATTTTATTCATTAATACAATAATATAAAATGACAGATTATGCTAGCATACGGTCTGAAAAAAGTGCAAATTTAGTCCAATACCTTTGAAAGTGCTTGCGTTTGTAGCTATTGTTATGTAGAACAACTCCTGAAAGTTTCAGCTCAATTGCTCAAACGGTTCACATTAAAAGTTACGGCATGCAAGCAATTTTTAGATGAAACGTAACTGCCCAAGAGTTGAAAAAAACAAAAATACACCAATATATGTCATAATGATACTCTCATGTCACTGAGCCTGCTTTAAACTTTTTGGACAATAAAAAACAGTAATTCAACTTGAATTTTCAACATATTGGACCCACAAGAACAATGTTCAATTATCCCAGACAGCCAAACAAAGTCAAATGCGACAATTTCATTTTTTAATTTGTACTAAAATGTTAGTATACGTTAATATGGGTTTTATATGGAAACTAGTAACTAAGTTGATTATGTCTAAATCAACTTTTTACACAAAAATGCACAATCTCACATTAGAACTTGAACCCAGTCCTCTACCTATTCACTAACATTCATAAAATCACTGGATCTATAATTGGAAATAAAATCACTCAAAATTGATCAATTATCACTAATCTTGTTTATCACATGCAACATACAATTATACATGACACAGTCATATACAAATACATAATTTACAGTGACATACATATACACTGATGTATATATATCAATTTACTTATGTACACTGTATTTCTTGAATTTGACCTGCTAAAAATGTCACATTTTCATAAAAAGCTATTGAAACTTCTTCATAGCTTCATTATGAAACACTATGTTGAGTTGCAAAGATATAATTGCACTCTACATATACTTTTTTCACTTTCAAAAAAAATGTAATTATTAGCCATTGGAAAATGAAGAAGCAGTCAGCAGACTGTTATTGAGATATGACCTAGGCTCGCGCACGAAACTGAGAGAGACAGAAGATATACCTAAAGCCACGTGCTGCGAGTGGTGGCGTTACTGTACATCTATACCAATGTAAACAAACAAATTTCTACTGGATGTACTCTAACCAAAGAATAAAATGAGTACCACTAGATGGCGCTACCGACTTATGAAAGTCCGGAGATTCATGAAAGAACGGCAATGTTTTTTTTTTTTTTATTCACTTTTCCTGTAATAATCATAAAAGTATCGGTACTAAATAGGCTGTACCTCACGGTAAAGTTAAAATTTAAAAATTCTGATCACGGCACTGGAAAGCTGAGGAAAAATCCTATCGAAAAGGTCAATAAAAAAAAATTTTTTTTGTTGAGATTTTAGGTACCTTTCCCCCCTTAAACGCCTGTGTGAGATATGTCGTGGATGGCATAGGCTAGATGGATCACGTCACCCCTCATCGCCTTGCGCTTGGCTGGCTCTCCACTGCCAAGTGCAGACAATATTTCATTGCTACTCTTGCATTCACCGCCATATCATTTAAAAACCCGTCGTACTTGATTTCTAAATTCACCATGCCGCCTGTCTCCCTTGTTGAACGCTCATCCAAACGTCTTCCTCAACGCTCACTCATTCACTGCAAAACTAGAGAAACAAGCACCATAAAAAACTCATTCTATTACACAGCAACAGATCTCATAAATTCTCTCTTTCCTGAACAAATCACCTTCGACAATCACTTCATATCCCAATTCAAATCCCTAGTGTTTCAAAAACTACTTGATAGAGACATGGCAGACAGCACTTACCTACCACTAATACAATAGATTCTATTAAATTCACCCAGTTGCATTCACTCACCATACTCTCATTGCACACTGCTTTTAAACACATACTTTCACTCTACTTTTATTTCTGCGTTTTCAACTAATTCTGTTTACTTCTCAACTTACCATCATCACCAGCTTTCCACTTCATTATACATCATTCAACACTGCGCTCTATTTAAATATCATTGTAAATTAAATACTTTCAATTTGCTATAAATTATTGTTATAAAAAATTGTACTTTTGTAAATACGACCGTGCCAGATGGGGTTTACCCTGTGGCCGAATAAAGTCTTTCAATCAATCAATCAGTTTCTCTCTCTCGGTGAGTCTGCTTACACGTACTTCTGTTGAGCTCTGTGATTTTTTTGGTTTCCACTTCAGTTTTTTGCCCACGGGCGCTTATTTTTTCAGACAAATCTTGCATGCAACTTACTGCAAGGCCGCTGATACGAGATCCTAGCCGCATCGTCCTTGCAAGTAACTATTTTTTGTCATTAAATGTTGGTCGATATCCAGTTGGAGGTTAGTGAGCTTCGCCGTCTGTTGTCTCCTCACGTGCGTGGCGCCAGAATTGACTCGTGTGGATCTGCGCATCTCCCTCCCATTGTCCGTCGCGCCCGAGTGCGGATCAAGTTCAGTGGAGTCGAGGAGCCCAGCAAGGTACGCGAGTCCTGTACGAGCGAGAGGCCGAAATGTGGGGTAATCGAGGAGCCCAACAAGGAGCTGGATATTCGAGACTTAGGTTACAGGGAAAGGAGAACTCTGCGTGACCGACAGCTCCGGGGACGTAGAGGCACTGCTGCTGATGACTGGGGTTTTCGAGCTGTCCGCTCGTGTCGCGTCGCTTGCTGTTGTTGTGTTAGCTGCTGTGGTGCTGTCGACTGCCCGTGTGGTGAAAGTCAGGAGCGTTTGTTGGCATTTTCTACGGTACAACGTTGAAGAAGACGACTGATTTTTAGTGTGACTTTTAATGTGTCACTGGAGTGATCACAGTGCTACTACTGATTCCGGTTCGTGAATAACTGTGTCCGTAGCGTCACCCTCATACTGCTCTCAGTTGGTCACCTCGCCTTCACACTCACTTGCTACCATCATCATTTTGCAGTATCTTATCACAATCACCTCATTTTCGAACTCCTATTGATCTTCTTAAATCGATTCTGTCTGACCATAAGCTAATTCTTGTTTCCTGCTATGATGTCTCGACCTTTTGGCGATGCCGAATGCGCTAGATATGAATCGAACATCGCGAGAAAATACCTTCAATGCAACGCCTGTCACAAATGTGTACATCCCGGCTGTGCTGCTCCGTATCTGATAAGAAGGAAATCAGTGCTTGTTGCCTCGGAGCATTTGCGATCAAGGACGACGACGTAATTTCAGAAATTCGGGCTGAGTCTTCCAGAGCAAGCATTGCCACAAAATCTGCCAGTGTAAACGCTCGCAAGGTAACTCTGGATAAGGCTCAGGGCCTAATTGAGGACAACACTGTAAAGCCGCTTACATCCTTGTTCGTCGCTGAAATACCCAAACTTGCCGAGGAGGTTACGGCCTGGTTTAAGGACTTCTTCCAGACCCTGCACAATAAGATAAATTCCAATAATGAAGCTATCAATAATTAAATAGATGCAACCAATAACAAAATCGATGCCAACTTCAAAGAGGTTTCCACGCGTCTCACAGGCCTCGAGACGGCTGTTGAGAGTCTGGACGCGCGCATGTCGGCCCAGGAGGAACTCTCGTCTCAGCACTCTGATGAGATTTCCGGTGTACACGAGAAGTTGAGGGAGGCTAGGACATTGTCTATAGAGGGAACTGTGGCTGCGGCCCCTCATGTGACCGACACCTGTGAGATTCTGCTGTCTGGCATACCGCCCTCCGCAGATCTCGCAAATGACAACTTTTGGACTGTCTGTTCACAGCAATGGGCCTCATCAACTTCAACAGATTTGTGTTTCATACTTGTGACTGAAAGCCTAAGATTGCGAATGAAGCACGCAAGGACGACACTAGGGCAATAGTTGTGAAGCTTGCTTCCCCCGGCACTAGAGACGACTGTCTGTCGAACGCCTCGAGACTGGGGTCCATTAATGCTCAAACTCTTTCCAGTGCTGGTGGTGATGGAAAGTTAAGACTCCGTGCGGTCTGGCCAAGAGAGGTTCATGCTTTGCTGAACAAAGCCTACGAGGCGGTGCCTGCTCTCAACTACGCTAGAGCAATGGTACGCAATCTCACAGTCTTTATGCGAGCCTCTAACAAGTCTGAACTTGTACTCATCAGGTCAGAAAGCGATCTTAAGGGCTTCAAGCGAAGAAAAAAATGACCGTTAGTCACGACCTCTGCTCCCGCTTCACCTACAATCAAGCTAACTCAATCTAACTATATCTTTATAGCTCATGCGAATGTAGAGAGGCTGCTTCTGAACTTTAATGCCGTAGAAAAACGTTGCCTAACCCATAACTATGATGTATTTGCCATAGGCAAAACCTTTCGAAATCGCTAATTCAAGAGTTTGACTTGAAGACTACAACATTATATACAAATAGCAGAAAGGGCAAAGAGGGAGGCGGAGTTATCGTGTATGTCCGAAGTTGTTTCAATTTCAGAGTTCTCATAAAATCCGACCCTAATTACGACAATACGCCAATATCCCTAATTTCAGAGCTGAGCTACCTGAATGTGTTAAGGGGGGAAAAGTACTTAAAATCTCAAAAAAATTTTTTTTGTTTGTTGACTTTTTCAATAGGATTTTTTCTCAGCTTTTCAGTGCCGTTATCAGAATTTTTGAATTATGATTTTATCGAGAGGAACAGCCTATTTAGTACCGATACTTTTATGATTATTACATCAGAAAAAAATAAAACGACTCAAAAAACACATTGCCGTTCTTTCATGAATTTCCGGACTTTCATAAGTCAGTAGCACCGTCTATTGATACTCGTTTTATTCTTTGGTTATAACAAATCCAGCAGAAATTTGTTTGTTTACATGGCTATAGGTGTACAGTAACGCCACCAGTCGCAGCACGTGGGTTTCGGCATATCTTCTGTCTCTCTCTGTTTTGTGCGCGAACCCGGATCAAATGTCAATAACAGTCTGCTGACTGCTTCTTGATTTTCCAATGGCTAAAAATTAAATTTTTTTGAAAGTGAAAAAAGTATATGTAGAGTGCAATTATATCTTTGCATCTCAACATAGTGTTTTATAATAAAGCTATGAAGAAGATTTAATAGCTTTTTATGAAAATGTGACATTTTTTACCAGTTCAAGCTCAAGAAATACAGCATAACATATGTAAATTGACATATATACAGTATACACCAGTGTATTGTATGTCCACGATAAAGCGCTCGAACTGAAAATTGAAATTAAAAATATTCAGCAACAAAATTGACTAGATAAAGTATATATCAAATTAAAGGTAATCGTGTAAGCTTCCTGATGGTTCACTCATGGATGCGATAAGAGACAACAACAATTTAAAAAGATAGCATGCTCAAATGGCGAATGAAACAAAAAGTTTAAATATAGGTTAAAAATTAGCTTTATCAGAAAACTAATTTTTTTCAACAGCTCTCCCAGTGAAAAATTTTTTTCATCGACTTGAAAAAATAAATTTCACCATACAGCGCGCGCGCTCTATACGCCCTTAGCAACTACGACCAACAATGGAATATTTCCTCTCCATCCCCTGATATAGTTTTTTCGATTATTTAATTGTATGATTTTGGCTGTCTACACTAATGATAAAAATTGCATTTATCGTCAAACGATGTGAAAAAACTAATTCATGTAGCTTTGTGGGTCCTAACTATACTTTGCTCCGCGCAAAAGTCACACTTCGAGACTAGCAATAACCGCATTTACGCGGAACCCACAGAGCACGGTAACTTATTATTTTAATAATCGAATGCGTAATAAAAGCAAGGATTTGCTGTTGAATGTGTGAACTAGTGAGCTAAGCTAACTTGCGAACGTCAAAAAGATATTTTGTGTCCCTCGTGAACATATGCAGGACACGGGTCACGTTTGAACAATGAACATTCATTCATATTGACAATGAAAACCGACGTTTACCTATGGTTTAGCTGTCGCATTAATTGAAGAGCAAGTTGCCACATTGTCACCGCTGCTAAGGAACTCCTTGACCAGAGGGCAGCTAGGACTGATGGTGGCGTGGCCGCTGGCATCCGGACCCTGGCAGAGTAGACACACGGGTGCGTTTCTGCAGGTCTTGGCTCGGTGTCCGTCCTGTCCGCACCGATAGCAGAGCTTCTATCGGTCGGGACCAATGCAGCGCGCAGCGACGTGGTTGAGTTCCCAACAGCGGAAGCACCGAGAGGCCTCAGCGAGCTCGCGCACACGGCAGCTGACCCATCCGACTCTCAGATGACCAAGCTTGAGCGCCTTGGCCGCGAGCTCATCGGGCAGGTCGATGACGGCGGTCTGCGTGCCCGCGTATGCCTTCCGCAGGGATGGGCAGACGCGTTTTGAACGCCTTTCCTCAGCTGCAACACCATCGCGCCGGAGGCGCTACGTCTGATGCTTTGCACAGACTTCCCAACCGTCTCCTGAAGCGCTGGCTCCGCGTACAGCCTCCGCAGGATGTCGGCATACGAAGTGGTCCCGGCAGCCTTGACGACTATGGCAGCAGGCCTCAGGCAGACCCTGCGCTGCCGCGGCCTCGGGGGCTGCGAGCCACGCTCAGCCTCTTCGGCCTGGTGAGCGTCACGGCGCCGGCCGCGTCGACCTTTCACGACCGTGAAGTTATCCTCGCTGGCTACGGCGTTGTTGTTGGCGTCAATGATTTGTTCGTACAGATGAGGTCCGGTGGCACGTTTCACCTCGGCAGCGACTTCCAGCGGCGATGCAGTGGGTCGCTTATTTCTCGTCGAGAACGGCGTGGAGGCAGCCACCACAGCCTCCTGCGAGGAGGGTGCTTCCGTGCACTCCATAGTCCTCTTCAGTGTTGCGAAGGCCCGGGTGAGGCAGGAAGAAAATTTCTGCAGCTGGAACGCAGGTTTCTTCTTGCCCTTCGCGTATCCAGCAAGGCCCTGGATGAGGCCCTCCAGCCTGTCCATCTTCTCACCCTGATTTCCGGAGAACTCCTTCAGGGAGGGAACAGGGGCGTCCTTGGCCATCAAAGGAGCCTCCACTATCCTCTTGGTGATGGCCGCCGCTGAGAACGACGGAACCACCGTCGCCGGAGACGACGTCGACATTGGCGTGTTCTCCAGTGGCTCACTGCTTTTGGAGAGCGCCTGTAGGCCCAGCAACCCGGCAGACATGGCCGTCACGCCTGTCGCCGCAGGCTGCGCGGGGATTGAGTGTGAGATACCGGTCACTGTATCGGCGATCGACACACACACTAACGTAAGCCACACACCAATAGGCCGAACGCGGGAAAAATCACCTCAACTGTCGCAGGCCAGCGAGCAGCTAAAAAAGGGATTCCCTTCTGTTCGGCTGCACTGACAGAGTCTAGCACTCACAAGCTGATGCGGCACCACACTGCACGCGTATGGTGCAGCAGCTCGAATCAAAAAACACCGAATTCTGGCACTGAGGAGATAACTGGTAAGAGGCACAGCTACGCATGTCTGTAGCAGAACCTGGTTGCCCGATTTTGCTCCTTTTTAGGAGCACGTTTTTAAACTTCAAAAATCCATCCACACCATCTAAAATCATTTGTTTGAGTTCTCGTTTAAAGGAAACTTCATTTTAAACCTCAAACTTTCAGATTCCCATGGATCCCCCAAGATACAAAAAATTTTTGAAAAAGTGGACCACGCTAATTTATACGTGTCTATGAGTGTGCGTCTTCTTAAGGGCCAGGCCTACTGTTATATGCCAGATGATCGAGGACGTTCAACTTCGAACACTTGGAATATAACATGTCGACATATCGAGGCTATTGAACTAGGTGGGTGCTGGCTCAGGCCCCGAGTCGGCAGTTTCGACATGCACAGGCATGACAAAACCGTCGACCGAAGCATCACCTGAGTCAGAACATCCGTTTGTCAATGACCGATTGATGCTGACCAAGAATTTCCCACCTTCTAATGCACCTGAGGAGCATTTAATGCACCAGAACATCGACGAATAGTTCAGTCGACATGTGGCCGCTCCTTAGCAACCACCACGAATTAATACCTTTGTTAATTGCCTTCCGCACCTTTGCAAATTGTCAACCGCACTTTATAAAGAGTAAAGTTATCTTTAAGTGATTATTTAAATAAAGCAAACTCTAGTTTTGTCAAAGCAAAATATCGACGTAAGTTATTAAATTCCATTTAACGCTATAATACTAAAACATACATATAGATATATATACATATCCTATTATCCTGACTAATATCTATTCCCTTATACCTCTCCCCGCGCACACTTGCGAGTCGTGGCGACAAGCCTGTTCTGTATAGAAGGGTTCGCGCCCGATAGCAACATATAAAATATACATATATTTATAAAAAATTTACGTACAATTAATCCCTTGATTAATTGGTACGTAACACCTACCCACTCAGTCGATATTCAGTACCGAAATATTTTGTCCTAATTTTTCTCAATGAATAGTTAATAAATCATCTCAAAACTTAGTAATAACGTTCAGAGGATGGATACAATTATGCCTCTGCTCTTGTTTTCCCGTAATTGTCAAGAATTTTAAGTAAATAGATTTTATTGTTGTTTCTTTGTTTTCATAACCTCTAATTCAAAAAAATTTAATTTGAGTAAGCTTATAAGACAATTCCTTGAAAACAAGAGCACAGGCATAATTGTATCAATCTTCTGAACGTTACTTCGAAGTTTCAAGACGATTGATTCATTATTCGTGAAGAAAAATGAGGACAAAATAGTTCAGTAGGTCGGTAACTTGTAGGCACTATCGCCAGCCCTTAAGGGCTCGCTATACACACTCTGTCGGTAACGCTAAGCTACCATCCTATTTATGCTAAATCTGAAAAATTGGAAATGTTATTCGCAAATAATCGAGTTGACGCACATTTCCAATATACTCACTAACATTATGGTCGAGTTTCTTTCAATTCCATGGATTAGTCAAGGAGAAAAACGAAAACTACGAATAATCATAACCTATTAAATAACATTGATCATGATTATTCGTAGTTTTCGTTTTTCTCCTTGAATAATGCATAGAATTGGATAAAACTCGACCACAATGTTAATGAGTGTATTAGAAATGTGCGTCAACTCGATTATTTGCGAATAACATTTCCAATTTTTCAGATTGAACATAAATATAACTAGGTAGCTGGTGTTACCGACTGAGCATTTCACATCGTGTATAGAGGACCCTTAAGGGTAGTCGAAATTTTTATCATGTTATATTAACATACAATGAACGATAACCGCTCAATGCACTAATTTAATACTTTCATTCATCAATAAATAATTTAATGAAACAATGATGAAAATTAAAAAAATAAAAATAAAAATGAAAAAAATCAGCTGTTTATGAACAGCTGCAAATTGTGAAACATCTTTATCAATTAATTAAAGGAATAAAAATTCAGAGACAAATATAAATTTGAAAACCACTGCTCAATCTAAACAAAACAAATTAAAAACCAATTGAAAAATGAAAAATCAAGAAAAAATAAATTGAAATAAAAAAAAAACTAGAAACCAAAAAAAAAGTAAAAAACAAAAGAATTAATTAGAAACTAGAAAATCGAGAAAAATACATTAAAATAAAAAAACTAGAAATCTAAAATCAAAAAAGTAAAAAGTAAGAGAAAAAAAAAACAAAAAACACACGAATCAAACTAGTAAATATCGAAACAAAAAAAACTAGAAACTAGAAAATCAAGAAAAAGAAAAGTCAGAAAATTCCAACACAAGCATGTTTCACATCTGGTGCGTTAATGCTCGAGAAACTACTCTGATTACTTAACTCAGTGTGAGGGAACGATTTTAAGAGTAAGCACTCATTCATTATACACCCGATGTGAAACATCGATATTTGTGTTGGGATTTTCTGACTTTTCTTTTTCTCCATTTTCTAGTTTCTAATTAATTTTTGTTTTTTTTATTTTTTTTTTGGTTTCTATTTTTTTTTATTTAAATTTATTTTTTCTCGATTTTTCATTTTTTAATTGGTTTTTAATTTGTTTTGTTTAGATTAAGCAATGGGTTTTAAAATTATATTTTTTGTGAGTAAAATATGTTCATTCTACACCTGATTGACTAAAAAAAACTTTTACCCAAGCTCTGGAGAACCAATTAGATCCCTTTTTTAACACAGCTAAATATTGTGTTATAAATCACTTGTCACATGATCTTGAAAAGAGTTTTTAATCAATATTCATCGATGGGGTGTGAAAATTTTCAGAAAAGTACCCTTATTTACTTGAGCATATTTATTTATTTACTTGAGCTTATATACATGTCAAGATGTGACAATTTTTAAAAAAATCAATATTTTATTAACACTTAATGCCATATTTAAGCTCTTGGAAGAGAAGCCAACTTTTTTTTCAAATTCTGCTCCACTCGAGTGGATGAGGGTACTTTTCTGCAGATTCTCACACCCTATAGATGAAAATTGATGAAAAACTCTTTTTAAGATCATGCGGCAAGTGATTTATAACACAATATTTAACTGTATTGAAGAAGTGATCTAATTGGTTCTCCAGAGCTTGGGTAAAAGTTTGTTTTGGTCCATCAGGTGTACAAATCATCCATGTAGTGGACAAATAAGGCAAGCGAGCACACCATTCCGAACGTGACGATGCGAAGCAAGTTAGTAAGTACGTGAGATTTTGAATTGGGTCGCCAAAGAACGGCTTGAAAGGCTTGACTTGAATCGTCAACTAAAATTTACCTAAACATCTTTTCGATGTCTGTTGCGAAGGCAAATTGGTATAGTCGCCATCTGAGGATTATATCTAATAGATTTGCCAACAGATTCTCACCGGTATGAAGCAGTGAGTTCAAAGAAATGCCGTTGTTGAGTTTGGCAGAGCCGTTTAATACTACTCGTAACTTGCTAGTATCTCCCTTGACCTTGAGTACTCCATGGTGTGGTAAGAAACAAGCAACTTTTTCGTTTTCTGTCACCCGTCTCATGTACCCAAGGGCTAAGTATTCGTTCATGAAACAATCATATGCTTTGGAGAGAGCAGGATCTGATTTAAACTTCGCTTCGAGTCGAGAATACATAGTTTTAGCCAACTATTATGAGTCTTGAAACAACTCAATGGGCTTTGAAAGAGATTTGAAAGGTAGTTCAAGCACATATCTACCAATGTGATCTCGAAAGTGAGTCTTGGCAAAAAGCTCTTCGCACTCTTGCTCATCCTTGGTTCGATTGAGCTTGATAAGCGGCTCTTCAAGTGACCAAAATCGTTAGAACAACTCATTCAAGTGAGTATCCTCCATCATCACCATAACAGTAGCGTGACTGGGTATGTCTCTATTTGGGTCGGCTGGCCCAGAGAGTAGTCAACCAAGTTTGGAACGAGAAGCTATAGGTAGAGTCTCCGAGATCTTACGAATCTCTGGTTCTATTATGGCGGCATGAACAGCGGCGTCCAACAAGATGTCGATCTTATCAAGACTGTAAAACTCATCCACCAATTGGAGATCTGGGTAAGGAAATTTTAGCAACTACCAGCGCTCCTGTATCGACAGTGTAGCAAGATTCAAAGTGCGTCGAGACACTAGATTACACAGATGATTTGACAGTTGAAACAGTTTGAGCTCACGCTCAAGAGAGAGGAACGGGAGTCAGGTATCTTTTAAGCTTCAAGAATTCGCACAATGATTTGGTAATCAGTGACACTTGCGAGCACTGATCAACCAAAGCTCTTACTAATATGCTAGAGCCATCGCCAGACTTGACGTATATCCTAGCGGTTGCTAGAAGAGTCGAAGGAGCTCGATTTCTCAAAGTACAAGTTTGGTCATGAGAGCTTGCGGCAGCAACCCAGGATGAGTAAACTGCTTCGTGCACTTGTTACAAAATATACTATTTTAAATTTAAGTTTATAATCGATTAAAATGTCACTAAAATTTAGATGCTCTCATAAGAGACCGCGTTAAATTAATCAACTTGACATTGATATATCTTTTGAATAAGGTCGTTAACAAATATTTTTTCTTTTTGCAATCAATTTGTAAGATTGTAAAGTATAATTTCCTGAAGTTCCAGTCCTGTTGTTTACAAACGCATTTCCTCTTGAGCCTCCTTTAATATAATTATGTTTTTCCAAATATTAATTCTGAAAATGTAGGTCATTTTTTGAATAGCAGTTGCCCCATCAGTTCTTATACAATATTTTTAATCTCTCATTGTAATTATGTTGACGTTTATTAGCAACAATTCATTTTGATTTTAATACAAAGTGATTTCATTTACTGTTTTAGTTATCAGCAAGGATAAAAATTATCAATCTAGAAATATTGGGCCTTCTGTAGGTCTTCGAATTTCATCTATGAATGGTAAAGAAGCTATAGCGATCCGCAATATAAAAGCTGGTGAAGCTTTATTATCCGAAGAACCATCAGCAAGCTGTCTGATGCCTGACTATTTTTTAACACATTGTCAGTCTTGTATGAAAAGGTATTACAAAAACTATTCAAGAACTTGATTATTTTCTCTTTGGAATAAAATGTAAAATTTAATGTTATTTATATATGAAGGAATTTTCAATATGAGAAGGGTGGAAAAAGCACAGCACTGTTTGCAGTAGACGACGGTTTTCTTTATTGTGTAATGTTTTCCGATTGCACAGATATACAGTACAGAGAGTAGCTCGCGCTACAACGTGTGACTCGCACCTGGCATAGTTTCTCTCTCTCTCTCTCTGCGGAGAGTGGGGATTCGAGCCGATACACACGAAGTGCGCTGTGATACTAGTCGCATGGCGCTTAATATGACTACACTTAATTACCAACGCGATCACATTCACATGAGTCACTACAATACATAACAACTATTTTTTCACGAACAATATAAGTCAAAAGAATACTTTTTTAAATTCTTGTCCTCACGCATGACACCGATCTTAAAGCGCTTTTGATACTAAAGACATATTTTTTTATGTAAAAAGACTTGAAAAAAACATAATTTAACATCGGAAACAAAAAATTCAATTTTAACATTTTATTTTCATGTTTTTCAATTTACAAGATTCAAAAGTGGTCGGTCTCCTTAAAAATAAATCGAATAATGGTCTCTGAAACTGTAAGTCTGACACTTTTATCATTTTTCAGGACGATAAGTTGACAAAAATGCATGTAGGCATACGTGTGTCTTGATAAAAAAAATGTCTAGTTGAAAAATTAAAAGTTTCTTAGAATTAGACGTATGAGTAACTCTCGTAATATTTTAATATTTGTGTAAACTCCACAATATTCGTGTGAAAACTTAAAAATGTTTCTTCTTGGCATTTTTTATGTTATATTTTCAACTCTTTTTTTCTTGAGAACAAGTTCTAGTGGTATCCAAACTCGAGTTCATAAAAAAACCATGCATTTTTGGTAATTTTTATACATTTGGAAATTCAATTCAACCTATTTTTAACTTTCAAATTCTGATTACCTATCAAGCTTTTTTATCCAAATCATCACGAATCAATCCTCAGGAACAATACTTTTGAAAAAATGTTACTAAATGGCGTACGTCGTTACCTGAGCCGATTTCTAGTATTTTAACATTTTTTTTTTATAAAATCCCAATATTATATTTTAAATGTCGAAAAATTAAAATTTTAACCAAATTTGAGAGCACGTTGTCTTTAAAATATGTTTCACCAGCTTCATTATTAACAAGTACTTTTTTAAATCTTTGAAAGCCCTCACCCGAATTGGATGGGCACTACTTTTTTCAGGTTTCTGAATCACTTGTAAGTCCCCCCAAAAAATTACACGAGTGTGCTCTAAAAACAAACATTTTTTTCTAATAGCAAAATATTAATATTGAAGTGAAACTTCTTTAGTCGCGTTAGGCATGAGGGGTAAACCTGAAAAAACCGAGCGTACAGGCGAGCAGAAACCAGCGCGATAATCGTAGGAATATAGACTGTATACAGACAGGGTACTTCTATGCCGTCCGCGCTAGCAGCTGCTGGCTATCCACATCGGTTGCCGAGTTTTAGGCGCGCATTTACTGCTACGCGCTTGGTACTCATGTCTACGCAATGTCTACGCAGCGACTTGTAACAAGATCCCGATTGTCACATTCGACAAGGCAATTCGCCGCTAAACTTGGCTCTGTAGGGCGGATACGATTGGGTGATCTATGCACTATTAAAAAGTGGTGCCGATCCAAATTTCGCGAAAAACAATCATTAATACAATTAGCTTTCACTAAGGACAATCATCAGAATTGAAACTTCTATAAATTAAGTTCAAACATCAATATATGTAAAAAAAAGTTGAGTAAGTATCCAAAAGAGAAAAAAAAAGTAATCAAAGAATAAAAAAACTTAAAGTTCAAACAAGTCACAATGTAATTAAAAAAAACAAAAATTCAAAATCGAGAAAAGTTTAAGAAAATTCCAAAATGAAAATTCAACCGAAGAAAAGTACTCTTAAGTTTCACTTCTGGTGGTTAGATTTTCTACAATGCATTGTACATAAATTAGCACCAGAAGTGAAACTTAAGAGTACTTTTCTTCGGTTGAATTTTCATTTTGGAATTTTCTTAAACTTTTCTCGATTTTGAATTTTTGTTTTTTTCAATTACATTGTGACTTGTTTGAACTTTAAGTTTTTTTATTCTTATGATTACTTTTTTTTTCTTTTGAATTTACTTACTCTACTTTTTTTACATACAGGCATCTCTCGTTATACGCGGATTTATTATCTGCGAAATTCGTTATCCGCGGTTAGTTGATTTACGCCCATCCCTTCGTATCCATGGATCTTGTCTTGTTATCCGCGGATCAATGATCGTACTTATTTTCTCGAACGTATCTATACTCAGTTTTAATTTGGTGAATGTAGACGCGTCAATCGAAATTGTCAAGTAACCTAAATTTGTTGAAAATTTATAAATTTAATAAGTATGGTTCCTTCTAAAACTGCATCAAAAACACCATTGCACGGCACTTCGACGTTAATGAATCTACCATACGAACGATCAGACTGATGATCACCTGAAACGATTTTTGACTCGAAACTGATTGTCGAAGTTATAGATCTAGTCATTCGATCAGGTGAATTAACAATAACTCATAATCTAATAATGACGCGTAACTCGACTTTCAAACATTACTATAATTGAGCTGCACAAATTTATAAAGATATGCATAAAGATATTTTGAGACGAGCAAAGCAGAAAAAATTAATCAATTATTTCAAAAATGAAACATGTAATTGCATATATGTGTTGTAAATATAAATAAACATATATAAATAGATAAATTACTCAACAAATACATTTATTTATAGGTAAAATTTATAAGCAACGTAACCTCCTCTTTCCCATAAGAGCAAGGTCTTGTTATCCGCGGTTTTGTTATACGCGGTACTTTTCCAGAACCTAACCCCCGCGTATAACGAGGGATGCCTGTATATTGATGTTTGAACTTAATTAATTTATATTTTATAAGATTTACTCATATAAGCTCTTCTTTGGCAGTCTCAAAAAAATCAGAAAATCAAAGCCAATTAAACAGAAAAATTGCTAACAATGCAACTATTTTTGTTACGAATGCTTGAATCAAAACTTTTGAAAAAGCCTCCACTGAACGCTTTTTATTATAATATACTACCGTGCCGTTGTAATAATTACCGTCGACTGGTGGGCTAGTTGAAAAAAGGCACGAAACAAGGAGTACCACGTATTAGCGCGTTGCCGAGGAGGGGGTATCGACCGGAGATTCATGACGAGACGTGAATGGAGAGGAGATGATAAGGAGGCTGAAATGATAACACAACCGAATATGATTCATACAGTCTTTATTACAATGTTAGTCTGGTGCTTCACGCACCCACACTAGACCGGTTCGTTTTGGAAAATTTTTTTTTAATTTTAGGAGCACTGGCAGAATCCTTTAGTTAAACTAAAAACATGAAGTTTTACGTCTACCTGGTGTCGCTAGGTGCCCTGAATAGCTGTCGATAGTTTTTTTAAGTTTAAAAACGTGGTGCAAAAATTGTACAGCATCGCTAAATAAGAATTAAATTGCCTACTGTGCTCTGAGCGTAAAATCTATATTAACAAGACGTTTTCTTACGTAATTTTTTGCGTAGAATCGATCCCCGTCGTTATTTTTGACCTAGGAGTACGATAACATTGAAAAAAATTCACTTTTTCGATTTTTTTTTTCATGAATTTCGAAAAGTTCATGTTTGAGGGCGTGTCAAATTAACAGAATAAATCTAGAAAATTTTTTGATACTACCAAAATTTAGGATTTTTTATAACAAATCCAACGGTATATATAAGTATATACTTTAAAATTATTTACATACAAAAAAACGACGTTATCCCAAAAAACAACATTACAAAAAATTGAAAAATTGAAAAGTGTATTAGTTTCTTCTAGGAAACGGCTAAGTAAAATCAACTATGGAAAAAATTGCATGAAACCATCTGATAGGTTTTGGTCTCACCTTTCAAATGCCGTTTACCGATTTTCAAAATTCGCAAAATTCGCTGAGATACAGTGGTTTTTGTACCATGAACTTTTTTTGTATGATTCTGCGTCGCCGGTTTTTTGATAAATCGACCTAGCTCAGAATTATTGAATTTTAAGCTACAAAAGTTCATCGTACCAAAACCGCTGTATCTCAGCGAATCTTGCAAATTTTTAAAATCAGTAAACGGCATTTGAAAGGTGAGACAAAAACCTATCAGATGGTTTCATGCAATTTTTTCCATAGTTGATTTTACTTAGCCGTTTCCTAGAAGAAACTAATACACTTTTCAATTTTTCAATTTTTTGTAATGTTGTTTTTTGGGATAACGTCGTTTTTTTGTATGTAAATAATTTTAAAGTATATACTTATATATTACCGTTGGATTTGTTATAAAAAATCCTAATTTTGGTAGTATCAAAAAATTTTCTAGATTCATTCTGTTAATTTGACACGCCCTCGAACATGAACTTTTCGAAATTTATGAAAAAAAAAAATCGAAAAAGTGAATTTTTTTCAATGTTATCGTACTCCTAGGTCAAAAATAACGACGGGGATCGATTCTACGCAAAAAATTACGTAAGAAAACGTCTTGTTAATATAGATTTTACGCTCAGAGCACAGTAGGCAATTTAATTCTTATTTAGCGATGCTGTACAATTTTTGCACCACGTTTTTAAACTTAAAAAAACTATGGACAGCTATTCAGGGCACCTAGCGACACCATGTAGACGACAAACTTCATGTTTTTAGTGTAACTAAAGGATTCTGCCGGTGCTCCTAAAATTAAAAAAAAATTTTCCAAAACGAACCGGTCTAACCCACACGCTCAATCACACTCACACACACTACTTGCTTGTTCGATACGTCCACGGTCGCGACTTGACGAGGATGGAGTACCAGCTCGGGCGGTCGCGCGTAAGAATATTGTATAATCGCTTACCATCGCTACAGCGCCACCCTGAGATCCACGACGGAGCTCGGGTCACGGAGTCCTCACTTCTTCCATCGGCTTCCATCGGCTACCAATCCTCGCTTCCTGGGCGTAGAGATCGCTGCGTCTCCAAACTGACGCACGACCTTGGGCACACTCACTCAATGTTCACTCACTCTCTCTCTCATCGAGAGGTGCCGCTCACCTTGCGTGAAGCCACCCACGTACACACTATGTACTCCGAAGATATGGCAGCAAATTTTCTGCGATCCTCTTGCACGAAGGATAACTCTCGAGCGAGTACTTCTCGCTGTGGCCCCAATGATACTGGCCCAGTGAGCAAATGTGTGCACACGCGCTCACGGCCGAATACCAGAGCAGATGATTTCCCGAAAATATGAGAAAATCGTCGGTCTCTCTGCAAGTCACTGATCTTCACCAAATTTTTTTGGGGTCTTCTTGTACATTATAATTGTTACGTGGGCATGCCGCACTGCACTGAAAATGCAGCGGCTGTTCACGTAACTATTTGCAGCGGCGTCAGTCCCACTCCAGTCGTATGACAGTAACTATCGATGCTTTATGTCTCTCTCTCGTGCTCTCCCCCCAATCTATCACGTAATTCCTGTGTTATTATTTATTTAACCCCTTCCCACGTATCATAATGAAGACCCTTATAGTCAGTTTTACTCATTAGCCCTGAAAAAAATTTAATAGTATAATGAAGTTTTAAACTATATAAAATTATTATCACAAATTGCAATATAGCAACTCACTCGACACACTTGCCAGCGCCAGCGAAGGAGAGACACTCGCTACATTACTTATGAGCACAGCATGGTGATCTGCTTAGCGGGGATATGCACGCAGATAAGTGTGACAAAGCACTACTACTACTGTGTTTTGCACATGAAGTAATGGTGTAGACAGAGGATGCCCATCCTGAATAGGCTCGGTTGTTTCTTGTTATCGCGAAACGATAGTTTGATCTTCTACCTTCAGCAGAAGTGTTACCTTCCCGTTTCCACAAAAGTGAGTAATTATTTTTTTTCATGATAGTGTGTGTAATTCGCTCCAGCCAAGCCACAGATGACAGCAACGGTTCCAGCACCTGCCTCAACATTAACCGAAAATTGTATACTTGTAAAGTATCTTTATGATTCTAATAATCGATCTAGCTCCTTTTATTTCATTTGGTGCAAGGACATATTATTTTGAAGTAGTTAATTTCTTAACAATTAATTACAATTCGTTAAGTCACACTGAGAGAATTCTAGCAGCGCAACTATGACAACTAGCACAACTGCTATGGTAAAAAATACATCGCGTTCGCAGGTCTGTACGACACGGTAGCCGTGGTGGTCATTTCGCCGCCATTTTTTCCTTCGATCCTTGGGTGACCTCTGCGCCGGCAATCATGGTGGTGAAACTCGCCTCGTTTAATGAGTGAGAGTTCCATCTGCAGCTGCGGAGCGGTGCGGGTCCTGGTGGCCTGGTGTCACGTATTCCGAACAACAACGCCTGGTGGTCGCTGTGCGTGTACAGCTTGCTCACTTGCCATGATGTTGTTCGGGGAGCAAGTGTGTCGCTGACGAAGGTGACATCTACTATGAATCGTCCATTCGGGCCGACAAAGGTCGGCGTGTCTCCCGTGTTTAGAAGCACCACATCGAGCGGAGACAGGGAGTCCACGAGCGCGGTGCCACGCGCACGGGTCTCCGAGCATCCCCACTCCACCGACTAGGCGTTGAAGTTACCTGCAAGGACGAATGGTCTTTTGCCCCGAGCCTCCTCTGTGATATTGGCAAGGAGGGCTGAGAAATCCTCGCCTGTGAGTCTCGGGGGGCATAGACGCTGAAGACATAAATGTCGTTTATAAGGGCCCAGGTGTAGTATTGCCTTGCTCGCGCTGGGTGCTCCTGTACTATGGCGCCTCGAAGCACCTAGATGGTGGCCTGCTTGTTGGCGTCAGCGAGCCAGGTGTAGGTACGGTCGAGGTTCCTGTACTGGTCACACACGATGGCCCCTGCAGAAGATGCATGATGGTCGATACTGCAGTCTTAGGCCCTATGGCCCTCCTGCGCGCAACGGTAGCAGAGCCCAATACGGTCAGGTCCCTTGCACCGGGCCACGACTTGGTCCCGGAGTCCAGCAGCGGTAGAAGCGCGTGGCCTCCACGCGGCACGTATACGACAGCTTACCCAGCCGACTCTCAGATGGCCGAGTTTTATTGCCTGTGTCGTGAGATCGTCGGGAAGTGCTACGTCCGCCGTCAGCGTACCTGCATAGGCCTTGCGGAGCGATTTGACGACGTCTGGCTCGAGTCCGGGGCTGCTCAGCTGCGTGCCAACGGCTCTCCGAACCTCTTCTGCGGTAGTGCTCTCGTCCAGGTCCCTGACCTCGATCGAGGTAGTGTGTCGTAGGGCGCTGGCAGTGGCGACGTCGCCAATCACGCCTCCCAGCTCCGTGGTCAGGGCGGAGACATCGTGAACGCCCTTGCTCAGTCGCAGCACCAGCGCTCCTGATGCATTGTGCCTGATATTTTCGACCTTCTTGCCGACAGTGTCCTGGAAACTCGGTTCCGCGTAGAGCTTACGCAGGATATCTGCATTTGACACAGCTGCACCGTTGGTCGCTTTGACCACGATCGCATCCGGGCGTGCCTTGTGTCGTCGAGGTTGTGTCGCCTGTTAGTTTTGGTTGGGTCGCGTTGTTGGTTGCTCGTGGCTTTTCTTCTCGCGACGAAGCACGCCACGACTCTTCACTTCAATGAAGTCGCTCCCTGCGTTCCGTCCGCTTGGGTCGTTATTGTTGTTTTGGTCGACTTCAGCCTGCGCTGGAGGGATCGATCCTGAGCTACGCTTGAGCAGCCCGGAGATGTCTGGCGGTGATGAAGCCGGGCGCTTTCGGCGTTGCTGCACTTCTGTGTGTGGAGCCTAGGACGCAGGGACCGACTCACGACTGTAGGGAGCAGAAGGCGGTCCCCGATGCTCCGACGCTCCTTTGAAGGCCACGATGGCACGCTCCAGGCAGCCTGTGTAAAAGTGCACCTGGTAGTTACCAGGTTACCACCTAAAAGTAACCACCGCGGCTGTGCCTGCACTGCATCGGGGGTCACATACACACCAATCGTTGCAGCGCAACACCGCGCACACTTTGAATTATCACTCGCACTGCGTTGGGCTGTTTTGCGGCCCGTGTGGATTTAATTGACTGGAGGTATACTCAACACGTCTGTAGCCGAATGCTTCTCAAGCGAGACTCAGGCCCGATCCTGTGAAATATCATGTATGACGCCATCTTGCGCCTCAACTTCGAGGGAGATGTCCGAATCGTTAGCTTCGCAGACGACATCACCGTGGTGGCTGTCGCCAAGCACCTATGGCAGATCGAACAAGATCTGAATGCTGCCAACCTACAGGTGCGAGGCGTGCTCTAAGCTCTCAGCTTGCAAACAGCTGACCATAAGACGGAGGCACTCATCACCAGCAGGAGGGAAGTGGAAACCATCACCATTATGGTAGGCGACCACAGCATCCCCCTTCATCCGCTACCTGGGCCTGCACATCGACGCAAAACTGAAGTTCGATCACCACCTCCGAACAGTCAGCGCGAAGGCAGCCGGTGTGATCGGGGCCCTTACGAAGATCATGCCCAACTCTGGTGGGCCCAGAAGTAGCCGACGTAAGCTGTATGCTCACGTCGTCGACTCCATACTCCTGTATGGAGCCCTCATATGGAGCACAGACACAAAAAAGCGAGCCTACATTCGACAGGCGGAGGCAGCCCACCGACGAGCCTGCCTGCATGTGATCAGTGGCCGGCCGCATGTCTATTACGAGGCGACATACGTCCTTGACGGCATACCTCCGCTGGCCCTCCTCGCGGACGAGCGAACGCGGCTCTACGGCCGCCGCCGGGAGGATGCAAAGGACGAAGAACGCTTGGCAATGCTAAGCAAGTGGCAGGAAGCATGGGACCAGTCGACTAAGGGCCGTTGGACGCATCGGCTGATCCCGAATATCAGAGTGTGGATCGAGAGGAGACACAGAGAATTAAATTACCACCTCAAGCAACTCCTGACCGTGCATGGCTTCTTCAAACACCATAGCCGACACTACGATCATAACCATAGCGCGCAATGCCCGGTTTGCCCCTCATCACTGCCCGAGGTTTAACGAAGAAAGAGAGAGACTACAGGCTCTTCTCCACGAGGTTATGACGCCGGAAAACACCACCAGGCTCATGCTCGCGAGCGAGCCGAACTGGCTCGCGGTTGCTTCCTTTGCCCACTCAGTTGTGATAAGACTGAGAGACGAAGGAATGGAACGACCGGACGATGTGGCTAGTAGAAGACGCCACCTCATCCAAGCCCCCATGAAGCGCTTAATGCCAAACCCTCCACCCACGTGGAGTAATGCCTAACGGCGGTTTCCGCGGGGATGGAACAAAGGGAAATCGAAGTAAATGTAGCTACATAGTCTATATACAAAACAAAAATGTTACATTTACTATTTAATGTAAACTTCTCTTCTTCTCTTTTAACTAAATAAAACATATTAATACATAAAAAAAAAACACACACACATACACATCGGCCTCCTTGGCTCAGTAGGCATAGTTTTTTCCTGCTGATTCCACGTGGATCATACAGGGATTTCTCGAGAATCGGACATTAATTCCACGTGGATTAAACATGGATCATGTAAAGAGAACACGTACGTAAGCCTCGTGGATTTATGAGATATCCGCGTTGATTTTTTATCAACCCTCACAACTTTCCGCTGAAATCCTCGTGGATATACGGAAATCCTTATGGATATTCGATTATACGGGAGGTTGTTCGTAGTGAGATCATCGTGGATTTTAAGTGAAAAAAAATCGTCAGGTGATTTTTGATTAATTAAGAATTGTCAGTAATTTGTCGAAATTATTTACTTAATAATTTAGATTATTTTTAAGATTTATATAAGATTTATTTACTTGTAAACTTTAGAGAAGTGAAAAAGTTTCCCGAGACCTGGGCTTGAACCGGTGATCTGTCGGTTACAAATCCAGCTCCCTACCACTTGAGCTATTCATTGATTATGCAAGAGCTATCGAAGCAGTTTTGTATGCATTTTTTTCAAGTTCTTTTAATATCATATTATATTTATAGTACCACAATAGAAAAACTAGTTGTACAATATTATCAAAATTCTAAAATCTAGCTTTCGCTCTTTCTCTGGATGGGTACTAGGTTTGGATCCGGACTCGGCGATGACTTTCTTCCGGTAGTCGTGATTTCTTGATGATCGCGAGTAACGATCGCAAACGTACCGTTACGAGATCGCGAAGAAAGTAATCGCAAAGTTCAGTTCTGACCTGGAGCCAAAAATAGGCTACCTGGACGATATTCGCACACGAAAAATTCAACTACCTGAAGAAAGACGATTCACCGAAGAAACATCGTGGATGTTACAAGCACGTGCTCGCGAACAAGTCCAAAATCCATGAGGATTGAAAAAAAATCAACGTGGATCAGTTGAAAACCCGCGGTGATTGCATTTTTTTTAAACCACGATCGATCCACGTGGAATCCCTATATTATCCACGTGAGATCCTTGTACGATCCACGTGGATAACTAATCCTCGTGGATTTCCACGTGGATATCTATGCAATTATTTTCAACTGGGTTGAGTTTTATTTTAACTTTGTATGGTAATCCTGCTTTTCCAAGAAATTTAGTAAATACTACCGTTAACTTCATGTATCAGTTTATAAGAGGTATGTTCACTTCGATATATTCAGACTTAAAAACAATTATTCATTCTAATAATACTAAAGAAGAACAGCTGAGTAAAATCAGGGATATTCTAGGTTCGCAATTAAACGTTTTTGATGACCTTTTAACCGAACATAAAAACTAAAATCATTACAAGTTAAAGGATACCAAGATCCCGAGGATTTAAAAATACCTTCAAAATACCATGAATAAATCATTGATGGTATTCCTGTATTTGCCAATGAGCTTGTACATGCGGTAAAAATTAAATTAAGTTACTTTTTGAAGTTATTTTTTGAAATACCAGGGATGATGATAAAAATTAAAAATTACGTTTCCGTAAAAAAACGTTTCCAATACTATACAAGCTGGATTTTACCGTAATCAATGTATATTTTCAATTGATGAAAATATTTTCCCATCATACATTTATTACGTACGATGAGATTGAAGTGGGAAATGCGCTAGGCAGTCAGGCTGGAAAAAGTAATTTGGAGTGGTATATGCATCAATCGCTTGTTTGCCACCTTTAATAGCATCAAAATTAGATATTATTTTATTTTCAATTTTTTTTCGAGTTATAGATACCAAGCTTTGTTCAAATACTGAATTATTTCATCATCTAATGAACGAATTAAACGACTTGCAAACTGAAGGGATTGATTTTACAATGAATAATTAAGAACTTAATATTAAATTCAAGTTAGTACTTTTAATAGGCAATGACTTAGGGTTAAATGAAATATGTGGATTCGTTGAATCTTTTAACCCATTAGCGCCCGGGCGGACATTATTTTAAACTGAATTTTAGGCAAATATCTTGTTATGAAACTGTCCTCGCGTCTTAGTGATATTGTAGCCCTGATAAGGGCTGATTGGTTTCTCCCGGGCTTCACGGGTCGTTACGTCCTTGCGGATCGTGGAGTTGCTGCTTAAGTGCAACTGATCACCTGGCGTTGCGTCGCTTGTCGGATGGGGCCTTCGATCGCTTGCGTCGTTTGGTGACGACGATAGGATGCACAGCCCGTAGTTGAGGGCTTGCCGGCCTTTCTCTAAACCACTCGCTGAAGAGCCGCCGCGGAGAACTTGGCGATCTCTTTGCTGGTGACGGAGTTCGTTGCCTCGTCGGTCTGTGGATTGGGAACTCCACCAGCACCTCTATTCGTACCTTGATAGGCTTGAGAAGGTGATGCGGGACCGGTAGGTGTTTCCGGAGGTATGGTGAGAGAGAGCGAGCTCGAGCGGCTGCCTCCTCCCTGGCGACTCGAATTGCGGAGGACGAGGCTCAGGCTCGCAGAGAGTCAGGCGAGTTGGCTGTCGGATAAAAGCAGGGTTGTCCGGGAGGCTGGTTGGCTGCAAGTCTGTGTTCCACGGTGGTATGACGATGACCGAGGCAAGCCGGTGTTCCTTAGTTAAGCGAGAATAGCGTGGCTCGTCCTCGTCGCCACTAGAGTAGAGGGGGACGAATCGGGCAGCTACGTCGCATAGATCCATGTTGCTGGTTGGGCGGTTTTTGAAGGAGTGACGGCCTGGCGGCCCTGCCGCATTTTTTATACATGTCGGCAATCGTTGTCGTGTGACAGTGGTAGGGGAAGTGTCGTAAGGGCGAGAGAAACTCCCGGCCGGTAGCGAAGCGGCCGAGTTCGAGGATGGCCCTGAAGAGGACTGCTGAATCTCGATCAGCCTCGCTTCTTGGATGAGAATCTGACCCAACTTTGGGTAGAGTTGTCAGTCAAGTAGCTTGCTACTTGGCTGATCTTAATGTTCGATGTTTTTAGTCTTTATGGAAAGACTCTTCGATCTTCTCTTGACTAAGTTAGCCAGAGAGATGATCTCGCCTGTTCTTGGGCTGGAGTGGCCCTGAAAAGGTCGTTCGAATCTCAATCGGCCCCGCTTCTCGAACGGAAGTTTGATTCGCCCGAGCGTAGAGCTGCAGCGAAGTAATTGCTACTTTGGCTGGTGTTGCGTTCGAATTTAGTTTTTGATAAAGACTAGTTGATCTTTCTTAACCAAGCTGGCTAGAAAATTGATAAAATTTTCCCTTGGGCAAAGATAGCCCTGAGCAGGTCCGTTTGATTGAATTTCTTTAAGTCTTGTTTGGACTTTAGAAATTCAATCGTCGGTTCGATAATAGCCCTGAGAAGGACAACTTTACGTTGTTATACAAGTCCGAAGAGAACTTGTTATGTTTTGGCGAACGAAAGAAGAAAGCCCTGAGAAGGACAGTTCGATACGTGGTAGAAGCCCGTCGAGGTCTGGAAGGTAGTAGGGTAGGCGAATTGATCCCAGCTCGTCGTTGGATTTCCCGTGGTCGTCCTTGAGAGGGTTGGTGGATAGCGCACGCATCTATCTCTCATAGTGCAACGGAGAACAGGCGCCGATCCGAACTCTATGAGCCAAGAGCTTGATAAGCACGAAAGCGGCGCCGATCCGACTAGGATGTCGGGGAAATGGCGTGGATCCGACCAAAGGTCGGATTGCG
This sequence comes from Trichogramma dendrolimi, assembly GCA_034770305.1. Classification (NCBI taxonomy): domain Eukaryota; kingdom Metazoa; phylum Arthropoda; class Insecta; order Hymenoptera; family Trichogrammatidae; genus Trichogramma; species Trichogramma dendrolimi. The sequence goes on along the minus strand of JAPMIB010000118.1, from coordinate 300,349 downwards.
TATATTAATCTTTATTATTCAGAATTTTGCTAAAAATTAACGAGTTCATGTCTCTATTTAATGCCCTCTTCGAATATGCCTTCAAAATTAATCTTAAAATTATTGTTCAAAAGCTATAAACGATTAAACAAAAAAAACGAATTGAAAAAAAAAATCGTCTTCAACTCGAATTTTAAAACAGAAATTGGTTTGATACATAGATCCTGAGCACATTAAAGGTGTCCATGGGATATAAACCAAAAAGACTAATATCCATAATATCGGAATTGGACATTTTTCATAACAAAATGGCGCTTCGTAGAAAAAAGACCGTATATGAGCTAAACCAATTTTTTTACAATACAAGGATGCATCTAGGAAAAAAAAGTTATATGAAAAAAGTTCTTAGTATTATTCAATGAACAATCCTGAATTTTTTCAGACTTTTTCGAGAAAATTTTTGAATTTTCGGAAAATGATGAAATCCAAAACATCCAAAATTATTCGAAAAATTCTGAAAAAATTCAAGAGTGTTTCTTGAACAATTTCAAGAACTTTTTTCTGATAACTTTTTTCCCTAGATGTATCCTTGTCATGGAAAAAATTAATTTAGCTCTGTATAGATATCTATATAAATATAGCCTATCTTTTTCTTGCTCTTTTTCTTTCCTTCAAAATAAGTGAATTCGTCTCCTTGACTCCATAAAAAAAACTATTCTCAACGAATAAACTTTTTTTGGAGTACACTTAACTTTACGAATATATTGCATAGTATATACCTAAGTTTATTTATCAAAATAAAAGTTAGTTTGTGTAACTTTTTGGAATGTCACTTCGGAAAAAAAAAATTAGTTCATGAAAAACTAGTTGAACTTGAAAACCTTAAGGATGATAAAGTTGCTGTTGTTTATATTCCTTGTTCTCATGATTCTGACGGTCCTGAATATGATTCTGATAACGAGACATTTCCTCTCATGAGGAAACTCTACCAAAATTTTCGTATAAAAAATTTTTGGATGATTATGAAGAGAATCAGCATAAGTTAAAGCCAAAACATGAATACAAATGGCTATCGGAAGAAAAGAAGTAACGGTATATACCGAAAAATGAAAATCAGCTTACCGAAAAAACAAAAAAATTTTTAAAGAGTTTATCGTCGGTTCAATTGTTCGAATTGTATTTTTCTAAAGAAATAAAAAATTATATTTTAGAAAGTACATATTTGAATGGATATCATACGATGATTTGGAAATATTTTTAGGGATAGTTATCGTAACTATATTCAACTCACGTAAATCAGTGAGAGATTACTGGTCTACGAACGAATTATTACGCTGTAATCCGATTGTTTCAGCAATGATCCAAAATCATTTTTTGGAAATAAAACGCCACATCAAATTGAGTAAGCCGCAGGATGAAAATGACCACGATAAAGTTTGGAAAATTCGAAAAATAATAAATATATTTAGAGAAAATTCTCTATAATTTGGTTTTTTTCTACGGCTTTATCTATAGATGATATGGTGTGTGACGATGTCACGGGCAAACGAACTTGCCCGATGCAGAGTGAATGCCGCGTGTATAAGCGTGAGAGTTGCGACCGACCGACCGACCGTGCAGAGTGAAGGAAGAGCCAAGCTCTTCTAACCTCCGCACACCGCGGCAGCGTAGGCACGTGCATTGCCGACCGAACCAACGGCTCAGCGACCAGCCGTAGCAGTAGCAGCGGCAGCAGCAGCAGCGGCAGTAGGAAAGAACAACGAAGGCAGCGGAAGAAGCCACGTGAGGCGACGACGACGACCATTACGCTGATTGTTACGCACGCGGCCGCACGCAGTGGTAGTTTTTGAGGCTAAGAAAAAGCGAGTGACGAAGTTGTACGAGATCGCGCGATTACGCGAATAAAGTCCGAGGCTAAAAAAAAGCGAGTATTGTGTGCACGCAGAAACGAGTGCAGTGGTAGTGCGTGAGAGTGAGGTTACACTCGTGGAAGGTCTCGCGTAGAAAAACGTTGGCCAAGGCGAGACTCGCACAGCAGCAGCGGCGAGTCGTACGCACGAGAGGAGGTTAAGGCGGCCGAACTCGACGACGATCAGCTACAGTCGCGTGCCACGTTGTGCTGTGTGTGTGTGCCCGCGTATAGGACGAGCCACATCGTCGCGAGTGCCGAGGTGACATCACCGGCAGCCGCCGCACAAGCACGTTCAACGAGTGGATCCGGCCGACCGTCGAGACGCGGCGCCGATCCAAATTTTCTTCGAAACTTGGACATAACCGCAAACCAGCAGCAGACACCCGGCAGGCATGGCGTCGCGGAGCAACGCCAACAACATCGTAAGCGAGCATCAAATTGTATTGTAGTAACTTGGTCGGTCGTGTATGCGAGTGTGTGGTATGGTATGTGTTGCGTGTGTATGAAAATCGCGAAGTAACGTAACCTTGTTGTATGTTATTGCGTGCGTACGAAGAACCGCGCGAAGTAGAGTATTAAATTGTATGTCGTTTTCTGCGTACGAGCAGAGATCGCGGAGTCAAATGAAGTCGATTATTGTGTGTTTTATCGTCGCGTAGTAGAAGTCGTCCGAGGCGAGCAAGTCGCTATTACGTCGCGCGCGTACCGACATCGGAAAGCGGCCATCTTTGTACATCGCCGTGCCCGTTCGCACGAAGTCGCGGAGCCGTCGTAGGCCGAGCGGTGCGAAGTCACTTCCGCGTAGTAGCTAAGAGAGCGTCACGAAAACGGGATTCGAACAGAGCACGTGTTGTGACTCTGTACTTCCCCTTGGACTTTCGCGAGCGAACGCACGTGGCATTAGGCTTCGTCTACAGTGGAACGGAGACGCGCGAGTGCAGGTGCGCGGCACGATATCGGGATTCGAGCCGAGGTCGTATTGTGACTCGACAGTATCCCCTTGGACTTTACTGCGCGAGTACCCTTATGGTAATGTGACGTCACTAAAGCAATTATTGAGACTTTTCCTTGTGAATAAAATACAATCGAAGCGGAATCGAGTATTGATTGGTAAATTATAGCATAATAATTAACTCTGACTTGGAATAATAAATTAAGTAATGTTGATTTAAACTAACTCCCTCTTGTGGTTATTTCGTGAACCTTGTTCCGAATTTCCAGCAACGAATTGCCGACGCTCGAGGCACACTTGGTGGAAGGCTCGACCCCCTTTTGAGGTAAGACGACCAGGTCGGCTAACCGGAGCCTCAGTAAATAAATTATACGACTGCAGGGCGAGCATAGGCTAAGGCCCAAACCCTCGCACGTCGCAGGTGGTAAAGTTCCACGGACGAGCACCTGCTCTGCAATTCATGCCAAACAAACCTGCGAGATTTGGTATAAAAATGTGGGCAATATGTAGCGTAGAAGGATATTTAATTGACTGTGATGTCTATTGCGGTCAAGGATCAAATATTTATTCTGCAAATAATAAAATGAAATTAGCTAAATGTGCCATGGGAAGCCGTGTCGTCATGTTGATGGTGCACGCATTACTTTTATCGGTAGGTGCCAAAAATATAAGTAAATATCACTTATAATTTGACAATTATTTTACAAGTCCCGATTTATTAATTAATCTGAAAAAAGTTGGTCTTATAACTACAGGTACGGTTCGAAGTGATAGAATTCGAGAAAAACCCCAGTTCATAAAAAAGCATCAAGAGGCACTTATGTAGTAAAACGAAAAAAGAACAGCGGAATGAATTTTATAACAGCTATGGATTCGAAACCTGTGTCCATTTTATCAACAGCAGCGGGAGTTACCCACCTCTGAGCAGCATCAAAAGATACTCAAAAAAAATCATTCTTAGGTAGAAATAGACTTTCCTATGGCATTTAAACTTTATAATAAGTTCGTGGGAGGAGTCGATCAGCATGATGCTCATCGTAGCAATTTACAACCGGCTATAAGAGGAAAAAACCGCTGCCAATGTATTGGCAAGTAGCTTCCTCATACTTTTTTTTTAACTTGAAAATGATGGGTTCGATCCTCACTGGGGGAAATTTCATCCGTGATTTTTCCCCCGGTGTGGTCGAGCCCGTGCCCGAGGTGGAGCGGGTACCACTCAAAAAGAAGACCCGGGCTACGTCATCAGCCTCCGAAGCGGTAAAAAACCCCGATCACTGTGCGAGCTGGAAGCGAATAGGATAACCATAAGTAGGAGCCCGAGGCGAGGACACACAAGGCTGGCAATAGATGGAGCACAACACTCCCTTGATGAAGTCAGAAGCGAGAACCACACTCACAAGAGGGCGCCGGTTGGCTGGCGCGATGGCGCCTGAAGCGAGAACCACACTCACCAGATGGCAACAGAAAGGAGTATCAAAAACTCACGGAGACTCAAAGGGTAGCGCCGGAAGCGAGAACCACACTCACATGATGTAGCCGACAGAGCAATCGGGCACTTGCCATCGGCGACAGAAGCGAGAACCACACTCACAAGAGGGCACTAGACAGCGAGTTCTAATACTCAACTCAGGAGGAGACGCCAGCAATTTGTGACCACGCAGTAGACGGCTCTGAAAAAGGGGATACGACAATCGAGAGATGGCTTCGCGCAGGATCGGAGGTTCACCAAGTACAAAAAAAAAAGATGAGTCCCTGAACCCCTAATCGTCGCATATCACTATGCGATGGATGGGGGATGTATGGAAAAACAACGACTAACACAGAAGTAGCAGAAATGCTCAATTAACCCCGGCCTTACCGAAGCAATGCCTAACGGCGGTTACCAGTGAGTGTCCGAATGGGGTGGAGTAGGAAAAAAAAAAAAAAAAAAGACATGTGTCAGCAATTCGATCTAGTTTAAGAATATAATGCAGCGGTACTAAACGATTTTCGCGTAAAAACGCGTACTCGACGCGCGGATGGAACGCGCGAGTGAAGAGAGAGAGCCGTGGACGCGAGCTTCCCCTACTCACTCGACGTGGCCGACGCGCGCACGAGCACCGAGTCCCACTCCGTGAGAATGACGAAGGAGAGAGAGAAGCGGCGCGAGCGACCCCCATATGTAACCGCCGGGCATGCCTATAAAAGACGGGTCAAGGACGAGACTTGATCATTATTATTTCATTACTTAAAACTACCAAACTATGCAAATTAGAATCAATTATTTAAAAATAATTATTCTTTACGGTACTGGGTAAATTTTCGATTAATTTAATTGGAACTTAGTTAGTGCCGGGTTCATTAATTTGCAACTATTGCGATCTCCAATAATCGTAATAGTTGTGCGCTGTGCATTATCTCTGTGCGGGGTGGTACTCACAAGTAGACCTTCTCACCTTTGGTTCACAGATCTTTCTCAAAATTTTTTTTAGGGTCTTCTGGTAACTAATAACGAAGCACTTCGAGCTTCGTTTAATTGAATGGGCCTTAGGGCCCAAGTTTAAGAGAATTTTCTATATTATCAAAAAATCTTAGCGATTTTTTATCTGGAGATAGAAGCACTTAAACGAAAAAATGCAAAGAACATAAAAGTCTTCAAATTTTTCAAAGAATCTGTCTGAATTTTATCAAAATTTTTAAAACCGTCTATTACCTATTTTCAGAGGCCCAGATTTGCCGTTTTTCTTCGGGATTTCAGAGACCTCTGAAAATAAGTGATAGACGGTTTTAAAAATTTTGAAAAAATTCGGACAGATTCTTTGAAAAATTTGAAGACTTTTTTGTTCTTTGCATTTTTTCGTTTAAGTGCTTCTATCTCGATATAAAAATTCGAAAAGATTTTTTGATAATATAGAAAATCTCCTTAAAAATGGGCCCTAAGGCCCATTCAATTAAACTAAGCTCGGTGAGCTTCATTATAAGGTACCAGAAGGCCCCAAAACATTTTTGGGAAAGATCTGTGAACCAAAGGTGAGAAGGTCTCCTTGTCAGTTTCTCATAGTTTTCGCATACGCGGGAATTATTTCGCTGCCGGGTGATTCTTAGAAGTGCTTTGGGGTCCACAAGTGAATCGCAAGATTACTGTGAAATCGTGAAGTGCATTCCAGGGGAATTGTTGTGAGTCACATTCAATTCGTCTCGATGTAAGTTTTTCCTTCGGGAGCTTTTCCTTTTTTCCTATTTCTCAACACACGCCGTATCAGGATTCGCACTTCTCAGTCGAACGCCGTTAGCGTAGTTGTAGAAATACCATAAATGCGAAAGAGCTGAATCAGGCTTTACTAAACGGGTAAAGACCGCTAGCCCTACCGCAATAGAACAATTCAATCAAAGTTTAGGTTCTGCATCAATCGCGCTAGATGCCGAAACGAGATCGATTGTTCTAATCATTTTCCTTTCCTACGAGCCATACCGCTTGCTTACCTATACGTGAATCTACATAGGAATCCGTACGAGTGCCCACCGAGTACAGCCAGTGTGACAAGGCGCCGATCCAGCAGGTAAAACGCAAAGCGTATTTCTCGTTTCATTTCACCTCATCCATCACATTGTTCACGACGACTGATGAAGCTTTTCTATAAAGACTAATCAGCGAGTGAACAGAAGAATTTGCCGTAACTTCAAGATTTATAACTCCGTAATTTGTATTTGCTTAATAGTAAATTTAGAGTCATCCGTATCTAATAAAAATCTCATTCACACATACTCTGAAATTCACATTTTATTTCCTAGCCAGTCATGTCTTTGTCACATTAAGTCTATATCAATTTGCATTAATTCTTTAGCTTCACCGATAGATAAACTGTAAGTAAGGCACCTCTCTCCTCAAGTGACGTACCTACCGCGTATCCTCGTTACCAATCACTCTCTCACGTTTAATTATTGAAGTGCGTGCAGAGAGTATACACTCACGAGTAGCCAACTCAGCAGTGTAACCCCTTCTTACGCGCGCACATTATAAACGCGACTTAGAAACCCGTGTGGCACTCGTAAGAAACGCTTCAATATATGTAAAAGTACTCTAAGATTGTTAGTTATGAAAGTCGAAAATCGGTCCGTCACAAAGCTTCCTCTATGAGGAAGCAAAATATATTGCAACGTATTCGGCTCTTTTTAGCGCGCGCAAGCGTAGAAGTGAGTACTTCTACACGAGTACTTCTCGTATGCGCCTCAACGAAGTGCTAGGGTCGCTTGCCGCGCTTGCGTCAAGGTGGGCTGTGATAAACTTACCGACGCGATGAATTTCTGCAGCTCTCGAACTCGATTTTAGAAAAATACTTAGACCCGGGCGAACGTTGCGTGGTGAGCCTCGGCGGGTCTTATTACACTTAGTCGTGTCTTACGCACCTGAAAATTTATAATTAGGGAGGTGCGTAAGAAAACAGGTTTGGTATCAGACTTGTAATGTTGTAATTTGTTTTGTTTATTAATAAATAAGTGAATTCTGGAAAATCAGACATCTTTCTTTATTATCGACGATTCTGTAGTTTAAAGAAATAAATAACCAATTAGTCGGATCAACTCATGGATTACACGCAGAGACGACGCGACAGCTTACAAATATCGTCTACTCTACCGAGAGAGACTGGGTTTTAGGCCGAGATATAAATTAAATTACCGGTGACAATACGCTGGTGCTGATAACAGGAAGCCGACACTGGAATCTTCCTGGAGATGATGTGGACACGGGCTGCTTGGCACTGTTTGGCTGCAAAACGAACGGGAACAGCTGCTGCTGCTGCTGGCACTCTGCTGGGCTCTTCCTTTACCCTGGATACGCGAGCTAAATCAAACGATATCGCGCACGGAGGATATTTCGAAAGCACACTATAAAGTCGCGACTAGGGGAGAGGAAGGAGAGATTATACTCGTATTATTACAAGTATAATCAGCGTCAGTCTAATTGCGAACAGCTTCACAATCGAAAATTCAAGTACCAAAGTACGTTTTCGTAGAGCTATTTATTGCAAGAAGACGCAAACAGTTTACGCACTCGTACGCCTATCGGCGGCAGCGGTAGATGGCTGTTGGAGAAGGGTAAATTCTTCGCCACTCACCATAGGTCAGTGGCAAAGAGAGACAATTGAAAACACTAAATACTTGGTGTGTATCAGTGTTATGTTTCAATTATCCATAATCATCATTTCGTCAGTGCGCTCCTTAAATAGGTCCAGGTAACGCCGCTCTCCTTGCGCTCGCTCTTTCAGTCGAGCCGCCGGGATCTTCCCACTATTATCGGTTCAGTTGATGCGCGCGCTGAAATCGCAATTAGTGCGACAAAGATCTACCCTTGGCAATGCACGTCGATTGCATCACGTGGGTTCTATCAGTCGGTCACTGATGCTGCGTGGGGGGGTCCGGCGTCTTCTCTCTCTCTGCTCTGCTGCGGCCGGGCCTCGAGATGCTGTAAGTAGGGGGACTCGTGCACTCGCTCGTGCGTATGCAAATGAGCTCTGCTGAAAGAGGGGAAAACGTGAGTGTGTCGACACTCTCCTCTCCTCTTTCGCGCTCGTGTCGCGTACTCGCGCGTCTGCGTGTTAGCGTGTTTGCTACACTTGCAGGCGCATGTTGAAAAATACGTTGCAATATATGTAAAAGTACTCTACGATTATTAGTCATGAAAGTCGAAAACCGGTTCGTCACAAAGCTTCCTCTATGAGTAAGCAAATGGACTTGGGCAATTTTATGGAGATTGATACAATCTTCAGTCCATAACGCAACTGTCATTCATAACGAAGTGCATGAAACAAAAGATGGTTCCAAAAAATGAACCTTACTAATTGCACAGTGCTATCTACACAAAAGCAAAAATAGAAAAAAATCACGAAGTTATACATGTTACGAATAAAAAATAATGCAACAACTACAAAAAATGTAGCTCAAGAACTCAAAAAATGTGTAAAAACTGCGACATTTATTTATGCTCACCCTGCTTTGCCCTTTTCCATGACTAATTGAAATTTGAAAAATTCTAAAATGATCTTAGAAAAAAAAATATAAAAATACCTTAAACTTTGTTAAAAAATACAAAAAAAATATAAAATACAAAATTACAAAAAAATACCTTATGATTTTTACAATTGTGTTCACCTTTTCGTGGTAAGAGTCGGGCAACGGCAAGTAACGAGAATTATGTATAAGTTAAAATATTTATTCAAATAATTACCCTCAAAGCAAGAAACAGGTAGGAGCTAAATTAATTTTTTCCATGACAAGGATACATCTAGGGAAAAAAAATTAATGAGAAAAAGTTCTTAAAATTGTTCAAGGAACCCTCTTGAATTTTTTCAGAAATTTTCGAATAATTTTGGATTGTTTAGATTTCATCATTTTCCGAAAATTCAAAAATTTTCTCGAAAAATTTTGAAGAAATTCAGGGTTGTTCTCTGAACAATTCTAAGAACTTGTTATGTAAAAAAATTGGTTTTGCTCATATACGGACTTTTTTCTAGGAAGCGCCATTTTGTTATGAAAAATGTCCAATTCCGATATTATGGATATTGGGCTTTTCAGTTTACATCCCATGGACACCTTTAATGTGTTCGGGACCTATGTATCAAGCCTATTTCTGTTTTAAAATTCGAGTTGAAGACGATTTTTTTTTCAATTCGTTTTTTTTTGTTCAATTGTTTATAGCTTTTGAACAATGATTTTAAGATTAATTTTGATATTCAAAAAGGTCATTAAATTTCTCGTTAGAGACATAAACTGGTTAATTTTTCGCAAAATTCTGAATAGTAAAGATATTTGATTAGTGTCCAGCTGCCTGAAAAATATTCAGACTTTAACTTTTTCTAGTTCTGAACAATTTTTCAAACAATAAACGGTTTAATTCAATTAATTTACTGTGAAATTTTTTGTGATCAAAATAATTTTAACTGAAATTATCGCATTTATCTATTAATATTATTAGAAATGATGGAAATTTCTTTTTAAATATTATGTTGAAAAGAATAATTTTAGTATCATAATCAAAGACTTCCAGCATCGCTTATGAGGTGAATTGAGACTTAAAACATATATAAAATCAGTTCAATCAAGTGCCAAAGGGTAAAAAAAGGAACACTAAGTATGAAATTTTAGAAAAATTCAATCATTTGCAACAATATTCACAGATAATTATGTAAAGTTCAGCTAAAATTATTTTGCACTCTAAAAATTTCACAGTAAACTGATTAAGCTAAAGTGTCTATCGTTTGAAAAAGTTAAAGTCTAAATATTTTTCAAGCAGCTATACTTAATTGTGTAAGTCTGTTACAATAGTATGTCAATAAATGATGTATTATAATTTTTTATAGCACTGCGTGTATTAAGTTCAAATTACAGGTACGCTTTTCGGTGGTATAAGTCGCACATTCTTGCACCGCGTCGCGCCTATCACACTCGCATACGGTCTTGCGCTAACCTCACTTCACGGTACTAGAATGTGCGACTTATAACTCGGAAAATGGGGCATAAATGTGAACTTAGTACAGTGCTATAAAACAGTATATTATACAGGTGTCATAAGTAACACATTATGAGCATGGCAGAAGCACCTTCGCTGCGCTCGGGCGCTTTACTCTGCCGTGCCATAATCTGCTACTTATGCCTCTGTTTCATAATGTACTTAAATAATATTTAAAACTTCATAATGCTTTCAAATTTTTTCCAGAGCCTATGAGATCAAACGAACAGTAAGGGGCTTCATTATTATGTACTAGAAGACCCCAAAAAGTTTAGTGAAGATCTCTGACCCACTAATGAAAGGTTCCCTACTACTACACTACACTTTCTGTAGTGTGTCTTACCAGCAAAGTTAGAAGTCTGACAGAATAGAAGGTCAGCATCAAATTTTAAGCGAGAGTGTAAATATCACGAGTAGACTTGTAGTAGATGGGTAATCAGTAGATGCAATTTTTTCAGCAATACAATTTGGTTATTGCTCATTAAAATTTTCGTGTTTGTCTTATATATGAGGCATTTGATACCAAGTGTTCTAGCGCATCGTCGCCAGGCGCAATTACCATTAACGCCCAGAGGATACAATTTTGACATTCAACTTTGCGGTCTTACCATGTCTCAATCGATACGAGAAAAATTATGAAAACCACTATATTTTATAGTTGCGATGGTGTTATTTTAATTGTGGTGTTTGAAATTGCATAAATTAACAATTCATAATAAAAAAATTGCAAAAAAAAACGTGTTTTTGAGTTCAAATTTTTTTTTCATCTAAATTGTAATCCACTTTTCATTGTTATATGGGGGTATATATATGTAGAACGTAACTTTGCGTTCTCTACTTGAAGAAACGATTTTTACTTTTGTCAAAAAATATTTTTTTCTTAACAAAATGGCGGCTTGAATAAAAAAATCAACATTCCAATTTCTTTTTTTTATCTCATAACCATTAAATTTAGAAAAGAGTGTATAAGACAAAAAAGTTTTAGAATTGTTCAAGAAATACCTTCAATTTTTTTCAGAATTTTCCGAGACAGTTTTTTGATTTCTGGATAAACCCGAAAGTCCGGTTTTCCCAAATAACTTCCGAAAATTCCGAAAAAATTCAGGCATGTTCCGTGATTAATTCTTAGACTCTTTTGTTTGATAAACTTATTTCTTAAAATCACGCTGTGTTTCAGCTAGTAAAAATAAACTTAACTTGCTAGAAAACATGCACCTCGATGGGAAATTTTCTCAGCTTTCGATCTAGACTATGGTCAAAAATCTTAAAAATATGCTTCTTGAGATATTTGATTTTAAAGGTTTTTAGGCAATCTTCCCGAGGAAAAGGGAAAATTTTGGAAGTCTGATGACACAATCGGAAACCTGAGGCAATTTCCGATCGAAATGGTGGGTTATTTTTTTCTTCTAGCTGTATTTCGATACTTTTTACGTGAGTTAAAAACTGAATGATTTCGCTTAATTACGCCATTTGACGACGTGCTAGAAAACTAGAGAAATCTAGCCAAATTCATTTTAATAGTTTGACTTAATAAAATAAAATCCACAATTTATTAAAAAATTTTGTTTGAATTACAAAACAAATAATTATTAAAAGTACAATTTGTTCCAGGTTTTTCATCAGTTATGGATGTCCTGATTGCTCTTCTGTTGGCTTTTGCAGTTATGCTTGCAGATTAACAGGACTGGATCAATTTCATAAATATGAATGTTCTGTAATGGCATTTTTAATTGGTTTGTAACTATTTTTGTGTTTTTGAATTTCAGAATATTTATTAATCGTAAATGAAAATTGTTAAAGTGTTTTTGCTCACAAGGAGATCATTATACTGTGACGTCTGGAGAGCCACTTTAATATTATAATGATAAAATGATTTTATTCTGGCTGGTGACAATGAGGGGAAAATATGTACGGTGTGAGTTACTGGGTGGAGTAGTCGTTATTATTGGTTATAGTTAATTACAATTCAATTTATTCTCGGACATTAGTACATTCAAATACAAAATATTGACTTACACCTAGGCTTACTTAACTAATTACAAACAATATACGTAGGCCTGGCGGACGATTCTTGGTGTAGATGTAAATGACTTGAACTGGCTCGGCTCGATCGTATTCTCGTGGCTCACGCTGCAACTGACTCGTTTAGTTCCTGTTTGACTGCACTGCACTAGCTACACTAGCCTCGATTACAAATTACACTCCGCATTGGACTCGCGGCACAATTTAATACAAGTCTGAATAATATAAAATCGCTGTACAAAGTGACGTGAGCTCTGCACATCGGTATAGATAATATTCGAATCACACAGAGACCTTGGTGGATCCTCAATATTTGTTGTAAGTTGAGTTGTCCGGGGCTCAGTCCTCGGTGATGCTTGGCGGTATAGGGGAAAGAGGCGGGAAAGATTAAAGACCAAATGCCGAAAAATACTTTTTCTAAGGTTGCTTACAACTCTGCGCACCGAGAAGCTCTTCTTTTATTCTGCTTAAACTTACATGAACAGACCCAAAATACGTTCAATGACTTCGTCTGCTACGATATACAATATATTTGCAATAATTGTTTACAATAATACAAATAAAAATAACATCAGCAATAGCAAAAATTTAGACTAATTAAAAAATACAAGAGAAAAAACTTGTGCATAAAGCGTAGAGAGACTGAACAAGCTTAGGTTCTCTCTGTGTTAAGGATCGATCTTCCCTCTAGGGCAGGAGGGATCAGAGTAAGGTTTTCTGTCAGACAGCGATCGGACCAGTCTGCCTTGTCCAGTACCAGGAAATGATTGTAAAGTAAGGTGTTATGGTCAACGATGAGGTTTTCAACAGGAAAACCATTTATTGAAAATCTCCGAACCACCTCAAAATCTATTAGTGACGTTTACGACTAACTTCCCAGAAAAATTGCATTCATTTTAGGGGGATTTAGCCTTAATTTGTTACGCGCTGCCCAGTCCGTCATTGTATTTGCATCCACATTGATAGCATCAATGAGGTGATTTATACGCTTAGGTCTAGCGTGTGTATAAATTTGGGTATCGTCAGCATAGATGATGTGACGAGACCTCTTCAGTACCTGCTGTAAAAGATTTATAAACAGAGTAAAAAGTAAGGGACCAAGAACACTGCCTTAAGGCACACCAGACGTGATCTGGCTATGAAGCGTCAAAGAGCCATCATCCCTCTGCACCGTAATGGACCGGTCGGAAAGATGGTTGGCAAACCAGCAAACCTTGGTAGTGTCACAGCCCATCTCACGAAGCTTACAAACCAAAAGACAATGGTCGATCGCATTAAATGTATTCGAAAATCAAATGAAATAAACAAGGTAATCATCCTCTTGTCAATCGCTGATCTCACAGAGTCTATCAGTTCAAGAAGAGCCACCTGAGTGGAGTGCAACGGCCGAAAACCATGTTGCTGAGTATCAAAAAACCTCTGCTCCATGAGATGAGCAGCGAGCTGTGAATGAGAAAGTTCCTCCAAGACCTTCGATAGCTCAGGCAGTATAGAAATAGGGCGCGTGCTAGACGGCGACACAGGTGAGGACGATTTCGACAGAGCAACAATTTTAGCAAGCTTCCAGACAAAGGGAAAAACACCAGAGCCGAAAGTTGCATTTACCAGCTGTATCAAGTATGTACAGAGAGCAGGAGATACAGGGCGTATCACTGACGACGATAAACTGTCAGCACCACAACCTGAAGACGTGCATCTCCTCAGAGCTCAAGTAACTTCCTCAACCGTCACTGAACAAAGCGAGATAATAGCAGTGGAGGCGCGCAGTGGCTCGCTATAGACTCGATCTATCACCTCCCAGAAGAGAGGCCGCGTCGCTGATAACATACTTGCATAGTGTGTACATAAGACCTTTGGTGAAAAATGCAAAAGAGGTGACGAATTACCACGAAACAACCGACCAAGACCTTTCAGAATCCGCTAATGGTCACTGAGAGAGGTCGCCTCTGTGATACGAGTTTGTATATAGCCGCTCTCAGCAATGTTAAGTTTATTTTTGAGGTCACGTCTAAACCTCTTAAAGATGTTATGTACCTCCACAGTGCGACCCCGCTTATACATTCTGAACTCAAGATCCTTTAACGCATAAGGTTGCTTATCTCCTGCGTAACCCATGGCTTGGACCGCTCGTTAAAAACAACACGAGTTAGAGGAGCCATCGTGTCTAGAGCAGCATTAAGGCTTCTTGACCAATACGAGGTAATGAAAACTGCAAAGGAAGAACAATGTTTCATTATCCCAGACAGCCACACAAAGCCAAATGCACTAAGTTCATAACTACATTTTATATAAGTTGTACTAAAATGTTAGTATGCGTTAATATTGGTTTCATGTGGAGACTGGTAATTAAGTTGATTATGTCCAAATTAACTTTTCACACACATATGCAAAATCTCATATTAGAACTTGAACTTTTTCCTCCACTTATTCACTCATCATTCATCAGTTGATCTATAATTTGAAATGAAATGTATCAATTATCACTAATCTTGTTCATCAAGTACAACATACAATAATATTCGTATGTCATATTGAGATCCGAAACAGCGCTCGTTTTCTTTCAAAATAGCGGCTTATACTCGGCATTTAACATATATAGTCTTACGGGGTCAACTATTATAATTCGCGAAATGTTGATAACTATGGAAAATATTTTTGACTAGGCTGGGTCAAATGAAGCCCAGAGAAAATGCATCGAAGGAGAACGGTTATTTGCGGCCAGGTACCTTATCGTTTGCGGAGAAAAAGATAAATCCGACAACGGACAGGTTAAGGTACTAGTTGACTGCTTGCCAACGTCGCATCTACGTGATAAATCTCATGATATTTCTATTTCTGGCTTAATTGAAGCAACAGGAAAAATTAAAAAGTTTAAATGTTCCTGCAAAGCTGGTGAATCTGGCCAGTGCAAGCACATCATGGCCACGGTGTTGCACATATAAGTGGCGAGTAAAATTGTTTTAATTACTATTAATTTTTTTGTTCAATTATATGATTATAACTTTAAATTATCGTGTATTTTACAGTAATTATGAGTTGACGGAATTGTCATGTACAGACAATAAATGTGAATGGAAGAAACGTCATCATTTAGCGCTTCAACAGTATGATCCAGTGAAATTGAAAGATCACAAGTGTGCATCAAAAGAAACACCTTAAGAGTCCACCGATAATGTTGATGATTCACCTTTGACAGACAACAAAAAAATCAATTGCGTAATTTGTATTTGAATTATCCAACTCTGGAATAATAAAGCACAAGTAAAGTAAAATATAAAATATATTAAATTAATAAGAATCACAAAGAATCTCCGTGCACCTCTAAAGAAAAGGATGCAATTTCAAAAGTCTGTGACCAAGAACAAGTCCTTAGTTCAACAGAGGTGATGGATAAAATCAGAAAATTGAATGTTGGGGATATTAGTGAGTGCTGAAAAAAAAAATTTAAAAAGTGATTTTTTTACTATTTGCAATGGGAGTGCCCCCTTAATACTTAAGAACCTTACTTTATAATCAATGAGATTTTGGCTTAAGGGGAGGTATAGTTTTTTTTTTATTATTTTCGCGTGATTTTAAAATATTTTTCTAGAAATCCGGTTAAAATAAACTCATAAGGCTGAAATACATATTAAAGAACAACGTTTTAATAATATACCGTTAAATTTTCGTGGTGAAGTACTAAAAAATGAGCCTGCGGCAAGCATTGCAAGCTTACATTTCAAAAAATACGGTGTACACGATAACTTATGTAAGGATTGTCGGAAACAAATAAACAGACGTTTTTAGGAGTTTAAGTGATAGCGTAGGCAGTGACGTCAAGTTTTTTAAATTATTTTCTTTATTGACAATTTGCTGCCAACTAGACGTCAAAAACTGGAAACAAACGAAAAAAGTATGTGATTTTTTTGGAAAATATTTCATACAAATAAAAATTAAAAAAAAAAAAAAATCTCGACGTCAGTACCCACCCTGATAGCACGGAAATTTGCGACAACGTTGCGGCAACTATGTTTTTGAAACATTGAAACTTTAACATACTCGTGTCATGAATGTTGCAGCAACGTTCAAGCAACGCAGTTTATGTCCCAGTTGGTAACGAAGTAACGTTGCTGGTGCGTCGTCGTTCAGCGTCTGCAAGATTTCGGCAACGTTGCGGCAACTTTCAATGATTTTTTTTATTTAACGTGAGTCCGTGAAAGCAACGTTCCGTCAACGTTCCTGCAACATTCCCGCAACTTCACGAGAGCCTATAAAGCTTATATCACCAGTAAAAAACTGAGGTAATTTCCCATCGAAATGATGCGTTCGTTTTTTTCCGTGGTATATAACGCTTGAATTTTTATAGAGCCGCATCATCATCTTCATCATGTCGCAAGCGCTCACTGTCATCTCCACCTGATACCAATAACTTGAAAAAGCCTAAAGCACCTTAATCGTACACCTCACAACTTAAAATGCCTCCAAAAACGACACCTAAGACCGACGTGGTCGATAGCAGTCAACAGCCCGAATGGGCTCCTAAGTTTGAGGCTAGACTGTTTGCTCGCTTTGACGATCTACAGAGTCGTGTCGACGCCTTGGACCGTCGCATGGATGAGTTTGTGCGCGTGCAAAAGCAGCAGGGTTTGAGCATTGCAAGCAATTCTCAATTTATATCTGACCTTCGTCAGCAGCACTTTCAAAACGTCACTCTTCTGGCCTCTCTTCGAGAGAACGTGGCCACTATCGCCTCAACTCTTGAGAGCTTTGCCACTGTAGCTTCAAATCGTGTGCCCCCTGATGATACTTACGAGGTTCGTGCGTCTGGTTTGCCCCTGTCGCTCGATACGGCTGACGTTGCGACGGCTGAGCGTATCCTCGTGGCTCTGAACTTGAGCCGTCTTACTCCACTTGTCCTCAAAGTGCGCACCTGGGCACCAGGAAACGCTCAGTCTGCATCTCAAGCAATTATCAGCTCTGCTCCATCTCCAGTGCTCCCATCGGTTTAAACGATGCTTATTTGCTTTGCATCTCCATCTGCTTGCGTGACATTTCTCAAAGCGACACCTCTTTTTCGGAAGCTGCCGCTCTCCGACATTTTTGGAGCAACTGTTACTGAGACCGGACATGTTAGTGCATCCACTATTTTACAGCGCTCTCAGTACCGACTTTACAGAAAGTTTTGCGCTGCTAGCTCCAATGGTCACCTTCCTCGACCATCACTACGCAACCTGGCCATCTACATGCGACTTACCAAGGACTCAGCACCTACTCTTATATCAACTGAAGCTGACCTCCAACGCTTCATCTCCGCTGTGCGCCAACCAGTAAATCCAAATGCGTGTGTCATAGCCACCCCATCGCTTTCATCTAACTCATCTTGAAGTTTCTCTGGCTCTCCAAATACACCAACATTTTAGTCCAACATTCTCTCCACAGGTCTTGTTAATATAAATAGATTATGCCAATTTCACTCTTTTGCAAGAATTAATAGATCGCCAACCTTTTCATATAATTGCTGTAACCGAAACCTTCTTAAAACCTGTGCACAATCCAAATATCTTTCGATTTCCTGGCGTTTTTCCAGCAGTTTTATCTCAATTCTTGCCACAAGCCAGTTACGTATTGATACTCGGTGATTTTAACATAAATATGGCCAATCCAAATTGCCATGCGCAATATCTCACGAACGCCATTACGCCCTATAATCTTAACGTTACAGACACAGACACAATTACTCACGCAGTATCTTATGCTGACGGCTCAATACACACTTCTTGCATTGATCTCGTCATCTTTAACAACCCGTCTCTCATCTCCGAATTTTCTGTATCTGAATCCCTCTTTGCTGCTGGTCATAACTTTATTAGCTTCAAGTACAACCTGTCGTTCACACCTTATCATGCCGATTCCCGTTACACGCGACCGATATCAAAAATGTCACCTTCAACTTTCAATAATATTCTCAAATCCCACATCGAAGCCAGTCTAGATTTGGAGAGCTACTTGAACATCTCATCTACATTGCGACGGGCAAATCGGCCTTAATGGGTAAGACCCAGCTCAAATGCCGTCGGCAAGAATTTTATTATCGGAACCTCTTGTACTTACGCTTACCTCTCCGAGAAGGTTCTGGGCCTTCCGCCGAATCTGGGCCGAGCTGTTGACCTAAGTAACTTACCTTTCGAATTTTGGCCGAGGAAATCTAAATCGCTATGAACTTGGCGAAAATCCGTGTACTTCCGTGAACTTACTTTATTCTCTGAAAATTAAGCAAACTAGGCAATTTACTACTATGGTGAAATAATGATGACTCGCGATATACAATTTTAAAATATTTCACTTTATTGAATTTACAACATTGGCCACCAGGTGCGCTGGTGGCGTTCTCGTTTGCCGTCCGTGGCAGAGCCTTTGCAACGCGGCAACAGGTTACGTCCGTGACTCCCTTATGCTCTTGGCCAAAATGGCCATCGCTACGTACGCGTGGTCGAACGAGCTCGGCCGACGCGTGCGTGCTCTATACGTCGACCTGTAGCCTCGTGGCTAAATTCTCGAGATCGCGTTTGCCACGCCGTACACCTGCGTATCCTCCGGGCCATGACAGCATGCCGAGTTATTCACACATACACGGAGTTGAGTCTGACGAGCGAATCAAGCAGGACGTGTTCTGCTCGTGCTCCGGTATTCTCGATCTTTTTGATGTAGATACACGCTGAATCAAGGTGCGTGTGTGAGTGCTACGCGTTCGCTGTGGCGTGCCGCGTCGGTGCATGTCTGTGTGCAGCCCCGTCGCTGTGTGTGTGCAGCCGTAGCAAGCTATATTGCATCGTGTGTCAGTTTCTAGTGTTATTACCACAGTGTTTCCCGCGCTTAGTACCATCGGTGTGAGCCGCGCGCGTTAGTGTGAGTGCGCGTTACGTGCCGTGGTGCCGGTTCTCTGTGCTGTCGTGTGGGCTTGCGGCGAGTCGGCAGCTATGTGCGACGGGCAGCAGGATCGGCGGGCGTCTGGGTCGACGGACGAAGTCGGAGAGATGAGCCAGCTGGAGAGCGGCTCGCTGCCGTCGATGCCGACAAAGACGATGCTAGCACAGAGTCACAGCAGGCGTTCCGCAAGGATCTGTCTTGGGTCCCATCCTGTGGAACATCATGTACGACGCCGTTCTGCGCCTCAACTTCAGAGGCAACGTAAGGATCGTAGGCTTCGCGGACGACGTCGCCCTGGTGGCCGTGGCCAAGCACTTGTGGCAGATCGAACACGATCTGAACTCTGCCATCGCGCAGGTGCGTGGTGCGCTTCAAGATCTCAGCCTGGAAACGGCTGACCACAAGACCGAGGCCCTTCTCATCAGTAGCAGGAAGAAAATGGAGACCATCACCATCACAGTGGGCGACTGCAGCATAATGTCGACCCCCTGCATCCGCTACCTCGGCCTACACATCGACTCCAGGCCGAGGTTCGACCAACATCTCCGAATCGTCAGCGAAAAGGCAGCAAGAGTGGCTGGAGCCCTCGCGAAGATCATGCCCAACATCGGTGGGCTTAGAAGTAGCCGACGCGTGCTCTATGCCCACGTCGTCGACTCGATTCTCCTGTATGGAGCGCCCATCTGGGGGGCTCCATACATACGCCATCCTACATACGCCAGGCAGAGTCGGTACATCGACGAGCCTGCCTGCGCGTTATCAGTGGGCGACCACACGTCTCCTACGACGCGACGTACGTGATATCCGGCGTACCACCGCTGGCGCTACTAGTGGATGAGCGAGCGCGCATATACCAGCGCCGCCCCGAGGATGTCAAGGAGGAAGAAAGAAGAGAGACGCTGAACAGGTGGCAGGACCGGTGGGACCGGGCCTCAAAGGGCCGATGGACACACCGGCTAATCCCGAACATCACGGAATGGGTCGAGAGGGGACATGGAGAAGTGGACTACCATCTCACACAACTCCTGTCCAGGCATGGCTACTTCAAAAGCCATAGCCAGCGCTATGACAACACCCTTAGCGCTCTCTGCCCGGCCTGCCCAGTCACAGTAGAAGACGCGGAGCATGTGTTCTTTCGCTGCCCGCGATTCCACGAAGAGAGGGAGAGACTCCAACAAGTCCTCCAAGAAGAAATCGAGCCTGAAAACATCGTCAGGCTCATGCTAGAAACCGCAGGCAATTGGTTCGCGGTAGCGTCTTTCGCGCAATCAGTCGTCACCAGACTGAGGCAAGAGGCGCAAGAGGTGTGAAAACAATCCGGACGATGCTGTAAGAAGAAGACGATCCTTATGGTTCTCGAACCCCTTATCACCGTAAGGTGGACGGGGGATGTACGTAAAAGACACAGATGTAGCAGAGAAGCTCTATAGAGTCCCCATCGAAGTAATGTTTAACGACGGTTCCCGGTGGGGTACTCGTTTCGAAGGGCCACTGGCTGCAGAGTTCACTCTGCCCACGTCCACAAAAAAAAAAAAAAAAAACACACACACACACACAACAGCCCTCGTTGGTCTAGTGGGTATGGGCGTTGGGCCATCTACCTGCCTGACCAACGTTGTGCTGAGGGAGCGGGTTCAATCCCCACGGGGGAAATTTCATCCGTGATTTTTCCCTTGGTAGAGTCAGTCGGACGTCGAGCTCGAGCCCGAAGTGGTTCGGATTCCACTTTAAACTGTAGGTCCACGGCAGCCTTCCTGGAGGGTGAAATATCCTCTAATCACCCTGCGGCCCAAGTTGAGAAGAATTCCCGCAAGATGGAGCCCGAAGCCAGAACTCCTAGTGCTGATGTTGGTCGACTAGTATATCATTCGGGGGGGGAAGCGTCAGCACAAGGGAGAGCACCGACAAGGCGGCTCCGAGGTACTATCCTAAGGGATGTAGCCCGAAGTCAGAACTCCTAGTGCTGTTGCTGACCGACGGAGTATCACTCTTCATGGAGGAAGCCAGGAAAAGGTGAGAGGTGCTCGTAAGATGGCAAAAAACAAGAAGTGGGAAAAAGTTTTTCCCGGACTCGTGGGACGGTGTCGGGCGTGAGACCTGGTCCTTTCTCACAAGGATGGCACTAGTCCTGCTTCCGGCGAGCTCTGGCGGGTTCTGTAGAACGTACTCAAGAGGAAAAGCGTCAGCACAAGGGAGAGCACCGACAAGACGGCTCCGGAAGGCGGGAATGACGCTGAATGAGGGCTCCGCGGGGCGAGCGGGGATCACCAACGAATTGACACGGTTCCTGAACCCCTAATCACCACGCCTTAGCGTATGGTTGGATGGGGGATATAAGGAAATGACCAAATACATCGATGTAGAAGTACTGCTAAAAGACACCCACCGAAGGATGTCTAACGATAGTTCCGGTGGGAATCATGCCTGAGTTCGGAAGGGCCACTGGTGCAAGGGTTTACCCTGCCCACCTCCTCTACATAAAAAAAAAAAAAAAAAAAAAGCACACACACACAATGAGCTGAAACGATACTCACGCACACACTTCCTCTATACACGCGCGAGTACGATAACGCAATCGTGCGCACGGCCAAGTGACTGACCACCTACGTAACTTAAAGGTTAACCTCTTCGCTGGCTCTTGTTAGAGACAATATCCTTGGCAAACTCCTTGGCTTCAGTCACAGGAGGCAGAAATCCACTGCTTGGCCTAGGTGGCTATCGAGTTCGGATCGGCACCGCGTTTCTCGAGGCAGAAAACTAGCCTCACTTTTTATGTCGGGCTTGGCACTCGCACAGTCCGTGCTGTTCGCACAACACTCGCACTCAAATTCACTTTCGTGTCTTCAGTGAATTCTTCACGCCGAGGACTTGTACAATCACGAACTGCTGCGTTTCTTTATTTCAAAAATACCCGCTACTTCGCACTTGCTTGGCTTGTGGTAATCTGCCGGTGCGGTGGCGTTCCACGGCGCGTGACTCTACTGCTAGTGTTACGCGGCCTACCAGCTTCTGCTCGGCCTAGGCTTGTTGCATCTTAAGATGCGGCTCGTTATTTTTGGCCTCGGTGTCGAGTTCTCGATCTCATTAGCTCGCTTTCTTCTTGGCCTGAAACCTAGTCTAAAATGAGGAAGGCCCGCGAAGTCATTCATCCGTGCATTCTCGCGGCGAAAGATCTCATCGCATTTCGCTGGTGTACGGGCTGCCTTCGGTCAGGTGCGGCGTTCAGGTTCGCATGCGTGTGCTTCGTCACAACATCATCACCATCAACATCTGAACATATTCATCCACCACTCAAATCCTCAAATTAGTACGAAGCGATCATCACCCTTGCATGGTCGATGCCCTCGATTCCACGGCACCTGCTCGCTTAACTAATTTTAAGCCTCGTGCTAAACCCTGAATCACGCGTGAGCTCCGTGACCTTATGCGAGCTTGCGATCGTGCCTATCGCACTCATCGTCAGCATGCCATCGCAACTCCTCTTGAGGTATATAAGCACCTGCGTCGACTAACTAAAAATCGACTTGACTCTGCCAAAAATGCTTTTATCGCACGTAATCTAGCCTCTTCCTCTTCTTTAGGCGGCTACTGGCGTGTCTTGCAGCGTATTGGCGTTACTGCTCGGGCGAACCCATCAGCTCTTAAATTTTTTACACCTGAAGAACTTTACACATACTACGCCTTGGTCTCTTCAGCATCTCCAACACTCACTCATTCTGTGAGTGATTCTGTTCTTCTGATTCTGATTCTGTCGATTTAGTTTGCTCCAGACCTTTGCTTAATCCACTACCGACATTTTCTTTTAGACCTGCTACATTTCTTGATGTTCAGGTGACCATGCAGAGCTGCAAATCATCCATCTGTGGCTGGGACGGCATACCGGCGACAGTGATGCGCTTGGCGTCGCAGACAATCTCTGACTGTTTTGCGGATCTTACAAATGTCTCCTTCGAGGCCGGCGTATTTCCCTCTGCATTGAAACTATCGTTGATAGTTCCCCTCTCTAAAAAGCTATCCCCCTCGACTCCATCTGATATCCGTCCGATGTCACTGCTGCCTGAACTTTCAAAAGTTCTTGAACGTCTTGCTCATGCGAAACTCACTGAACATCTCTCAGAACATGACTTGCTCGACACACATCAGCATGGCGTAAGGGTACGCTACTAGTCTACTTCAACTTTTCGAAGGCTTTCGATACGATCGACCACTCCATACTTTTATCCAAGCTTCACAGACTAGGTTGTAGCCACCTCTCACTCAAATGGTTTGCTAGCTACCTTTCCAAATTGCGGTGCAACGTCAAGATGGCACTCTGACACCGAGCCAGAATGTCTCTTCGGGGTGTGCCTCAAGGTAGTGCCCTCGGGCCATTACTGTTTGCTGCATTTATCAATGATCTACGATCTGTTCTTCAAAACTCATCTCATATAATCTACGCCGACGATACAAAGATATATGCCCACGACTATCCGTCTAAGATTTTTCGACTAATCAAACGAGTGAACGCCGACGCGAACTGCGTCGCGGAATGGGCCTCTCGCTCGAGCTTACACCTCAACGTCTCAAAAACAACAGTCATGCTCTTGGGCAGTCGTGAATATATTTCTGCTTTCAACTTTGACTCTCTTTCCAAGGATTGTTGTTCAGGGCGTGCTTATCGACTACTCGTCAAGCTTATCGACTACTCGTCAAGCATGGGAGTCACGCTGACTTCATCTCTTTACTGGGTTGCTCACGTAGGCAGCATCATCTTGAAGTCTCACTACGCCCTCTACTCTTTTCGATTTTACCGGCACTCTCTCTTTCTCTTTCTCGCCAGCTACGTGAATCCTTATCAGTGGCTCTTGTGCTGCCACACATGGATTACTCAGCCACGGTATACAATGCCACAACCAAAGAGCAGGACCTGCATCTGCAGCGCCTGCAAAATGCATGTACTCGATTCATATACGCACTATCGCGCGCAATGAACTCGTCACCCCACATCGCCTAGCTCTTAGATGGCTGTCAGTGAGACGCCAGCGTCTGCTCAGAGTGGCGGTGCTCGCTTTGAACATCCTTCAGAAGAAATCACCCACGCATATTTCAATAGTTTTTCGCTTTACTCAAATCGTATCAACACTCGCTCTTCTAGCCGTCGCACAGTGGGACGGAAAGGTAAAAAAGTGCTCTAAATTCGAGTTTCAAGCGTATTTTTCACGAAAAAAAAATCTAAAAATATGTTCAGATTCGGGAGGCCATGACGAATCCAAAACCGTTTCCTTTTTCAAATAGCTATTTTTTAAAACATTTTACAGCTCATTGAAGCCTTATATAATTCATTTTTTTATTAATTATTTATTAATCACCAAAACAGTATAAACATCTAATAATAAAATTTTTTAATAATTTTATGTTTTATTTATACACAAATTAATAATTAGCGTGTATTGGGTCATTTTCATTGGGATTAGGCATTACTATTGATGGGCAATAGTAATTTTATTTAAACATACAAGAAAAATTGTTTAAACTATTGTTATAAACAATTAAACAATAAGTGCCAAGATTATGATCAATCATAGATCATTATTCACAAGCGGACACATAGTAAAATTGATGATGGCTCCAATGTTTTCACAGCAAAATTATAATTATTAATAATAACATTTTTTAATAATTTTATGTTTCATTTATAAACAAATTAAGAATTAGCGGATATTGAGTTATTTTCATTAAGATTAGGCATTACTATTGATGGGCAATTTTAATTTTATTTAAACATTCGAGAAAAATTATTTAAACAATTGTCATAAACAAATGAGTGATTACTGAAATCCAACAGTGAACAAAATGAAGGGAGTCGAAGTGTTTGTTTTGAAAAAATTTGTTAACTTATTCATAATTATAACAATGATAACAACTAAATTAACAATTATTTGCAAGTAACGATATTCTTTCATTATTTATTATTATTATTCTTAGTAGTTAATTACTAATGCAAAAAGAAAAATTAAAATCCCTTACGATATGTTATTGAATCAAATTATTGTTACAACTATTTGTTATTAAAAGTTTATATGCATGATTATTTTCAACATTAAATAACTTTAAAAAAAGTGAACGAGAATCACGAGCATTTCAAAAGAAAAGTTTAATTAAAAAGGTATGAATATTTTATTATGAAACATTATATAGCGTTATGAAAAATCTTTATATTAATATTCTTACGTTTAATTACAATAATTATAACATACTTTAATATACTTATGAGTATACAATGATGCATTTATGATTCGAAGATACGAGTTATTGACTCTAGGCATTGATTCCATGCCTATAGATGATTTCCTCATTTTTCTATTTACTTTTTAATGCTATATTACACATGTCAACAAAGCTTTTTAGTCAAGACAGCTACTGTGCACATACATGAGACATTCGTGTGTATTTAC
The DNA here is from genome assembly GCA_034770305.1 of Trichogramma dendrolimi. Taxonomy (NCBI): domain Eukaryota; kingdom Metazoa; phylum Arthropoda; class Insecta; order Hymenoptera; family Trichogrammatidae; genus Trichogramma; species Trichogramma dendrolimi. The sequence continues at coordinate 274,658 of JAPMIB010000118.1, read as the reverse complement.
AAGTGTGCATACTTATATATTGTATACTAGTCAATAGGATTCATAGGGTCTTCTGTGTTTTCATTTTTTGCACGACGATGTCATTGATTTGTTTTGATTTTCTGATCACATACGCAGTTAATGCATACGTATCACATTACATTATCTTCTGTGGTCTGATCGTATACACTTCGAGGAGCAACTTGCTTTGTGAGACTAAATAGATCATCATGAATAGTTTTTCAATAAAAAATCGTGAATTGTGCTTTATGTTAAAAACTAAAATGAGTCGTGGTTTCGATGAGCAACGTAAAACACAACTCATACGTTTGTTACATATGTTTTATGACCAAAACGTGAGTGAAAAATTGAAAAAAAGCGCTGAACGAAAAAATAAAACACAGCTTTCTGAATAATTTCATAAAAAGAGTGAAAGAACTAAATAAAAAAATAGAAACTTCGATGGCATCCACTATCATCACAATTCTTGGTGCATGAGTGAATTCGTATTCAATTGTGATGACAATTTGAATTTACAAGAGGAAAATATACAAGGTAGGTGCTTTTACAGTCTAGAATTCTTAATTATCTCTATGCATGTCTGTTTTTTATAAATTCAGATTGTTAATTCTTAATCAACGATAACGTTATTAACATTTCTATAGATGTAATATAAAATAAAGTAGGGCGGCCTAATTTGTCATACTCGTCAAGTAGTAAACCTACCAAGAGGAAAAGAGTCGCTGAATTAGACAAAACAACGCAACTTGACGAACTTAACGATGTTCTAGTAAAAAAATACAGACGTGAAAAAAATTTTGACGTTGCCAAACTGATACATAAGATAAAAGATAAGGAATATCCAAAAGACTTGCTACAGAAACTTCGTTAACCTGAGAGTCGATTGATGATTTCAAAGGAAGCTTTGGCTTTTTTAATTAAAGGGAATTTAACGAAGCGAGTCTACAACATGATGCGAAAAAACGCCATGATGCATGGACATTCACTGTATCCATCATATCATAAGGTGAGAAAATCATTCAAACAAAATACTTGCTTCTTGAACGCATTATTGAAATGTACGGTTTGAAAATACCTCTCACACGTTCTCGTATACACATTCACACTGTAAATAAAATTCGTAAAAATTTAATCATTCAGACACACACGATCGAGCTTTCATACATTCTCGCGTTCACATTCATACAAATTCAAGCTCGCACTCACTTGCTCGTTCTCAAGCTCTATCGTACATGACAACATTCATACTCACACTTGTAGTAATTTACGCAAGCTTTTGTGTATGCAGGTTTGTGAAGCAAAAAAATCCACGTATCCAAATAATATTTTCATCAGCGAGACGTTGTGTAAGGTCCCTCTGCAAGATCTTCTGAACCACACAGCACAACGACTTTTGATGGCTCTGAATTTAAATGTAGCCGATGAAGAGACGAGTCTCGTATTAATTCTTAAATATGGTTTTGATGGCATAATTCACGATCGTACCAAGAGCGATCCCAGGATCCTGCAGCTTATACCAACAGTCTTTTCTGTATATCGCTGTTGCCTCTCCGAATAGTGGATAAAAACACAGGCTTCGTGCATTGGTCTAATCCACGGCCATCTTCTACTTGTTTCTGCAGACCCATAAAGATCGCCTATGAAAAAGAAACAGCAAGAAACGAAGAAGAAGATCTTCAGCAACAGATCGAAGACTTGACTGATTTTACATATAAATCGTGTTCAATCTCTTCCGAGATGCATCTTACGATGATAGATGGGAAGGTAAAAATGATTTGAAAATTTATACGTAGAAATCTCGAAGTACGCATCAAGCAATCGAACGTTTACCTTGCCTACTCATTTTTTTATGCATAATTATAATAATTTTACAATTGTTACTTAATATATTTATCATTAGATTTGCAGTGCCTTGAATAAAACTTCAAGCCTAACGTGCTTCGTGTGCAATAAAACCATTTCTCATTTCAATAAAATTGAAGAAATGTGTGAGTGTTCGATAAATAGTGAGGCATTGAAGTATGGCTTTTCAATTCTCCATGCCCAAATTCGATTTATGGAGGCAGTTTTGCATATCTCGTATCGCAGGAGAGTTAAGAGTTGGAGAGTACGTTTAACTGCAAAATATTATTAATTTGATTGAAAAGTACTTTTTCAATTCGTGTTTAATAATCGTAGGCTAATGAGGCACTAATTATCGAACGCAAAAGGAAAATTCAGAGGAAATTTCGCAAATCATTGGGAATTCTCGTTGATACACCAACTCAGGGATCAGGCAACACAAACGATGGAAATATAGCAAGAAAATTTTTTGCCAACACGAAAATTGTGTCCAAAATAACAAGTAAGAAAGTAAAAAATGAAATTGAGTCAAAAATTCTAATATTTACATAAATTATGTGGAATATATAATAATATTCGCAGAAATAGACCAACAGCTGTTGAATAGATTAAAAACTATTGTAGGAGTAATATCCTGCCACGAAAGTGTCAATATTGAAGCTTTCAGAAGATACTGCCAAAATACTGCATTGTTGCCTAGAAAAAAATATAAGTGGTATCACATGCCAACATCGATGCATGTGATCCTTATACATGGACATGCTATAATGCAACGTTTGATGTTGCCGATTGGGCTACTCTCTGAGGAAGCTCAAGAATGCAACAACAAAAATGTTCAAATTACGTTATTCTCGAAAAAATTCCAGGTATGTGAACAACAGTTGTTAGGCTTAGTTAATATGAGTTGATAAACTAATAATAATACGTAATAAATCATGAACCTATATCTTTGCCTAAAATTCAGTGTGGATTTGAGCGTGAATATTTATGGTAGTATTAGCAAGTGAATGCGAGCTTAAACGGGTCTGAACTTTACTTAACGTAACAGTATACATATAAACGCAAGAGCATGTGAGAGCGTATAAGAACGAGCGAGTGAATGCGAGCTTGAGTTTGTATGAATGTGAACGCGAGAATGTATGAAAGCTTAATCGTGTGTGTCTGAATGATTGAATTTGAGAGAAAGTACGAGCCAAAATGTGCGAGAGTTTGGTAACTAGCGAGTGAGTGCGAACTTGAGTTTGTATGAATGTGAACGCGAGAATGTATGAAAGCTCGATCGCGTGTGTCTGAATGATTGAATTTTAATTAAATCTAGCTATTTTTATGCACGTTACAGAGAAGCAACGAATTTCGATACTTTACATCGACTATTAGCCAGTTTTGAACCTCTCATCACTCTGTCAAGAGAATTGTCCAAAAAAAATGTCTTGACATCCGAAATGAAAGCTTTGCTGGTGCTAAATGGTAATCTAGAAGCACAAGAACGAGAACGAGATCAAGAACTAGAAGATAAATTAAACAGAGAAGAAGAAGACGAAGAAGAAGAAGAAGAAGAAGAAGAAGTTTCGGATACGGACAATGACAGCTCTGACGAGGACAATTTTGATGAAGAAGAAAAAAAAGATTCTGACATTCATAGTGAAAACTCTGACAACTAAGATTATGAGGAAGAGGAAGAAGATGATGAAGATGATGAAGAAGAAGAAGAAGAAGAAGAAATTCCGATATGGACTGTGATGATTCTGCCGATGATAGTAGTGAACATGAAAATGTTTGAGTTATCGAGCAGTAGATAAGATGTTCTTCCAATACTAAGTTAGTAGTCTTATGCTTCATTTCATCCAATTATGATTATATATTATAGAAACACAATATGTTCTATTTTTTAGGTCAGACATTCAAGTGCAATACTATTAATAATTCGGTATAAGTATTGTTTATATAATTAATAAAATTTCAATATAATTAAAAGTTTCGTTCGACAATATATAATGGATTTCTGTTTTTTTTCCACTTCAATATACACACACCACAAACACAACACACCACACACACACACACCACACACACACACACACACACACACACACACAACACACACATATGACGCCTCGATGGCTCAGTTGGTAAAGGGCTCAGGTCTTGCTTGCTGAATCTGAGAGTGTCGTCTAGGGCGTGGGTTCGATCCTCACTGGGGGAAATTTCATCCGTGATTTTTCCCCCGGTGTGGTCGAGCCCGTGCCCGAGGTGGAGCGGGTACCACTCAAAAAAAAGACCCGGGCTACGTCATCAGCCTCCGAAGCGGTAAAAAACCCCGATCACTGTGCGAGCTGGAAGCGAATAGGATAACCATAAGTAGGAGCCCGAGGCGAGGACACCAAGGCTGGCAATAGATGGAGCACAACACTCCCTTGATGAAGTCAGAAGCGAGAACCACACTCACAAGAGGGCGCCGGTTGGCTGGCGCGACGGCGCCTGAAGCGAGAACCACACTCACCAGATGGCAACAGAAAGGAGTATCAAAAACTCACGGAGACTCAAAGGGTAGCGCCGGAAGCGAGAACCACACTCACATGATGTAGCCGACAGAGCAATCGGGCACTTGCCATCGGCGACAGAAGCGAGAACCACACTCACAAGAGGGCACTAGACAGCGAGTTCTAATACTCAACTCAGGAGGAGACGCCAGCAATTTGTGACCACGCAGTAGACGGCTCTGAAAAAGGGGATACGACAATCGAGAGATGGCTTCGCGCAGCATCGGAGGTTCACCAAGTACAAAAAAAGATGAGTCCCTGAACCCCTAATTGTCGCATATCACTATGCGATGGATGGGGGATGTATGGAAAAACAACGACTAACACAGAAGTAGCAGAAATGCTCAACTAACCCCGGCCTCACCGAAGCAATGCCTAACGGCGGTTACCAGTGAGTGTCCGAATGGGGTGGAGTAAGAAAAAAAAAAAAAAAAAACACACACACACATACACATACAATTGCCATGTCGCGCCTGCGATGCCCGCAGGCTGGGCAGCCCCAGCTCCCCTCTCCTGGTGCGCGGTGCGGTGGCGGCTCTGTTTCCGCGGGTGCCGAGCGGGCCCGCCCTGCAGCTGCCGCGTCGGGCGGAGGAGCCTATACCGGCCGTCACCTTGGAGGAACTCAAAGGAGCTCAGTCAAGGATCAAGGAGCGCTCCGCGCCCGGCCCGGATGGCATACCCAACTCGGCGCTCAAGATCGCTATTGCCGCGCGACCCGACATCTTCCTGCGGGTGTACACGACGTGTCTGGAGACCGGCGTTTTCCCGTCTGGCTGGAAGTGCCAGAGACTCGTCCTGCTCCCAAAGCCAGGCAAACCTCCCGACGAGCCGTCCTCGTATCGTCCGTTGTGTATGTTAGACACGGCGGGCAAGATCTCGAGAGAATCATATGCGACCGGCTGGAGGCTTTCACAGAGAGACCCGGAGGCCTCTCGGAGCGACAGTATGGCCTCCGGAAACAGTCAGCGCGAAGGCAGCCGGTGTGATTGGTGCCCTTACGAAGATCATGCCCAACTCTGGCGGGCCCAGAAGCAGCCGACGCAAGCTGTATGCTCACGTCGTCGACTCCATACTCCTGTACGGAGCCCCCGTCTGGAGCACAGCAGCACAAAAGCGAGCCTACATTCGACAGGCGGAGTCAGCCCACCGACGAGCCTGCCTGCGTGTGATCGGAGGCTGGCCGCATGTCTCTTACGAGGCCACATATGTCCTTGCCGGCATACCTCCACTGGCCCTTCTTACGGACGAGCGAGTGCGACTCTACGGCCGCCGCCGAGAGGACGCAGAGGACGAAGAACGCTTGGCAACGCTAAGCAAGTGGCAGGAAGCATGGGACCGGTCGACGAAGGCCCGATTGACGCACCGACTGATCCCAAGTATCAGAGTGTGAATCGAGAGGAGGCACGGAGAGCTGAACTACCACCTCACGCAGCTCTTGACCGGGCATGGCTTCTTTAAACACCATAGCCGACGCTACGACCACAATCAAAGCGCACAATGCCCGGTCTGCCCCTCATCCATCGAGAACGCGGAGCACGTGTTCTACCACTGCCTGAGGTTCAGCAAGGAGAGAGGGAGACTACACTCCCTGCTCCCCGAGGTCATGACGCCGGAAAACACCACCAGGCTCATGCTCGCGAACGAGCCAAACTAGCTCGCCGTTGCTTCCTTTGCCTACTCAGTCGTAACAAGACTGAGAGACGAGGAAACAGACAGAAGGTGACGACCGGACGATGCTGCTGGAAGAAGACGCCACCTCAACCAAGCCACCATGAAGCGCATAACGCCAACCCCTCCATCCCCGTGAAGTAATGCCTAACGGCGGTTTCCGCGGGGATGGAACAAAGGGAAACCGACGTGGATGTATGTACATACACTATGTACCCTAAATCAATATGTCACTCTCACTTCTATTGTTACATTTTACCCAATGTAAACTTCTATTTTCACTTTCTGCTAAGTAAAATATATTAATACATCCAAAAAAAAAAAAAAACACACACATACACACACACACACATACACACATACATACACACACACACACATACATACAGACATTTGTCAGAAATTCAATGTAGTTTACATATATATAAACGAAATTTTCCTACGACCTCTAGTTGAAAAGTTCGTTTTGCCGCCTATCACAAAGCTTTCTTTAGGAGGAAGCAATAAGGAAACAGATTTAAAAAATGGGTATTGAACAAACTCATATTTACAAAAAATTAGTAGAGCCTGATAAGATTAATATTTTTTAAATTTAATTTGAATGAAAATTTTTATTAATTCCAACGAAAATTGTAGTTGTATTACATAAAACGAACCAAAACTACACGAGAACTTAAATAAAGGCAACTCCTGACACTTGGCTAAAAGAGGCAAAGAAGAGATACTTTCGCTCACTACAAGAGAAAGACCAGAATAAAAAAAATTAAATAATATAATATTTGTTCTACTTTATGTATTATTTTTTTATAAAAAAAAACATGCATTGTGAAAAAAATTTAGTGCGAGTATATACCGTTGTTCATAAGAGATTGAAAACCAATATTTTATATTTTCCAAAACTATGCAAGTTAGCGAATTATAATATAAGCTTTATAGGCTCTCGTAAAGTTGCAGGAATGTTGCCGGAATGTCGCCGTAACATTGCGGTTGCAGCATACGTCGCGAGGTTGATACCCATCAATAATTAACACCTACTTTGCACGCGCGTATATACTAACGGACCCTGAGCCGCTCCTTTTCCCGAAATCGGAAAAGTCGCGGTATCGGCAGTTCTATAGCTTTCTTCAGATAATCATTCATAGTATTGGCGCATGGTAATTCCTCTGCTGAGCTAATCAACTTTTCGGATGTGTTTAATTAGCAGGGGCATAAGAAGTAAGTGATGGATTTAGACTGTTCAATTAGGCATTGTTCATGCTGGCCGCGTGTGTCTGAAATCATGTTACTTTGTTCCTGTCGTGTGTGTGTCATCGAAATGATGCATAGAAGATGCGTGTCATCAGCGCCTTACATCAATCGTGGGTCGTGCCGCTAGCTGCTTCTCGCAGTTTTATTAGTTTTTTTTAATTGAAAAAGAATACGTCGTAGACTGTAACAATATCTTCAAATTTACTCGATATTTGGAAGAACCAGACGACAAACGATTGATTTTCCAAAGTTTAAGGGTTTTCCGCTAAACTGACATCGCTTGATCATAACATTGATCTCTATTGATGAATGTGGATTACGTGTGTCTTTTTCACTTTTTTACAAAAATGTCGTACAAGTGTTATTCCATTGTAGCTAGTTTTATAGCATTACACAGCCACATAAAAAAAATTTCGAGTCCACCAACTGGACCTAGTAGACTTTATATTTTTGGGGTCGCTAAATCCGAATCCGGGGTTGGTTTTTCAAGGTTGGCTTATTGTAGAGATCATTTGAAGGTCAAATAAAGGGAAAGTGGTAAAAAATCTGAAAAAAATGACCTCTATGAAGTCATCTTCATGGTCATTGCAATGTTAAATTAGTGCAAGAAAATAAAAAATTGAGAAAACCTTTTTAATTTTGAGATATTTTGAGAATATCCTCAAAACATGAAAATCCAACTTTGAGCCGCGAGGAGGCTGAGATTTCCAGGATTTTCATTTTTCATTGTGTTCTTCAAGATTACATGGTTAGTTTCAACTTCATTTTTTGGCCTGATGGATCTATAGGGGGTCAAAGTGGGATTTTTATGTTTTGAGGATATTCTGCTTGTTACTCTGCTTTTCTGGGGTGCATATGAAAAAATTTCTAAACCATGTTTTTTCATATAAAATTTAATGTAGAATTCAAATCTGTACTCAAAAATAACATTCATAACCTCAAAACCCTTCCAATGGTAAAAATAGCGTAAAATGGCATAAAAGTAAAAGGAAAAATTGTTCTTATACCTCAAATTGATACACCGTCGCAAACAATTCGGTAGCTTGCATAGAGCCAAAAAACATGGAAAATGAGGAAAAACCCATGTTTTATATGCTTACTCACAAGTTCTCCAGACCCCATTTTCAGCAAAAGTATCAAAAATGTGTCCGTACCGGACTTAATGGGTTATGTGGCGATCACTGTATCAACATTTTGGCTCCAAAAAAAGATTTCAAGGCGCTTTTAGTACTTTCTTTAATAAATATGAAAATGAGTGATTTCGTATTTCATTTTACGTGAGTACTGCGATGGTATATTTGACGTGAAATGTAACTTAAATAAACTTTATATTACAAAAATTACACCAATGTACCCACAAACTTTTTTGGCGCTCTATTACCAGATAATTTGATCAGTATGTTTATTTTACTCTGTAAAACATTTCAATTCTTTTTAATGGACATGTTTTCATCAATAGAAAGATTTCCTGTACATTTTTTATGAATATAAAAAAATTTTTAATTATATTTTCAAGGAGTCGGACTAAGTTCTATTTGTCAATTGGCATTACGTTTGATAACCAAGATAGGACTGAATAGTTGTTTAAAAATGTATCACCATCTAACCAAAGGTGAGTTTTCAATTATAAATAATTAAATATGTATCCGTGAATATTAAAGAGCTCAAAGGGGGCTTAAATTTTTTTAATATTCTATTTACAGTATTAGGCTGTAAAAAATAAAAAAAAATTATTTTTGAAAAACAGCAACGCTTACCTTTTTTAATACCCCATTTGAAAAAACATTGTTCTCTTAGATATTTAAAAACAGTTATTTACAAACAGAGAGTATTTTCTATTATCTGGAGACTTGGTATTTTACGGCACGTAGCTTAGATGTGCCAAATGCTCATCGTACAAGGTCTCTAAACTTATTAAACTGTTTATGAGTATCAAAGTAGACAAAGTACTTTCAAATGGGGTATTGATAAAGCTATTATACCTGTTTTTCAAATAGCATTTCACGCGCCAAGGGACGATGGTCAAACTTCCATCCTTGCCAGATTATGCGACATCGGCTTCATCTTGGATGCATCTTCGCAGAGACAGAAGTTTGACTTTTGTCTCATGTCACGTATACAATTTTTCTTTATCCTTTTTTGAATGAACGCGTGTGTATTAATAATAGATCTATTAAACTGAACACATCGAAGCCTGCTGACATTTGTAGCCCTAGCGCAGTGAGCAAAATTCTGAACTTGCCTGTCAAACATAATTTGATTGTGAAAATGAGCACTTTCACAAACTTGAACATCTTTTGTTTTTGTAGTGAATCTCTGAAGAATAATATTTATTGTATAAGGTACGTACTATTATAATGTTGTTAATTAGAAGGTAACACTTGCTTTTCATACGCTCTCGTGGCGTGTGTTTCTACTTCTGTCGAATCTCTCTCTCTTTCCTTCTTGGTATCACTCTTTTCTTCCTTGAACCGAGGGGCAGATCGATGTAGAGGACTTCAGGGACCACGGTCGTATCGCACGTACACGCTTGCATCAAAAACGAGGTAGGACTTTGAATTGAGGCTTGCTTACACTCCACTGCACAAATCACTCTACAATTGTAGACGGCGTCACAAAGATACGTGGCATCGTATTCGTTCGCGTAGGTGATGTGATTTACTGAGTAATCTCGAGATAAAGAGGTGGCTGGATCTCACGCTTCTACGATCGTACACACGATGTGGGTCAACCCGATGTGACAATGATGGGTGCATCGAGACAAGCTCGATTAACATTAAATGTTGACAGCGTTTTAATTATGCCGTAATCGATTACAAAAGATTGACGTACCAGTGAATCCATGAAAATATTCATTGATTTTTTTACTGCTCTGCTTCGGCATTGCTATGTATAGCGAAAGATGTGTATTAGTTTGCTCGACTACTGTTTCTTAGGGCATGTTCCCATTTTGGCCTTAGCTCAATCTAGAGCATTACAAAGATTAATGCAAAATTGTGAAGACATCTGGCCATTTTGTTCGTTGTCTTTTTTTTTCATATTTGAATGTTTGTGACCTCGTGTCAGGTATAAACCCTATTTAATCTTTATTTACGGAACTCTATAAAAATATAATAGTCATAAGTTTGAAATTATTATTTATTTTACTGTTGCTCGGGCCGGCAACTCATGATTGTCCTAGAGAAAGTTAATAATAAATAGGACCTTAAAAGTGAGAGGAGCATCAAATAATAAGATCACAAAGTTAGGGTAACTATTTGATTTATTGATATAGCAACGAATTTGTATGTTGATAGAATCAATTAGTTAGCTTTCGTTGCAGTGGTTGTTGACACGAGTCTGCTGCAACAAATGAAAAAGAATATCGCGCACGCGCGTAGAATTAGATTAATTTGTATAGCGGATGAAATGAGCGAATAATGGGGCGAGATTCACGAGGCCGACACACACACTAATCGCGAAACCTGTATTTAATGATAATATCATACGTCCGGTCGCACTGGCACGATACCATCCGACGCACTCTGGGTCGGGGGCTCCAAAATGGGATTGAACCTGCCTCGTCGAGGTCAGGACATATGTACTACTTACAAGTAAGCCTCTTCGGCTCGTTAGTAACGGTCCATCGAGTAGCTTCAGCTGCTGGGATCAAACTGACCCGCGCTCATCTCCGCTGCGTCTCATCACGCGTATGTAATTTTTGTCCTTTCGCGCATCCTCTTGCGCTGTCGATAAGAAACAAGATTTTCTCGTCACGTGACGCGCTGATTTCGCGCTCTTGGACCAACGCGTGAAATAACGATCGTTACGTAGGCGCCCCACAGTGGTCTGAAAAGTCCCAAAAGTGATCAAAATTATTTTTAAGCTGGAAAATAAAGTTTAAAGTATCATTGCGGGTTTTTTGGAAAGGTTTTGCTTTATATTTTGAGAATCCGTTTCCCTCGATGGGTTTAAAGAGTGGTACACAAGTCTAGCCACCATCCAAAGATGAAAATCGAATTGCATTTAAAATCACAATAATCTAAGACATCGAATAACTTTGCACTAGCTTCAAGTGACCACATTTCTCATTCTGAAGAAACTTGGATCCTGCAGAAACTTAATTTGACTCATTTTGGCCGAAGATCATGCAATGCTTATGAAAAAAAGTCCCTCGTAAGTGAAAAATCATGTAATTTTCGTATTATTCTAAAAAGAATGAAATGGACATTTTTATTATCAAACCAGCTTTGAAACTAGTGTTTCAATGCTTATTACGAACTTTACAAGCTGACAGGACAAGCTGAAGTTAATTAAATCTTTTATAAATACTACGTGACTTAAGGGTCCTCTATACACACTCAGTCGGTAACTATATGCGTAAATACTTGATTACTTTGTACCCATTTTTTTTCATTTTATATCCAACCAATTGTCTTGAAATTTTGTGGGGATGTTCAGGGGACTAATTAGAATGTGCCTCTAGAGTCACTTTTTCATATAAGTGAAAAAAAATATTAAAATGCACTTATCGTTCCTACCCAAATTACTCCCTCAAAAATTGATGAATCGTTTTGAAATTTGACTATGACTTCCATGAATGCCCTAGAAATGTGCCTATGGAGCGATTTTTCCTTAAAATGATTGCGAAAGTCTTTTATTTACTATTTTTTTTTTCTCTTTTTTAATAGTAAATTAAGTAAATTAAGACAATGAAAAATTTTGTGTACGACTTTTTTCCTGAATAGCTAAACTCTCGTTGAAGACGTAGACAAATTCCAGCAATAAAAACTCTCGTGTACTTTTTCGTTCGAGTCATTCTACTACTAAGCTGGGAATTATTTCAATATTTGCCTATAATCTTATATTCTTTTTGAGTTCATCAAATGATCGTTTTTCTATATAGTTGGTCAACCTCCAGTTACGTATGATCATGGTTCTACGTCTACTAAAAGAAGAAAGACATTAGCTGTAAGTAATAATATGAGTCGCGAACAAGCTGTTGATGTGCTAACAAAAATATTCAATTATCAAAACGATTCTCGTGGAGTAGAAATCGTGAAATCAATTCCTAATAATTTAGAACAAATTGATGAACATGACGAGAAAAATAACGGGAGGCCACTTCTCGTTGAAGAAGCTTTGTCTCTAATAGTTAATAGCAATCTTACAAAGGAAGCGTACAATTCAATTAGATCTATGTCATTAAAATCTGGACACAACTTATTTCCTTCGTATGAACAGGTAATGGTTATTTTATAGAATTTTCATGCATGCATTAAAAAGACAATCGAGCAAATATAAATACTTAATGGAGGTAGTCCGTTCGAAAAATATTTATTTAGTTTTTATGAGCACATTTCAGTTCAAAAGCATATCAAAAGAACCTGTGTAAAATTTTTAATTAATTCTCTCTTTTTTTAATTTAACTAAATCAATTCTCACTTTCAAGTACTTGCAGCAGAATTTGTTCCTTGTCTTCTTATTATATAACGGGCCCCCAGTTTCGCTATGCTCGAAAAAAAATGTGCAAGAAAAGTTTTAACAAATCTTTTACAACGTTAACAAAATTGAGCGTATCTTAAACATAAGAGCTCCCGATTTTTAAAAATATATAGGTTTCCCGTTTTTTTCAACGTCAGCAATACATGCTCCAACAGAGTCATTTTGCTACGCTTTGGGCTGAAATCGGTTAATCAATAGAAGATTTAATCTTAATAATTTCAATGCAGGTATTGGCTGGTAAAAAAGCAGCATATCCAGAAGGAATTTCAATTTCTGAAACCAAATGTCAGGTCTCCCTACAAAATTTATTGCATCACACCATTTCTAGATTGCTCAAGCATTTAGATATTAAATTTGAAGAGATGCCTGGTGCACGTTTACAGTTATTGGCTAAATATGGGTTTGATGGTACAAATGCTCCATGTTACAAACAAGGAGCTGCTGACAGTGCAGCTTTTTGTACTAATATTTTTGGCGTGTCTATGGTGCCTCTTAGTTAATTAATGTGGTTACTCAGGAAACTGTATGGACCAACGAATCTCCGTGCTCGACTCGATCTTGTCGAATACTAGAGATTTCGTTCGAAAAAGAAACGAGCACCTTATGCGAAAACACTGCGAAATATTATAGACTACAAATAGAAAATCTACAAGATATAGAAATTTCTGGTTGTACTATCAGCACAAAAATGTTTCTGACCATGGTTGATGGCAAGGTTAGTTTTTGATATTATCATTTACTATAATTTCAAGTGTTTAATTTTTAACGCAATTGTTAACAATATATTTTTTGATCAAAACTTCATGATGATTTTGCAGGTGTTATGTGCTTTAACAGAAACTTCCAGCCAATCGTGTTGGGTCTGTAAAGCTACAGGCTTCACAATTTATAGACATCGATGCCGTTCTTCGTCGCCCAATAAATGAAGAGGCATTGAAGTATGGTTTTCCAGTTCTCCACGCTAAAATTCGATTCATGGAATGTGTTTTACACGTTGCATATCGCCTAGTGTTTAAAAAACCCCATTGGAGAGTGAGTAATGAATGTTTAATATACATACTTCAGCGAAAATTTTTTTTAGATTAAGTACATAATAATGTTGTGACATGTGATAAAAAATAAAAAAATTATGAGGAAATGTACAATTCCTAACGATTTCGAACATGTGATACGTTATTCTGCACTTTTTACTTTATATTACAGTTTATTACATTTTTTTACCGTTCATTAAAGAAATAAAAACCCCTTATGACACAAGCTCATGCGAGTTACATAAAAAATTGTGAATTCCATTTTTACTCTTTCTTGTAAGTTTTTTCCGTCGGGGTAGATAAAAATTATACTTTTTTATATGCATCAAATTTTTTTTTAAAGGTGGAGCGAATAAATCAGGACAATGAACGAACATAAAAAATATATTCAAGATGGGCTTTTTGGAACGCTTCATGTGAAAGTCGATCATCCCACTCCGGGATCGGGGAATATCAATAATGGTAATACCGCTAGAAAGTTTTTTGAAAATATTACGAAAGTAGCTGAAGTGACAGGTAAATTCATACACTATGACTAGGGTTGTAAAAAATTCAATTAAAAAAATCCATAAATCCTAAATTATTTTGATATTTGAGTTACAATTATTTAAGTTCACAAATCAATTAAATTTTTGAAATTAAATCTATTTTAATTCACGAATCAAATTTATTTGAAAATTAAACTCGATTTAAATCAAATTTCATGTCTCCAGTTTCTCTGAGATGTTCATACTTCGAGTAGTAACAATTGTCAAAAGGGAACTTCTCCAGAGCATTATAGTTCTTTTGGGCTTTTTATGACCCAGGAGATTCTTCAACAAAAGTATATTATTCAAATTCAAATAATAAGTTTCAATCCTATATAAAAAATTAATTCAAAGTAGACCGAAAATAAGGGCGAATACCTTATTTAGTGAGTTTCTCCAGAAAAATGGCCTGAAGAAATTCATTATGTGTACCTCAGATTCACATGGATTATAGTTCTTTTGGCCCTAAAGAAGCCAAAAGAACTATTACGTACACGAGAAGTTGACTTAAAAATTAAATTGATTTGTGAATTAAAATAATTTCAATTTAAAAATCAAATTGATTCGTGCATTATACTGGATTTGATTTAAACTTTTACAACCTTGACTATGACTAATAAAAAGTAACTATTTAATGATTTACGATAAAATTTTGATTTTTTTCTTACGACAGGTTTTAATACAGAGCTGCTTCAACGTTTCAAAACTATTATAGCGGTAATTTCTGTTAAACGTGCTATCAACATTGAAACGTTCCAAAATTATTGTCTGGATACAGCAAAATTATTCATAAAAACCTATAAGTGGTATAAAATGCCCTTATCTGTGCATGTTATACTTATGCACGGTTACAGAATAATAGCCGAACTGCCTTTGCCGATCGCTTATTTTTTAGAGGAGGCTCAAGAATCCAATCACAAAATAATAAAGAGATATAAAGAACAATTTACCAGGAAAACTTCTAGGTTTGTACATTTTAAGTATGACTAATTTCTAATTTGAAACAACATTTTTATAGGGTCAACCATCCAGTGAATGAATGGTTATAAAAAATTTGACATAAATCACATCATAAAAACCACAATAATTTTTTTTTTCCTTTTATATAGATTATTTTCAGTCTCTAATGTTCTTATTTAGCAAGGTTAAACATACATTAAACAAACTTTTTTTAAACTACTATCAATTATATGATTAATATTATTTTCTAGTAAATGAATGCCCTGAGGTAATGAATGAATGCTGCTAAACCAGTAAAAGAACATATGATATAGTTAATTTTATACTTGCATATTATGTAACCATCCATAAAATAACCGGGTTACATTGAGAATTTATAATAAGTAGCTCATGTAAATTTTATGAGACTTGATTAATCATTTGTATTTTAACATTTCAGAATTAATACCAACACTGACTTATTTAATAGATTGTTACTGGTCTCAGACCCGATTATATCCTCTTTTAGAAAAGTGAAAAAAGAACCTCTCAATGACAACAGAATGGAAAGTTTGCTCTTAAATACAAACATTAATATTGTTGAGGATGAAGATTTAGCAGATAATAATTTAGATTTTCTATTTGAAAATTTAGAAAATTAAATACACACACACACACACACACCACACACACAACACACACACACACAAGACGCCTCGATGGCTCAGTTGGTAAAGGGCTCAGGCCTCTTGCTTGCTGAGTCTGAGAGTGTCGTCTAGGGCGTGGGTTTGATCCCCACTTGGCGAAATTTCATCCGTGATTTTTCTCCCGGTGTGGTCGAGCCCGTGCCCGAGGTGGTTCGGATTCCACTATAAACTGTAGGTCCACGGCTGTAGGCAGCCTCCTGGAGGGTGAAATATCCTCCAATCACCCTGCGGCCCAAGTTGAGAAGAATTCCCGCAAGATGGAGCCCGAAAGCCAGAACTCCTAGTGCTGATGTTGGCCAACGAAGTGCATCATTCAGGAGGAAAAGCGCCAACACAAGGAAGAGCACCGACCCCTCGGCTCCAAGATGGTATCCTAAGGGATGGAGCCCGATATCAGAACTTCTAGTGCTGGCGCTGACCGACGGAGTTTTTCACTCATCATGGAGGAAGCCAGAAAAGCGAGGGTGCTCGCAAGATGGCAAATCAAGAAGCGGGGAAAGTTCTTTCCGGACTCGTGGGACGGTGTCGGGCGTGAGACCTGGGTCGCCACTTCTCTCACGAAGATGGCACTAGTCCTGTTGGTTGACGAGTTCTGTCGAAGGTACCCAAAGAAGAAAAACATCAGCACGGGAGAGCACCGACAAAGACGGCTCCGGAAGCGGGAATGACGCTGGATGAGGGCTTCGCGGGGCGAGCGGGGGATCACCAACAAGTTGACACGGTTCCTGAACCCCTAATCTCCGCGCGTTAGCGTGCGGTGGATGGGGGATGTAGGGAAATGACCAATAACATCGATGCAGCAGCACTGCTAATAAAGGCACCCACTGAAGTAATGTCTAACGATAGTTCCGGTGGGAATCATGCCTGAAGGTTGGAAGGGCCACTGGTGCCAGGGTTTACCCGGCCCACGTCCTCTCCATAAAAAAAAAAAAAAAAAAAAAAAAAAACACACACACACACACACACACACACACACACACACACACACTATTATGTATATATAATATAAACAATATATAATAATATGAATATGCATCCTTAAATTTACCCAGTATTCCTTATTTTAATCTCCCTTTCTAAACATGATGCAATTTGACTCTCTCAGCTCGCAAAGTTAGTAATAAGCATTGAAACACTAGTTTCAAAGCTGGTTTAATAATAAAAATGTCCATTTCATTCTTTTTAGAATAATACGAAAATTACATGATTTTTTCACTTACGAGGGACTTTTTTTCATAAGCATTGCATGATCTTCGGCCAAAATGAGTCAAATTAAGTTTCTGCAGGATCCAAATTTATTCAGAATGAGAAATGTGGTCACTTCAAGCTAGTGCAAAGTTATTCGATGTCTTAGATTATTGTGATTTTGAATGCAATTCGATTTTCATCTTTGGATGGTGGCTAGACTTGTGTAACACTCTTTAAACCCATCGAGGGAAACGGATTCTCAAAATATACAGCAAAACCTTTCCAAAAAACCCGCAATGATACTTTAAACTTTATTTTCCAGCTTAAAAATAATTTTGATCACTTTTGGGACTTTTCAGACCACTGTGCGGCGGCGGTGGCGGCGGCAGCGTCATCGGCGAGAACTCGCTGTTGCACATCGGCCTGATCTTGCGGCTCTCTCTGCTGCGGGAGATGGGCGTTGCGATGAAACTCGTTATCTCGTTCCAATACCATCGTTGTAGATCACGTCGGGGTCACCAAATTGTAGCAACGTAAGGAAGGAAATAGAAATATTATTAGCAGCGAGGAGCTTTATTATTGGAGACTAGCTCGTCTCGGAGGTTGCAGCTGAACTAACTGTCGCGATTAATTAGTTTTATCGCCTGGCGACGATAAAACAAAAGGTGAACATTTTAGCAGTTCAATTACTTAAATTATATATGCACGACTGCGATGAAGTGAGTCGCCACACTCCCCCCCCCCCCCAAAGGTTCGTTACTTTTGATAAGTTTTACAAACAATAAATCCACCCAAAAAAGTTAATCTAGAAAATGCACGTGTGAAAAGCGAGAAACGAGCAGCAAACTTCAGTCAATATGAAAATCAGTATATATGTTTTACAAAACAGCGCAGGGGTCTATGGTGGTGGTGTACTGAGTCATGACTTCGCTCTGAAGAGCGTCAAACTTGTCCATGATCTGTCAATCATAAAACAAAAAAAAATATGTCGAAATCAAAAACTATTCAACCTTTTTTTCGTCTCAAAATATTCGGTACGAACTTAACGCGTCGTACAGGCTTAGCAACCGCAGGTGTAACTGTTGGAGGCGACGGCGACACAACAGGCACATTGTCAGGGACTTTACTACTCACGTCCTGTCGAGTCGGTGTAAGCACCGATGAAGGCAAAGGCAACTCCCCTCTCGACGACGTTTGATCGACTTCTAAACGCAAACAGGCGCCGGTTGGTCGCTCGGTGGTACATCTTCCTGTACCATAAACGCAGGTTTGACAGACTCGGCAGAGACAGTAATTTCTTTGCCATTGTAATCAATGAGAAAGTATTTCAAATCTTTCTGGCGCTTGATAACGCGATGTGGCCCTGTAAAAGGTGGAACTAATGCCAAGGCTTTGTTCTTGGGTGTTGCTCTGAAAACGTGAGAATAATTTTTTAGCTCTCTGAAGACGAACGCCTTGCGAGAATCCGTAGGTCTTGTGGGCACAGCAGAAACACTGTGCAAGAAAGTTCTCAGTTCATTATGAAACTCTCTTCTGTCGATCGCCGGCTCGTCGTTAACACATAAATCGCCAGTGGTTCTCAAAGCGTTGCCGTAAATCATTTGAGCAGGGCTAGAATCTGATTCGCATACGATCGCGACACGAAATCCGAGGAGAACAGATGGTAAAGCTAAGCTCCAATCGCTGCGATCAACAGCGACCATGAGAGAAGACTTTAAGCGACGATGCCAGCGCTCGACCATCCCGTTTCCAGCTGGGTGATACGAGATAGTATGAATGTGCTGAGCGCTCAAGATGTTAACTAAATTTCGAAAAACTCCACCCTCGAACTGTTGACCTTGGTCGGTAGTGATGCGCAAAGGTGCGCCGAAACGCGACACCTAATTATGAAAGAAAGCGCGAGCGACAGTAGGAACCGACATATCCTTCAAAGGGACGGCCTCAGGCCAACGTGAAAATCTATCGATCATCGTAAACAAATACGTAAAGCCTTGGCTTTCTGGAAGAGGTCTGACAAGATCGATATGAACGTGCTGAAATCTGGCGTCTGGAGTTATAAATTTTCCCAAAGGTGGTTTGTTGCCATGAAAAATTTTCGAGCATTGACAGGCAAGATAAGTCCTACAGAACTCTGTAACATCTCTCGACATATTTGGTCGGACATATTTTTCACGTACCGCGCGATAAGTAATCTTTGCGCTCGTATGCGCTGTGCAATGATACAACTTAATGATCTTCCTACGAAGAACAACCGGAACATAAGGTCGCATTACATTTCCTTGCACATTGCAGAACAAATATCTATCGGTGTAGCCAAGACGTAATTTAACCAACTTTAACTCATGCTCAGAATTTGCAAGAATCTTTCCGAGAGCCTCGTCTTTGGCTTGAAGATCGCTCAACTCCTCACACTTAAACAACGTTGGAAAATTAAAAGTTTGAACTTCCGAGATATCAGACTGACAGCCATGATTGTTATCGACGTTGTCAAAACTAAAATTGAGCGTGCTTGGTGAAACAAGCGAGTCAATACGAGAAAATGCATCGGCCACGGAATTGTCCTTGCCCGGCAGATACACGAACTCGATGTCAAACTGAGATAAATATTCTAACTGTCTTTGTCGGCGCGCCAACGCTTTCTCATGACTCTGCTTCATAGTGTACAACCAGGGGCGATGATCTGTACACACTTGAAATTCTCTACCTTCCAAATAATATTGAAATGATTTGATGGTTGACACGACAGCAGTGAGTTCTCTGTCAAAAGTAGAATATTTTTGCTGAGCAGAGTCGAACTTTTTGGAATAAAAAGCTAACGGTTTCCAAACCTTCACAACGGGGTCATATTGCTCCAATGCTCCTCCCATCGCGAGATCAGAAGCATCGGTAACTACTCGTATCTTGCCATCGCGATCTGGGAAAGCCAACAAAGAAGCGTCAATAAGTGCTTTTTTTACTTTATCATAAGCTGACTCACGTCTGTCGTCCCAAACGACAGGAGTCTTGTCTTTCTTCTTAACTTTTTTCATCTGCTCATATAAAGGAGCCGAAATTTCTGCCAGATGTAGAATCGACGTGCGATAAAAATTCAACATACCTAAAAATCTGAGCAGTTGACACAGAGTTGCAGGCTTGGGAAAATCCACAAGGGCCTGAACTTTTAAAGGTAGAGGCTTGTAGCCAACAGAACTAATGAAATAGCCTAAAAAATTTAACTCGTCCTTTAAATTTAGCTGAAGTGCAAATTTTTCTAATCTATCGAAGGCAATACGCAAAAATTTTTCGTGTTCCGTCACCGACTTTGATGCAATAGTTATATCATCGATATACACAAACACAAAATCGAGATCTTCGAGGGCCTCATTGGCGTACCTCTAATAAGTTTGAGCAGAGTTGCGAAGGCCGAAACACATAACGTTATACTATAACGTTATAATAAAACGAATGGTGTAATAACAGCAGTTTTCGGCTTGTCGCATTCGGTGACTGGAAATTGATGGAAGGCTCTGACCAAGTCCAAGGTTGTAAATATCGATTTTTCATGTAACACATTTGGAAAATCGTGCAATCGCTTAATTGGATATCTATCAGGCCTAGTGACTAAATTAAGGCGCCTGTAATCACCACACACCCTCCAAGTATCATATTTTTTACAAAGGAGGTGTATTGGACTTGCCCAGGGGCTTTTGTATGGTTGAACATAACCAAGATCCAGAAGATTTTAAATTCGTTTTTGGCTGCTACCAACTTTTCAGGACAAAGTCGCCTCGCCCTTTGCGCTAAAGGCGGGCCATACGTGTCAATGTAATAACAAACACCACGATCAGTGGTTTGTGTACACTTTTTCTCTTTATACAGCGATGGAAATTCTTTCAAAATTCGCGTCACAGGCAATTTAGCATCTAAATGTGCTATGCCTAAAATATCTCCTTGACTCAAGATACCTCAGCACAAGATCGAATTGTCAGAATGTCGAAGACAACGACTTTTCAAATCTATCAGAAGAGCAAACGAAAAATTTAGTTCGGCTTAGTAGCAGATTGCATAATGCACCACTTTCTTTTAGCGTGCGCCATCCCGTCATTTTGCTATGCAGTAATGAAATAGGGAAGCGACTAGTAGAAAAGAAACATATAGTTACACTTCACGGAGGAGTGCAGCTACTACTCTCGCACTTGCAGCGGAGTTTTTGGATTACGGGCATGCGAAGACTTGTGACCGGGGTGTACCACCTCTGCGTAAAGTGCGCGGGGTTTAAAGGCAAGACTGGACAGCAACAGATTGTTCACGTCAAACGACTCACGCTACAGCGAGTTTTTACGCTTACGCGTCTGGACGATGCAGGACTTTTTCCGGTATTGTTCTCGAAGCGTCGCAAGGCCAACAAAAATAAAGGTTACATCGCCATATTCGTGTGTATGGTTTATAAAGCTGTTCATATCGAAGTCGTGTCAGATTTGACGACGGAGGCTTTTTTGGCCGTGTACTCTCGTGTCAGTGCACGACGATGAGTTTGCAGGAAGATATTCTCGGACAATGCAACGACCTTCAAGGAAGCCTCATCAGAGATCTCTCGCATGTTTGCGGAGGCGTCTGATTTTTATTTGTCGGTGGCACAACATCTGGTTATGTAAGACACAGAGTGGAAATTTATTCCACCTAGAGCTCCTTATTTTGGTGATCTATGGGAGGCAGCAGTGAAGAGTTTCAAGTACTACTTCAAAAGAATCATCGAAGGATCTACCCTTACTTTTAAGGAGCTTTCTACTCTGGCTGCCAAAATTGAGGCTTGTCTAAATTGGCGACTTTTGTGCAGGCCCAGAAATAGCGCGAACGATATGCTGGCTCTTAAGCCAAGATATTTTTTGAATGGAGCAGAGTGCTTAGCCCTGCCGGAGGTTGCTGAGCAGGCACCCAGTGGCAGACTTTCAAGTAAATGATGCTTAATTTCGCAATTGAAAAATACTTTCTAGATACATTGGAAGAAGGAAGTTATCCAACAGCAAATATAAAGAAATAAGTGGGTGCAGCTACAGCCGAACTATGAAGTCAGTGGTGTTGTGATCATCAAGGACGAGCTTTTGCCTCCAGCAAGGTGTCCACTGGGACGTGTCATTAAGACTCACCCGTGAAAGGGCGGACTGGTGCGAGTCGTGATAGTAAGGACTGCAGAATCAAGTCTGATGCGCCCAATAGTGAAGCTTATCAAGCTTCCCTTGGATGAAGATAAAGAAGAACTAATTGAATAGTCACTGATATGTTCTTTGTTTTTTGTGTACGTTCCTAATGTTTTTTTTTTTAATTGTTATTTTTTGTTATTATCATATACCTGTTCTAATTATTTGCTTCATGAATTAAGCAAGGTGGGCGGTGTGTTCCCTCTATTGTTTCAAGCGCGAATGACGGCTCTATTTGCGACTGGGCACTTTGGCTCCCATCGGTTTCGAATTGTATAAATCGTTAGTTATCGATAAGAGCTTTCTTGCATCGATCATCGCTCAACGACTTGTGCAGACGTCGTAAATTCTACATTATTGTATATTAGTATGGGCTTTTGTAGGTGTCGCGCGTAATCTATCGGCCATCGTATAATAGATTGCGAACATTGCTTTAAGGGTAAAATTTTGACAAGACGTTTTCTTACGTAATTTTGTATGTAGAATCGAATTCCGTAGTCAGTGTTGACCTAGGAGGACGATTTCATTGATAAAATGCACTTATTCGATATCTTTATTCTGCGTAAAAAACAAAAAATCATGTTGTTGACGTTTAAAAATGAACAGAAAAAATCTAAAACATTTTTTGGGACTGCTAAAATTTAGGATTTTTTCTTGACGAATTTTTGAAATCTCAAAACGGCTTTGGAAAGGTGAGACAAAAACCTATCAGATAGTCACATGTAATTTTTTTTATGGGTGATTATACTTAGTCATTTTCTTGAAGAAACGAATATGCTTTTCGATTTTTCAATTTTGTATAATGTCGTGTTTGGGATAGAATCGTTTTTTTTATATGAAAATAATCTTAAAGCACATAATACAGTATGTTCCAGATAAAGCGGACACTTTTGAAATTGCGTTTTAAAAATAGTCAGCGGCATTATTGACTATATGAAATTTATATCAAATTAAAGGAAAACGTTTGGGCTTTCCAATGGTAACCGTGTCCAATGGTACACGGTAGGAGTTACCAAATAATTGTTATAAGTGTCAAAAATGACTCGGAAAAATTTTTTTTTCGAATATAGGTTAAAAAAAATTTCACAAGATAGCTAATTTTTTTCGACGGTGTTTTTGCAACTATAATAAAGGCAAAGACCTCTTAAATAATCCACGATAATTTTTTTTCGTCGACCTGTAAAAATACATTTTTTCGCTACAGCGTGCAGCTCGGACTGGCCTTAGCAACGCCGGCCAACAATCGAATGCTAGCCCTCTACTTGCGTGAGTATTCGCATAAAATCTCGTAAGTGATATGAGGCCGTATCAAATTGATGCGAGGCTTGCATTTACCGTCGAAAACATTTCCAGTTGATGGTCGGAAGATAAGCATTTTTGAGCCGATCAGAGCAGTAAAAAAAGAAAAGATGGGCTTTCTTCGATCTAAACGCGACGACAAGAGCACACGGAAGCTTCTCGTGGTCAAGTATCGAGGGATGGATCGTGGCTCATGGTCGCGATCGCCGTCGAAAGGCTTTTCGAGTTGATTACCAAAATTTGAAAATTTTCCAGTCCATGGTGATGGAAAAAAAAAAAGATTAGCTCTTTTCGATCCATACGCAACGACAAGAGCACACGAAATTTCTCGTGGTCATGTATCGAGGGATGGATCGAGGCTCGATGTCGCGATCACCGTCGAAAAGCTTTTCGAGTTTATTGCCGAAATTTGAAATTTTCCAGTCCATGGTAATGGAAAAAAAAAAAATTAGCTCTTTTCGATCCATACGCAACGACAAGACACGAAAATTTCTCGTGGTCATGTATCGAGCGATGGATCGTGGCTCATGGTCGCGATCGCCGTCGAAAAGCTTTTCGAGTTGATTGCTGTTATGACCACCCGCCTAGTATCAGCTAAGGGTTGGAAAAGTTTCTTTGAATTTATTTTAAAGTATATGAAATTAATTTATTTAAATAAAATAATGGCTTCGCATAAAATTATTTAACAATTTAGGCGTAGTTGTAAATCACTAAATATATTTATTAAAAATTCAATTATATATTTGTACGCGGTTGTTATGCTGTCACTACTCCAAGTGCGCGCCTTAATTTGGATTTCTGCTCGGCTTATTACTCCTATGAAAATTTTCTTTAATTATAGCAAATACTTTATTATTCCGATTATATATTTATTTAAATATTTATTAGAATTTAATTATTATCTTTTGAAATGAAACTTCAATAAAAAAGCACTTCATAACATTCATTTAGCTTAGTACAATTTTGATTCCCTGGTTAAACACTCTACCGTTTATAATTTAGATGCACTTCGTTTTCTTATTATTTTCACTTTAATTATTTTAATTTAGCACAATCTCGCGGTCGTGATCACGCACGGCAACCACGCTCTGCTACCAATTTGTTACGTGCCAATTAATCAAGGGATTAATTGTACGTAAACTTTTTATACATATATGTATTTTTATATGTTGCTATCGGGCGCGAACCCTTCTGTACAGAAGAGGCTTGTCGCCACGACATAATAACAGCTCCACCAGCAATGGATAGTAATATATCCGAAAGTGAAGACACCCTGGATGAAACAGAGGAAGTGTTTACACAACTATCAGACTCCGAATTATTAAAAGCTGCTAATGAAATCAATATAAAGCAAAATTTGATAAATAACAAAGCCTTTGAACTGGAAGATCTAAATAATGAAATAGAGCTGGAAAACAACGAACTCGGTAACAAATCCTGCTTCTCAGAAGGCGATTGTGCCGATGAAGCTACAAGAGACTACCTGGATAGCATTGACACCTTTGATGAACGCAATTTTACGGACAAAACGCTTACCGACAAAGTCAACCAGCTAGTATCAAAATCCCTTGCCGCCACGAAAGATAGCGATGTTCTCATAAGAGGAGGAGAGCCTAGCAATATAAACCAAAACAAGCTTAATATAACCAACCATACTAAGCCAATGGTAGGAACTCCCAGATTCCAAAGCACACCACTTCCACAAAGATTAATTCCACCAAACCAACAGCCATCCAGGAAATAACCCAAGATAAAAACGACACTCCAGTCGTGCTCAATTTTACCCAACCCTCGATACCAGATTTCCCTATCTTTGTCCCCGTCCCAATGGACGAAACCCCATGAACCGCTACAAGCCAGCCTATATCACAACCGATAATCAATCCGATAAAGAGAACGGCAACGAACAAACGTCCGGCCATAATATAATCACAAGTAGGAATTGTCTGACATATAAATCCGACAACTATGTCCATTTCATAAGCCAAGACTGCGGACCATATACTAGAAATTCAAGGCTTCTATCAGACATCGGAGCTATCGACTACAAAGAAATCCGTTCCAGAAAACCAACAATAGGTCAGGTACTAGCAGTAAAGTATAAAAGTAACTACATACTTTTACCAGTCATAAGCGCAAGGCACTGATCCCATCAGCGGCCAAAAGGTACGAGACGCTATGGAAAACTTAAAGGGATTTATGATAAAAAACAAGCTCAATAGTGCTCGAATAGCCCGTAAGGGAGAATTAACAGAGTCCTTACCCCCTGGTCTCCTAACGGAGATAGTGAAAGAAACATTTAAGCAAACGCACATAAACATCACTATGTGCTATGGACAAGTAGACATTCCCAAAGAAAAAGACAGAAAGGATATAATTACAAACCTTCACGCTAGCCACATAGGAGGACATAAAGGCATTAGTCAAACTTATGCAAAAATACGAGAACGATACTACTGGACAGGAATGAGGAACGATATACAAAACTTCATACGCAGATGCCCTGAATGTCAAGAACGGAAGATAGCCCGAGCAAAAACTCGCCAACCTATGTTGATAACCGACACTCCTATAGAAGCATTTGACAAAGTCTCCATTGACACCGTTGGGAAACTTAGAACGACCCCAGAAGGAAACTGTCATCTTCTTACTATGCAGTGCAATCTAACAAAGTACTTAATTGCTATTCCTATTCCAAACTTAAGGGCTACAACCATCGCAGACGCACTAGCCAGACATCTTATATGCCAATTTGGAGCACCACGTGCTATTCTATCAGATCAAGGAACTAGTTTCCTCTCAGACATCGTAGAAACATTAATGAGGCTTTTTAAAATTCGACATTTAACCACGTCAGCGTATAGACCTCAAACAAATGGATCTTTAGAAAGAAGCCACGCCCCACTCATAGACTTCATAAGGACCTACTCGGAAAACTACGACGACTGGGACAAATTGGCCCCGTTTGCAACATTTGCGTACAATACAAGTGTGCATTCTGCAACGAATTTTACGCCTTACGAACTGGTCTACGGGAAAACAGCACGGTTCCCTCTTAACATCCCAACCGAGGATAGGTTGCCCACATATAACCTATATTTGCAAGATCTAATAACTCGGTTAACAGAAATGAAAAATTTAGCAAGCGATAGGCAACAAAACGAAAAGGAAATTACTAAAAGGCGATACGACAGAAAAGCTAGACCTTTTAAAGGTTCCGCTGGAGACCATGCATGGGTCTTGAACGAACCCCGAGTAGGGAAATTCGATATTTATTACAAAACGCCTCTACTAGTTAAAGAAGTTCTAGGGAATAACACGGCAATCCTACAATTACCCACGGGACAACTAATCCGTAAACATCTAGATAAACTCAAAGCCGTCCCTGAATAATGAAATATTAATTATTGCAGGATGATGGTCCTCCTTAATACCCTACTTGCGCTTCTGGCTGTTCACATCGCACAAGGAAAATATTACGTCCACCCCATAATCTCAATCCGGTCTTTATTACGAACAACAAGACACCGTCTTCTAAGAAAGGCCACGTGGCGAGTTATAGTACATCTGAATCTAGAACCTTATTCAGAAGAACACAATCTATATTCCAATTACTATGAGCTCATGCACGAATGTAGGGATAAATTGGGAGAGGAATTCTGCGAATTCTTTGATAATAAAGGAGCCGGCAACAAACAGCATACAATAGATGCCCTAAAAAATAGCATTAAACAAGCGAAAAAACCCACGGAAGGAAATAATTCGGGAGTGCATCGAAAGAAAAGATCAGCACCCCTTGCTATCATAGGATCCTTGAGTCATGGTCTGTTCGGTACAGCTACCGAAGAAGAAATCGAATTGGTCCAAAAGAACTTAGATCAATTATTCCGAGATCAGAAAACCATGATAAGACTCAACAAGGAAAAAACGCACATCATCACCGACAGATTAAGTACTCTCTACAAGACTATTAGAGACCAAGGAGAGTTCTCAACCTCCTCCAGGATGTCGCACGAAATTACACTAGTGAAATCAATAAGATGCGATACGTGCTAAAATTTGCAATCTGTGCCAGAAGACTCGAAGAAAAAATGGACTTGCAAATTAATGCCCTACGGGACGCACAAGATGCCTTGTATCGACTAGGGGAAGGAAAAATTCCACACCAGTTCCTGAACCCCCAAACTGTTCAAGATATCGCCATGGAAATCCAACAAAACAACGCTGATTTGCAAGTACCTATCCCTCAAAAAAATCTACAGTCAGAAGAAATCATGCGCATTTCTACTGTAGACACGATAACTATACAAGGGAAAACCCTGATGGTAATCTATATTCCACTGGTCGACAGAAAACCCTATCAAGTGCATAAGTTGCACTCATTACCGATCCCACAAGGGGGACAAAATAACACCATATTAGGAGCTGCACACATAAAACCTAGCCATCCTTATCTAATACTCAGCGAAGACCATAAACAATACATGAAATATGACCAGCTAGAAATGGACAAATGCATAAAAGGACAACACTTATCAATATGTCCTATTACTACGGCCATCAGAGAATCCTATCTGAGTTCAGAATGCGAAATTGTACTTCTACTTAATCCAACCCAGGACGCTCTCATGCAGTGCAACCTGATGTTCAATCTAGAACCCAATACTCAGTGGTATTATTTGAGCCATAATAGTTCCTGGCTATACTCCATAATGACACAAGAAACACTAGAAATAATATGCCCAAACGAACAAGATACTTCGATTAAACTTAAAGGAGTAGGCATATTGAACATCACACCAGGGTGCCAAGCAAGAACCAGAGAATTTATCCTTCAAGTAGAGGAACTCGGAAATCTACTCACTCGTATATTTATAATCCAGATCTACATCTGAATGTAACACAATTATACCCGCAATTAACGGAAATTAAACTACCATCAAAACTACCCATGCAAGTTTCGGGGAAATGGAATAATGAACTTACATCAATTAATAAACTGTTGGAAGAAATGGAAACAGTTGGACAACATAAGAGAGAGACAACGTCAACCAAAACATTCGTGTTCAGCGGATTGACCATACAACTTATAACAATAATAGCTCTAATGGGATACATCTACTATCAACATAAATCTAGATCTAAAAAACCCACCAACTCGTCTCTAACCAACCCAAAAATTCAGTCTGTGACAAATGCCCAAGACATAGAATTATTAAATGTTAAAAGTGAAGGAATAAATAACCCATCCTTTCACCAGGCCATACATACATAATATTATCAATACAAAAAAAAAAAAAAAAAAAAAAAAATATAAATTAGTTTAATAGATCTGTAATAATTTAATTATTGTAGAGTATTATATTTTTTTTTTAGGATCATGAACCTACCCACAGAATTACAAACTATTACTCTCATCGCCAGCCACGATTTCCCACAAAACATTCTAATAGAACCGATTATGTCGCTGGGGGACATAAAAAAAATGGAAAATACTGTAGAACCAACCAACCCAAATAAGAAAGTAGTAACCATTACCTACGCACCTACACAAAGAAAATCTAGTATTAATCCTGATTGTGTTCTGCGAAAAAACGTAAAATCAACATTTTGAACCCACCAAGCAATGTCACAAACAGACTATTTTGTGCCATACCAACCTACCTACACGAGGCTGACCTCGATTGGACTATTCTGCAAACATTTTCAATGTTTGGACCGGTAGAATACCACCATATAGTTCGGAATAAAAGAGGAATGCCAACTATTACATACGTTAAATATTTTTATATAGAAGATGCAACGCAAGCTTTAGTTAATGTAGATAAAATATGGAAAGCATCGTATGCGGAAGAGAGACAAGTTAGAACCTTGAATCAGGGGACACCAGAAAAAACCCTACATGATTCCTGTGGGTATCTAGTAGACTGGGACACATACGATTTACATGTAAAAACTTGCTCCCTTATACAAGCAATGTACTCGCAACAACCCACCTACAATGCAAACCAATAACAAAAAAAAAAAAAATAAATAAATAAATAAATAAAAAAAATATAAATTATAATAATAATAATAAAAATGATAAAAATAACACATATTTTACACTGTATTAAATTTTAGTATTAATAGTAATTAACTGTATACACCAACCAACCCACCCGAACATTAATAAAATTTATTTTTAGGTTGCTTTAATTATGGATCCAGTCAAGATAATCGATACGTTAGGCGAAACCATCCTTATACTAACGTACGCGATAAAGCTAGAACAGAAACACGATTACTGTCTTATATACGAGCTATCGCCGTCGGCCTGACAGGACTTCAGGCCCAGCAACCAAATAATGACCTTGTCGTTAATCTGAGGTTCAAATCAAGAGAAAGTAAGGAGCAAAGCCTTATAGCTCTAGCTCCCAATGGAAGTGCACCACGTCAGAAGAAGGACTCCAAACCCCATCAATAACTTCTCGAAACTAGACCTACAGAGAATCTATGTAATATCCCCAACACAACAATCACGAGCAGCCTGTCTAGACCGGTTAGCCACACACGGGCCCCTGGACTATGCAATGTTCCAAATGAATTCAAGGACAGGACGATTCACAATATTCGTTCGATATTGCACACTGGATGGAGCTGTAAAACTGTTAAGGGATGAATGGTTTGGAGTAAAGCACACTTTGACCGAAGATAGCCGTCCACGGAACAGAGGACACCTTCCACATAGGAAAACATGTCCTATATGCAAACATACCATCACGGCCTTCAGGGAAGTGGAACACCAATTAGTATGCTATCGACATGAAAGAAAACTTCTCAAAACATCAGGGAACCAGACGACGTAATTATACCAAGACCTAGAAGTGCACATACCATCATGGGCCTAAAGACTCATTATTTCTGCGGCCGCGCCTTCGCAAAAACTGAATGGCACAAGCACTTGTCAACTTGTGGATCAAAATACTTCGACAAGGTCTCACCACCAGATACATCCTGCAGAACAATAGCAGAAATCATCGAAGAGATACGGAAGCCAGAGACGATCAGACGAAAACCAAACCTAACAGTAACGACCCAGTTACTGGCGAGGGTAAAAACGATCGATGAGGATACATTGGAAACACGGCACACCGAGATCCCGCTAAATATAGACCTTACTCCGGTCCACGAAAACCATAAAGAATTATGGGCAGAAATACATAAAAAATTTGACACGGAGCCGGAAGTAATCACCATCGATTAATAAAAAAAAAAAAAAAAAAAAAAAAAAAATTTTTACCTACTCACCCAACCTATATGTAATATTTATATATTGTAATTTTGAATAAGATTAATAAGATATGTTATCATAGTTCTGTCCAGCGAGGACGCTGGATGCTAAGAGGAGGAGGTTGTTATATGCCAGATGTTCGAGGACATTCAACCTCGAACACTTGGAATATAACATGTCGACATATCGAGGCTATTGAACTAGGCGGGTGCTGGCTCAGGCCCCGAGTCGGCAGTTTCGACATGCACAGGCATGACAGAACCGTCGACCGAAGCATCACCTCATAGTCAGAATATCCGTTTGTCAATGACCGATTGGTGCTGACAAAGAACTTCCCACCCTCTAATGCACCTGAGGAGCATTTAATGCACCAGAACATCGACGATTAGTCAGTCGACGTGTGGCCGCTCCTCAGTAACCACCGCGAATTAATACCTTTATTAATTGCCTTCCGCACCTTTGCAAATTGTCAACCGCACTTTATAAAAAGTAAAGTTATCTTTAAGTGATTATTTAAATAAAGTAAACTCTAGTTTTGTCAAAGCAAAATATCGACGTAAGTTATTAAATTCTATTTAATGCTATAATACTAAAACATACATACAACTATATATATATATCCTATTATCCTGACTAATACCTATTCCCTTATACTTCTCCCTGCACACTTGCGAGTCGTGGCGACAAGCCTCTTCTGTACAGAAGGGTTCGCGCCCGATAGCAACATATAAAAATACATATATGTATAAAAAGTTTACGTACAATTAATCCCTTGATTAATTGGCACGTAACAAATTGGTAGCAGAGCGTGGTTGCCGTGCGTGATCACGACCGCGAGATTGTGCTAAATTAAAATAATTAAAGTGAAAATAATAAGAAAACGAAGTGCATCTAAATTATAAACGGTAGAGTGTTTAACCAGGGAATCAAAATTGTACTAAGCTAAATGAATGTTATGAAGTGCTTTTTTATTGAAGTTTTATTTCAAAAGATAATAATTAAATTCTAATAAATATTTAAATAAATATATAATCGGAATAATAAAGTATTTGCTATAATTAAAGAAAATTTTCATAGGAGTAATAAGCCGAGCAGAAATCCAAATTAAGGCGCGCACTTGGAGTAGTGACAGCATAACAACCGCGTACAAATATAATTGAATTTTTAATAAATAATTTAGTGATTTACAACTACGCCTAAATTGTTAAATAATTTTATGCGAAGCCATTATTTTATTTAAATAAATTAATTTCATATACTTTAAAATAAATTCAAAGAAACTTTCTAAGCTTATAAAATTTGATGATAATTTGAACTGAGCTAAAATTAATAATTTTTAATTGAAATAATTGTAAAAGTATAAATAATGGTTAAAATATATTTATTGATGAAATTTTAAAACTTAGATTGTGCTTATATTTAGGAATTTAATTTTATAAATTGTTTTAATTGGTATCTAAATAAATATATAAATAGTGTTGCAGCTGTGTTTATACATTTTAAATAGTTTGATAATAAAATCAACTGAGCCGTCTTTACTAAATAATATTTTAATTATTGCAAAAAGGATTTTTCTTTTAATTTAATTGTGAATAATTTTGAATAAGTATACGATTTTTAGGAAAGTCAAAAACCTTGATATAGATTTTATAGCTGATTTAATTTATTTACCTCATCAATTCGACTGGCCCCACCCATTCACAGTTCTCTGTGAGGCGGAATTACAACGCCAATTCAGGCTTATGATCCACCCACAGTTGCCTCATTCGAGTTAAAATACCCCTTTCTGAGGAGTATTAGATTACCGAGTAGGCATGAGTTTGAAAATTTCAGAATAAATAAATTCAGATAATAACCAGATTATAGGCTAGAATCAGATTTTACCCAAGAAATTAAGCATATAAAAATTCAGCATCATGCCAGACGAAACTACAAACGCCACCGCGGCAGAGCTAGGGACACTGCTTGCCTCCAACTTCACTGTAAGCCAGGCCACAAGTCAAATACCTATTTATGATGGGACCAACATACCGTTACGGGACTTTCTCCTAGATGTGGCCAATGCACATATTGGAATTACCAAGGAGCAGGAGTCATGTTTCCTACGAAACCTTTTAAGTAAAGTGCAAGGCAAGGCAAAGAGGAGTTTATACCGTAAAACGTTCAAGGAGTACACCGATGTGGTCAAACATCTTAAAGAGAGATTTGGGTCAAACAACACCTACACTTACTATAACCAAATGCTTCAAAGTGCTCGAATGCGACAAGGAGAATCCGCCAATGACTTCTATGACCATATCAATGTTCTTCTAGGCGGAGCCGAAACGGCACTTAAAGAGGAAATAGGAGCGACTTACAACGACGATATGATTAAAGCGCTCACTAGCGTTGCCCTCGATATATTCATCAAGGGTTTGCCTGCCGACATTTGCCGCTCAGTGGATGCTATCAAGCCGAAAACTCTGGAAGAAGCCCTCAAAGAAGCAGTACGCATCGAGCAGCGCATGGCAGCTCGCATCATTCCGGACACTAGATATCAAAGATACCCACGAGATAATACACCAAGCCCATCATCTTCTCGTCCTTACTACCCCGAAGAACCCCGTTCTAGACCTAGGAACGACCATGGACCTTTCGTAGGATATATTAACAATCAGGGCGATTATTACGAAAATCTACAAGCTGACTACTACCCGGAATATGTGGAAGTCTCAGAGTACCCCCAAGAACAACCCTATGACGAACATCCCAGGGAAGATGAACATTATCCTTGGATAGGTTATGTCCAGACTCAACCACCGAGGGAACCCAGGTATGGACAGACAGTTCAAGGTCAACGGCATGCATACCCCTACTCCTATAATCGTCAAGAATACGATAGGATTCAAGACAATGGATATCGGAGGGACTCGGGTTATAACCAAAATAGAGCGACACCCAGGCCCTATTACCCTAACCGAAGTGAGACACCTAATGCAAGGCCTCCGTATGCCGCCCCTGGAACCGGACCCCGGCCAGAACCTAGACAATATCCTGGGGCCTATGCTCCGAAGCAATACAACGGCATGACATATGTCAGAAACCCTCAAGGGATTAATGAACATAACCGGAATTTAAACTCGAATGGGGTTCGCCAGAACTCTGTTGCGAGCCCCCAAACCTCGGCAACTTATCCACCCAATACGCCAGAAACTGGGACCCCGCACCGACGACCCGTCCTATCAATCATGACGAGAGACGACGGCAATGCCCCAACAACTACAACAGCTGCGGAACTGATGGAAGCGACTCAGAGGATGACACTCCAACAATAATCCGACTCCCTATCATCGAAGGCCGTAATGCCGCTCTTCGTCTGATGCTAGACAACGGAGCTACGGTGAACTTAATAAAGCTTTCGGCCATCGCTCCCGATGTAGAAATCTTTACCGATCGTTATCTATCTCTTGGAGGAATCACAAGCGAGCCTGTAGAAACACTTGGTTACATCTATGTATCAATATGCAGTCACTCCTACAGATTCTATGTTGTCCCGAGTGATTTCCCTATCGAAGCTGATGGTCTGATTGGACGGAATTTGATGAAAAAAGAGCAAGCAGTCATTTCATACCATTATAGTTCCATAGTCTTACGAAGTGACCCTTTGAACCCAATCCCATTCGCAGAGCCAAACCTTCAACTGGAAAAACCGACTTCGAACATACTCAAAGTATCCCGAAACCGAGCTGGAATACCTTCAATGAATTACGTCGCCCCTACAAATATAAACCAGTACCAGGATTACTGTGAAGATAGAGATTTCGTGGCTGAATGCGACGAATTATGTCAACAAGCTACAACTTTTCCTGGACCCCAGAAGATAACCATTCCAGGTCGGTCCCGAAAAATTATTCGCATCGGACTTATGCATACTAACCTAGATGAAGGATATCTACCTCGCCTCGATTTAGGATGTGACGATGTTTACGTTGGAGAAGGAATTGTTAAAAATGAGGCGGGTTATTGTAATATCTACGCTATCAATACCAAGGAAGAGGAAGTAGAATTGGTTCTCGATCCCGTAGAAATTCAACCATTCGACTACGTGGTGCAAGATTTTGAATCCGATGGTGCAACCGAAGTTGATACTCCACCAATTGAAGATGTCACAATCCGATGTGACCGAATCTTGAAAACTGTACGGCTTGAGGAGCTTAATCAAGAAGAAAGGGAAAACATCCAAGAAATTGTAACAGATTACCCTGACCTTTTCCTCCTGCCAGGAGATTCACTACCAATTTGTTACGTGCCAATTAATCAAGGGATTAATTGTACGTAAACTTTTTATACATATATGTATTTTTATATGTTGCTATCGGGCGCGAACCCTTCTGTACAGAAGAGGCTTGTCGCCACGACTCGCAAGTGTGCAGGGAGAGGTATAAGGGAATAGGTATTAGTCAGGATAATAGGATATATACATATATATAGTTGTATGTATGTTTTAGTATTATAGCATTAAATAGAATTTAATAACTTACGTCGATATTTTGCTTTGACAAAACTAGAGTTTACTTTATTTAAATAATCACTTAAAGATAACTTTACTTTTTATAAAGTGCGGTTGACAATTTGCAAAGGTGCGGAAGGCAATTAATAAAGGTATTAATTCGCGGTGGTTACTGAGGAGCGGCCACACGTCGACTGACTTAATCGTCGATGTTCTGGTGCATTAAATGCTCCTCAGGTGCATTAGAGGGTGGGAAGTTCTTTGTCAGCACCAATCGGTCATTGACAAACGGATATTCTGACTCAGGTGATGCTTCGGTCGACGGTTCTGTCATGCCTGTGCATGTCGAAACTGCCGACTCGGGGCCTGAGCCAGCACCCGCCTAGTTCAATAGCCTCGATATGTCGACATGTTATATTCCAAGTGTTCGAGGTTGAATGTCCTCGAACATCTGGCATATAACAATTGCCAAAATTTGAAAATTTTCCAGTCCATGGTGATGGAAAAAAAATAAAAGATGGGCTTTCTTCGATCGACATGCGACGGAATGAGCACATGGAAGCTTCTCGTTGTCATTTATCGAGGGATGGATCGAGGCTTGATATCGCGATCGCCGTCGAAAGGCTTTTCGAGTTGATTACCAAAATTTGAAAATTTTTCAGTCCATGGTGATGGAAAAAAAATTAAAGATGGGCTTTCTTCGATCGACATGCGACGGAATGAGCACATGGAAGCTTCTCGTGGTCATGTATCGAGCGATGGATCGAGGCTCGATAACGCGATCACCGTCGAAAAGCTTTTTTTTTCCATCACCATGGACTGGAAAATTTTCAACTTTTGGCAATCAACTCGAAAAGCTTTTCGACGGTGATCGCGACATCGAGCCTCGATCCATCCCTCGATACATGACCACGAGAAATTTTCGTGTGCTCCTGTCGTTGCGTATGGATCGAAAAGAGCTAATCTTTTATTTTTTTTCCATCACCATGGACTGGAATATTTTCAAATTTTGGCAATCAACTCGAAAAGCTTTTCGACGGTGATCGCGATATCGAGCCTCGATCCATCCCTCGATACATGACAACGAGAAGCTTCCATGTGCTCATTCCGTCGCATGTCGATCGAAGAAAGCCCATCTTTTATTTTTTTTCCATCACCATGGACTGGAAAATTTTCAAATTTTGGCAATCAACTCGAAAAGCTTTTCGACGGCGATCGCGACCATGAGCCACGATCCATCGCTCGATACATGACCACGAGAAATTTTCGTGTGCTCTTGTCGTTGCGTATGGATCGAAAAGAGCTAATCTTTTATTTTTTTTCCATTACCATGGACTGGAAAATTTTCAAATTTCGGCAATAAACTCGAAAAGCTTTTCGACGGTGATCGCGACATCGAGCCTCGATCCATCCCTCGATACATGACCACGAGAAATTTTCGTGTGCTCTTGTCGTTGCGTATGGATCGAAAAGAGCTAATCTTTTATTTTTTTTCCATCACCATGGACTGGAAAATTTTCAAATTTTGGTAATCAACTCGAAAAGCCTTTCGACGGCGATCGCGACCATGAGCCACGATCCATCCGATACTTGACCACGAGAAGCTTCCGTGTGCTCTTGTCGTCGCGTTTAGATCGAAGAAAGCCCATCTTTTCTTTTTTTACTGCTCTGATCGGCTCAAAAATGCTTATCTTCCGACCATCAACTGGAAATGTTATTCGACGGTAAATGCAAGCCTCGCATCAATTTGATACGGCCTCATATCACTTACGAGATTTTATGCGAATACTCACGCAAGTAGAGGGCTAGCATTCGATTGTTGGCCGGCGTTGCTAAGGCCAGTCCGAGCTGCACGCTGTAGCGAAAAAATGTATTTTTACAGGTTGACGAAAAAAAATTATCGTGGATTATTTAAGAGGTCTTTTGCCTTTATTATAGTTGCAAACACCGTCGAAAAAAATTAGCTATCTTGTGAAATTTTTTTTAACCTATATTCGAAAAAAAATTTTTCCGAGTCATTTTTGACACTTATAACAATTATTTGGTAACTCCTACCGTGTACCATTGGACACGGTTACCATTGGAAAGCCCAAACGTTTTCCTTTAATTTGATATAAATTTCATATAGTCAATAATGCCGCTGACTATTTTTAAAACGCAATTTCAAAAGTGTCCGCTTTATCTGGAACATACTGTATTATGTGCTTTAAGATTATTTTCATATAAAAAAAACGATTCTATCCCAAACACGACATTATAAAAAATTGAAAAATCGAAAAGCATATTCGTTTCTTCAAGAAAATGACTAAGTATAATCACCCATAAAAAAAATTACATGTGACTATCTGATAGGTTTTTGTCTCACCTTTCCAAAGCCGTTTTGAGATTTCAAAAATTCGTCAAGAAAAAATCCTAAATTTTAGCAGTCCCAAAAAATGTTTTAGATTTTTTCTGTTCATTTTTAAACGTCAACAAGATGATTTTTTGTTTTTTACGCAGAATAAAGATATCGAATAAGTGAATTTTTTCAATGACATCGTCCTCCTAGGTCAAAACTAACTACGGAATTCGATTCTACATACAAAATTACGTAAGATAACGTCTTGTCAATATAAATTTTACCCTTAAAGCAATGTTCGCAATCTATTATATGATTGCCATTTTCAGAGCGATTTCGCTAAATTTCCGAAGCACGTTTTTAAACTTCATCAGCTTATGGACACCAGTTCCCGTCACTTTTTTGACTTCTGGAGTCCGCCTTTTTTCATCTAAAACGTTAAACTTTCAGCTCAACCATGA
Organism: Trichogramma dendrolimi; assembly: GCA_034770305.1. Classification (NCBI taxonomy): domain Eukaryota; kingdom Metazoa; phylum Arthropoda; class Insecta; order Hymenoptera; family Trichogrammatidae; genus Trichogramma; species Trichogramma dendrolimi. The sequence continues at coordinate 236,447 of JAPMIB010000118.1, read as the reverse complement.
TCCCAGGCGATACAAAACAATTTTTCAAAAACGACCCGGTCTAACGTACAATAGCGTTGCCGCGAAGTATGACTGCTCCTCGCGCTTCTCTCTGCTTCGACCCAATAAATCTTTATCGAAGTGAGATTTATCTCTTTGCATGTTTATTGTTCGTTCATAGGACAGATGCTTTTATTAGCGACAGTGAATATCAGTTTAATGTCAAGGCGTTGCGTAACGTTTTATTTTAATATGTGTATTTAACAAACGAAATCTTTCGTTAATTTATAGTTTATTCAATATTTGTAAGTACTAATACTTGATGTGAAAATCTTGAAGTTAATTTAGACAGCTAACCGACTACTTTGTGAACCAAAGCGTGGTCAACTTTGCCTATCTAAAAACACTGAGAATTTGACTTTACGCTGGGCGTATTTAGTCAGTGAGGATGGAATGAAATTTATAGATTTAAGTTTACCTGTTTCAGCGGGATACACTCGTTTACTTGTACTTCTTGAGCCCAACTTGTACTTGGTCTCGGATTCCTATACGAATACACGATAAGTCAGATGTGTGCTTCAAGAAGTAGGCTTGCTCAGCCATGAATGAAATGAGTTTCACAGTGTCGCTGCCTTGCATTTGTCACGTCACCCTTATTTTATAATAAACAATTATAATATTTATAAAAATAATGTATGTCAAAAGAACGAAACAGCGATCGTAAAAGTTCACTCTGCGAGCGGACGCCCCAGCTTCGACCAACGGGATCTGACGACATACAGCTAAATGAAAAACAAAGCTATAAAAATGAGTAGAATAAAGAATTCTACGAAATTGATATCGATTCCAACATCTCTTACAAGGTGTGAAATAGACAGGCTGTACAAGACATAAATTGAACTCAAGTTCAAGATGAGGCGATGTCAGGAAGAGCAATGAACTTAGTAATTTGCAAAAATTAGCAAGAGCTGTCGTCGGGTTCTCACGGACGAGCAGGTGCTGACAGGTACTTTCTCTTAATTCTTATGCAAAAAATCATAGTATATATTGAGGACCCGCGACGGCCTCTGGGCGATTCGACTATCAACTTATTCGGTGTGCGGAGCTCTTGTCAGTTAATTTCGCAAATACTTGTGCGCGAATTTAAATTGTAATCCTTATATTAGTAAAGTCGAAGTGAGTGATAGTGCAGTACGAGAATAAGAGAACTAGCGACCTATCGAGGCAAGACGTCGATCGTCCGTAGCTGTACGTTAAGTAGATTAAGAACACCAATTTATGTATTTAGTATTTAAGTGTCACGTAATAAATGTATAATAATTGTAATTAGAGTGATACAATAATATGCTTTTATTTACAACCCGACTACTCTCCTCCGCCAGATTAAGAGCATTTATTTATTAATATTAAAGTAGCGTCGCACGACGTTACACATTGAGCACGGTTGAAGTCAAACATAGGTTGAGAGACAAGCGAATGTTGTGAGAGCGTCTAACGGCGTTCAACAGCGTATTGAGACCTGGTTCGGATACTCTCACTAGTAATGAGGTGAAATCTAACGGAGACGAAGTCCGAGTTAGATTGGGTTTTGGAGCGTTGCTACTCACATTGGCCCTTGAGTCGCGGTACCTTGGATATGGTCACACGGAAATAGCTACCGAATACTTAAGTTCTGTTATCACTCGCGAGAAGTTAATCGTTCACGACAGTTAACACAGATCAGCTTCACGAACAGCTGCGCGATCACAAATACTGAAAAGGAGACCACCCCAGCTCCTGGTCATGGACCATCTATCACTCTCTTTAAGAAGTCCTAAAATCTATAAAAAAACGTCAAATTTGGGCCTCTTGAATTAAGTGATAGATGGTCCCAAAAATTCTGGAAAAATTCAAGCAGATTCTTTGGAAAAATAAAAAAACTTTTGATCGTTGCATTTTTTCGTTTAAGTACTTCTATATCGATATAGAAAATATTAAAGATTTTTTTATAATGTGGAAAATCCTCTAAAAATGGGCTCTAAGGCCCATGAGATCAAACTAAATACAGGGGGCTTTAGTTTTGGGTACCAGGAGACCCCAAAAAAATTTTGGAGCAAATCCATGACCCGGAGCGGGGTGGTCTCCTTGTGAGTATATAGGTTCGTATTGTATAAGTGATCCCGATCTCGAGACTAACGAGGAGACCACTCCAACTCTGGGTCATGTATTTGCTCCAAACATTTTTTGGGGTCTCCTGGTACCCAATACTAAAGATCCCTGTGATTAGTTTAATCTCATGGGCCTTAAGGCCCATTTTTAGAGGATTTTCCACATTATAAAAAAATCTTTGTTATTTTCTATATCGATATAGAAGCACTTAAGCAAAAAAATGCAAAGAACAAAAAAGTCTTAAAATTTTTCAAAGAATCTGTTTGAATTTTTTCAGAATTTTTAAAACCGTCCATCACCTATTTTTAGAGGTCTCTAGAGACCCTAAGAAAAACGTCAAATTTGAGTCTCTGAAAATATGTGATAGACTGTTTTAAAAATTCTGAAAAAATTCAGACAGATTTTTTGAAAAAATTTAAGACTTTTTTGTTCTTTGCATTTTTTTGCTTAGTGCTTATATATCAATATAGAAAATAACAAAGATTTTTTTATAATGTGGAAAATCCTCTAAAAAATGGGCCCTAAGGCCCATGAGATTAAACTAAACACAGGGATCTTCAGTATTGGGTACCAGGAGACCCCAAAAAAATTTTGGTAAAGATCCGTGACCCGAAGGTGAAAAGGTCTCCTTGTAAGTGTAACTTTAACGCGTCATGTTTATTCCTTAGATTCGAGTGTTACTCAATTGATTACAGTTCATCAAATTGAATAATGACAAATAATAGAAATATATTATAATAGAATGAAACTTAGCTAGGCCCGGGCTTTTACTTTTATATGCGTGTCGAGGGCCGATGTGAGTGGGGCGCTCTCTTGTGCTCTTTCTTCCCTTACTTTCTTCTCATAAGGAGTGATGGGTGAAAGTAATTCTTGCTCGGTCACGTGAGCCGCGTCGCGAGAGTGGTAACATCGAGGGGTCGCCACGACGCGTGGCTTACTCTCCTCTGTCTGATAAGATTGAAATTGTCATCATTTGGAATAAAGAGCACATGTTTTTTTATAAAAAAGTTGCTTTTTCTATATACGCGTTTTTAGCACGGTTCCTAGTTTGCAAACCCTTTCTTTTTATAACGTGTAACACGGTGGCGTGTTACGCGACACATTTGGCAGAGACAGAGTCCGGTGGGTGATATCCCTTGTCCCTTCCTTTCACCTGAAGTCCGTCGCGACATGAATAATACGCAAGTCGATGCGTGCGCGAAGCGAGTTGCGAGAGAGAGATACATTGGGCAAGCGGCGAGCGCGACTACGAATGAAGGTCACGTGATCGGGGCCGTTGAGTGTTCGCACGACTGAGGCCGAGAGTGAGGAAAAGCAGACGACATTTTCCGGCGCCTTGGGCCTGTACAGCGAGTGTCGACCAGCGGGAGGCACTCTGTCTCCAGAAGCCATATAGAAAAGACGTGTGCGAAACCGTCACTTCAACTACTGCCCGAATTACTGTATCACGCGAGTGTGTGTGTGTGAGCTGCTGCGTTACTGCCGAGTGCGAGGGTCTATCTTCCGCTGCCTACTTTCGCTGCCGCTTTTCCCTGGGTCCAGGTCGTCGATATTTGTATTTGGCAACTCTCCTGCCCGAGTCAACAACGAGTAAGTCAGATTTTCCAGCAATTACCTGCCAAGTCGAACTCTCTCTCTCGTCGCGTATTTCCATAAATTCCCTAGATTCACACCCACCGAGTAGAGTCATCATATAGCCGACGCGAATTGACGGAGTCGTCACATAACTTATTGTACCGTTATTGTGTTGTTAAATTGTAAAACTATTTGGCTTGATAAGGCGTCACACCTGTGACTGGCGCATAATAAATTTCCTTATTATTAATCATTTACTATTAAATATACGCATAGTTATTTGGTACAATCCCGACTCCATTTCAGTACATCAAGAAATCAAACGGGCCACATCTTGCCCGGATTGGCACCGGTCACAAACGTGTGACGGTGGCTTCCCCGTGCACACCTCCGTGACGACTTCTCCTTGTTCTGGTCGGCTTTGCCGGTGAACGGCGCGCCAGACGAGCGGAAGCTCGTCGCCGACCAGAGTCCGGCTAGCTAGCTGTAATGATAGGGGCACGAAAATTCTCGCGGTCGTCGGGGTCTTGGGCTCGGCTTGCCTCCTAAAGGGAACGCCGACGGGTAGGGAGCGGGGACTCCTCTGATCTGCCCCACTGCACCTGTATGGAATGGCTGAAAACGTCGAAAACGCGAGAGAGAGAGGAAAATATTATATCGGGAAATTAAATAACAACACGGTTGATTTAGGTAGAGTACTATAAACAATTTATTGACACTGGTCTTTCTCTTTTTGCACACTCTCATTCACACCGTGGGGCACGCGAGCTGCGTTGTCGCGCGAGGGTCGGCACGAGGCACGGAGAAGTACACGGAAAAATACTCACGTGTGTCTCGCGCACGAGAACCACTACCACACGGGTGGACTAACTCGTCGCCGGGGTCACGCAGATCGCGCGGTGTCTCGGGTCACGTTTGTTGGCCACCGACGTAGCTGGACGGGCCGGATGAAGACTCGGGCGAAGGTGGTGAGGAGGCTTGGTGCGCCGCGAGAATCGCAAGCATGCACGCTCGACACTCGCGTATGCATCAACAGCACTCCGCAGACGACACTTACAACACACACTCTTTATCTCTGCACCCACACGTACACGATACTCAAACTCCACCAGAAAAACACTCTCCAAACTCCGACGACTACTCTACGACAATACTGTACAGCAAAAACTATTCGGTCGCGCGGGTCGAGCTCTGCTCGCTACAGCGGTCCAGCTCAATGTGTTTAATCGTCGTCCGCTAGCTCGCTTCGGTCGTCTCGCTGATCTTCGGCACGCGTGCCGCGTGTCGCCTATACAAGTCGGAGCGGGCCTCGCTTGCACGGGATGTGCGAACGTAAACATTGCAGTGTTTACGGTGAGTGGAAAAAGCCCACACAAAGTGGCAAAAGCGAAAAGGCCTGAAGAAAGCGGAGGTCCCCACCCAAAAGCATGAAACAGCAATGCTCAAACGCCCCCGCCTTGATGTAGTTGTGATAAGAACCAAGACCCTACGTTCTATGCTGCTATTCTCAAGGGTCTAAGGACAGAGCAGACTTTGCAGGACCATGTCGGTGTACCAAAGTCAACAAGATCAGACGTAGTGCTACCGGGAATCTTCAACTGCAATTCAAGAAGGCTTCGGGCAACACTCAGGAAATGTGCTGAACACTCGATAAAGCCCTGGGTGAGTTGAGTACAACAAATGACCGCATCCGAACCACTCGTTGGACATAGACACATCAACAGAATGCGATTGCTAATTTGAGAGCGGAAAATCACAAGAGTACAAAAGATACCAGTACGCTGGATAATAGATCGCGAGGATCTGTCGGTAACGACCCGAGTACGCTTGCGTTAATCTGCAAGTGCAGGACCGAGAGGCAGAGTCCTAAACTCAAAAGAGACCGATAACTTGCATTCGTTCACGCGGACTCACTTGTCATAAACGCTATTTTCGTAACTTTGCATTGACGAAAATCGATACAAGAGTTGCGTGATCCTCACTTCGTAAAATCGATAATTAGAAAAGTTTTTGCCTCGATAATTTGTACGCTAATTGCAATTGATTATAACACTCCGCGTCGCAACCGAAATAGTGCCATGCGATATTTGGATCTTGTGATCTCTGCTGGACCAGTCAAGCTCGAGCACACCTTGTGTCGGATCCAGCCAAGCCTGGATTTCACGGCCACTCTCTCACGTGGCGTCTGCCGTCAAGCCACCATTACCACCTCAACACCATCGAGAGGACTACGAGGACGTCGTCACCAAATACACCAGTCTTCGTAAATTAAGTACACCATACACATAACACTCTATCAAGCCATCACGTATCGGTAACAATCGTGCTGTAGGATATTGACGAAATCCTTGCCGTAGACTCGCGTCCCTGGGATAATATCACTCAGAGTCTGCATGCGTTTCATGCAATGGCGCTCCGAGCAATTGCCTTGTAATTATAACCTTAATTATTAATCTTAATACACCAAATTTATCTATCGCAATTAATTGTCATTCTTTCATTATTTAACGAGCTCCGAAACATCATCACAAGATATGGTGTTGAAAAAGATATGTGTATAAGATATTTGTACTTTAAATAAATATATTTTACGTTCCAAAAAATGTTTTCCTTTTACTTACTATACTTACTATACTACCATACTTTTTAATCAATTTTTAAAGCGTAATAACACAATTCTCATTATAATGTTTAAGGTGGATTTGACGATGAATGTCAAGATATCTTGAAGTTGCATAATCTTGAAACGAATAATAATCAAAGAACGACTGATGACTTACAGCAAAGAGCTCTTGTGACAATTTTTATGTTAGAATGCCTGAAAAAAACCACATTTTTTACATCATCTGACATTTATTTTTCTTCGAGTAAGTAAATCAGCATAAAATATAAATTAAGAAAAAAATTTCGGTTTTTCTAATCAATCTATGGCTGTATTTGAATAAAAATTGAAATTTTCATATTATAAGGAATGATACAGAAAGGAGAGAAAAAAAAATAAACTAGAATAAATATTAATTATATGTAAAAAAATTCCTTTATTATAAACTGATGACTCAATACTAATTAAATCAAGTTCAAGCACCTTGAGTGCACTTGGACTTGTGCTTTAACATCTCCTGAACACATGTAAGAGTACGACACTCCAGCTACATTGGCTCACTGTCCAAATTTAAATAAACAAACTAATTAGAGCCATAGTGCGCACCATTATGCAGTTATAGCTACAATAAAAAGGAACAATAGTTGTTAAATACAACCTCTTGTCGTTAATCCCAATTTACAGTCTTTTGACACGCAATTGGACTTCTTTTATTCATTTAAATGAATGTATCAGAAGAAAGTAAATGAGGATCAATGACAAAGGTTTGTATTACAATACAAAGGCACGATACAAATACGTGCTGGAGACTGAATATGCAACCTCAGCAAAGCAAGCCTACGCGAAATATATCCATGTACTCGAATCCAAATTATAACGTGCACGGAAAAATTGACTTTAAATTATAACACCTTTTTTAATCGCGAAAGCCAGCGTCAGTGTAATTAACGACAGCAGAAACGCGAGAAATAGCCCCTCCCCACATCAAAATCACAACGGTGAAGACGCGCAAAAACATAGCTTGCAAAATGATTATAACAATGGTATACCTTTAAACTAATAGAGTGTCCGGAACTATCCTCAAGGGCCGGGCACGACAAGGAGAATGTAAAGTATAAGACAACTCACATAAAAATTCTTACTTTAGGAAAAGAAACTTTTACTACAGAGTTTAACGATGATGCCTTTATTCACAATACAGCCAAGTTTAACATTGAGCTCGGTGCTGAAATATCAATCATTAAAGAAAACGCAATAAATTTTCTATTTGCGGAACAAGTAGATACGCAAGTTCTTTATCAGATATATGGAATTACAGAAAAAGTATATTACACAAAAGGCAGTATAAGAGCCTGTTTTAGAGGCCAGCCAATAATATTACATATAGTACCAAGTTAAGTACCGCTTGAAGCGGATGGGCTGCTTGGTTGGATTTCATTATACGATGGTAAAGTCGCAGCGAGAAAGAATGCCCCGAGTCTACTTGACGAAATCATGTCTACGACTGTAGAAGCTATTCAATTTTAGCCGCAAATTGGAGCCGTAAGTTGAATAATAACAGTCAATGCGATGATTTTATACCCGCCATCGAGCAAATGCATAGCAAAATGATAATTAAAATGACAAGTGAAATGAAGTTATGCAATTTAAAAACTGTTTTCTTTGAATTAAATTCAATCATTAACGAGTACACGGTGTCGAAAGAAAGGCCTCCACGTGAAAAACTACCCTGGACGGCAGCGACAACACTGCTCGGACGTCCTTACAATAGTTATTTATGCAACAAGTGCCCAAATGGCGTTTTTGGCACGAGTGGGTATTTTTCCGCACACTGTGCGCAAAAAGCTGGGCTCGTGTTGCATACAAAATTTTATGCCGTAGCAAGCGAAAAATACTTTCATTTTAGACGAGGCATTTTACCGCACGCCAGTGTCCAGAAACGCTTTTTGCGCACTAAAAAATGTGCGATAAAAAGCATTTTTCGTCATAATATTGCATGAGACATATTTAAATAAATCTTATCTGCAATTAACCCGTAACTATAGTTCTTTTTTTATTTTATTTATTTTTGGCACCTTAGTTGAAATACATTACACAAATAATAAAGACCCGCTCTCAGGGCTCCATACGTCAAAAAAAAACTTAAGATTGATTACAGACAAGGTTACGGATAGTGGCAGCATTCAATCCAACTTGGTGAGAATCGGCGAGGCAGATAGGAGAACACAATATCAATACGATAAGTAGCCACGTCAATTTTTGATTAATTTTTTATATATCCATATGAATTATTAAATTATGATTAATTAAAAATATAAATAATAATGCTATTTCTTTCGTGTGTCTACAGGTAGACGATATTTGACCGCTAACGATAAACACCGCAATGCACCAAGCAAGGTGGTCGAGAAAAAAAAAGTTTTGATTGGTTTAAATGGAAAATAATTCATGAAGTTAATTTTTAAAATTTATGATTGAATTTTGTAAGATATAAATGATAGAAATTATTGAGAGATATTTTTCTGAAGAAACTATGCATATAGTAGGCTTGTTTGATAAGAATTATGCAGGCCACCTATAAGTCTTTGCTAAACACGGTTCCATCGACTTTCAACATTTGAGCAACCCAATACCCATAAAGAAGACAGGGTATATATCATGCACCCAAGAATTCAGCACAATTTCTATTAATTACAGAGAATTTGTGGAAATTTTTTTCATACTGTGTAAAATAAATTGAACAAAAAAATTTATATTCATGATTTTACATTGCCGATTATCAATTTTATACAATTTGATTAGGCACAAATATTCTTACACAGTTTTGAATATTATATGTTTTGGCACTTATAAATTGGAAAATATTTCAGTAGTGAATATTTTTATGCACAAATATTTCAAGTACTGGTTTGTTTTTGAAAACGAACACGATTGTTCAAATCGTTGTACTCAATGACATACCGCACACGAACATTTGCACAAATGTATTTTTTAATTTTATTGTGCGGAACCTTTCTACACAAATTTTCATCGCATAGTTTGTTTCAATCACAATGACAAGATGACGTATTACGCGTATATCAGAGAGTATCGCAGTACGGGTAAAGCTCCACTCTTTTTTTTCTTGTCATTTTATTTTTATTTTTTCATAAAATCAATTGGAATTTGACACGGTATTTCCATCGATATTCTTGGCATGCAGCTGTATGTACGTCTAAGGTACTGAAAAGTTCTTATTTTGTTTATTATGCAGTTGCTCTGTCCGGCAACTTATGATTATCCTATAGGATATGATTAATTAATAAGACCTGAAAAGTGAGAGGAGTGTTGAATAATAAGACGTTCATAGTTAAGAGAAATATTAATTTTATTAAGATGCAACTAATTTTTGTGTGCACAGGATTACTTTGTCAGCTTTTGTTGCAGTGGTCGTGACGTGAGTCTGCTGCAACAATGAAAAAGAATATCGCGCACGCGCGTGGTATTAGATTATCAAATAGCGTAAAGGATGATCGAGTTATGGAGGCGAGATTCGCGGGGCCAACACACACGCTAATCGCGAAACCTGCAAGCCACTTCGGCTCGTGAGTCTTGGTCCATCGAGTAGCTTCGGCTGCTGGGATCAAACTGAGACTCGAGCTCATCTCTGCTGTGTCTTATCGCGCGTATAATTCGTCCTTTCGCGCATCCTCTTGCGCTGTTGACGGGAAACAATGTTTGCTCGTCGCGTGACGTGCTGATTTCGCGCTCGTGGACCACCGCGCGAAATTACGATCGTTGCAGTACACACACTAGAGGCGCACGTACATGCATACAACTGCATGCACGATTATAAAATTGAGCGCGTGCGAAAAGCGCATCTTATTGTGCTGTCTCTCAAATTCACGTATACGTATACAGCGTCAAAGAACGTCTCTTATACATACAGGAACGTATATATATATGAGCACCAGCAAGCGCAGATTCTCGACTCAATTCCATTGGTATGCCAACATTTGATACTGTTTGATTTTGACGTTCGCTCATACATTGTTTCTAAGTACGTGAAAATCGACTCATCTTCGTATATAAATACGACGAGCGCACGCGATGAAGTTTCGACAAATTTACGAAAAAATCGACGCGTGAGAAATATGAGATTTTTGCAGTTTAAGGCACCGGCTTAAAATTTCTCAAAGAAACCCAGCCACGCGCGTATCGCAATGAAATCGACTGTGTGCACCGCGTGCGTATATTACAGTACCTGCTGCTGAGCGCTTGCGCTCACGATGCGATTCACCTGCGCGCAAAAAAGGCGCCATTGTTACGAGGAAAAACACTCGCGCGCGTGCTCATGAGCGCATGCCTGCAATTAAATTTATTTTTATTCGAAACGATTGATCGAGCGTAAAAATCGTCGTTATTATGTACTTCGAATGCACGTCGAGGAAAAAACTATGTATCCCTCGATGGATCAAATTTTACTTGGATATTTAGTTGATTTTGCACTGCATATAATACACAGGTGATTCGATCCTCGATGGTATACACATAGACACGAGCGATAAGTATTTGTGAAAACAACGAGTCTCTCTGCATACGAGGGAGTTCAATTTTCTCTACCGATTGATTGCCCACCGCCCCCGCATAGATACGTTGATTATTTCGTATGCACGTACTGCGAATCCAAGACGGAATATTATATCACATGGTCGATTATACAATGCAAGAAAGTCAACAAGACAAGTAGTAACAAGCTTGTAAAATAAGATTTTTTTTTAAATCGATGTTTGACCCAATGAATGCTTAACTTTTGGAAAAAAGGGAAAAATAGACAGGTTCATACTAGTTTTTATCATGATAGCTCTTATTTGCTTTGTTCATTATTTATATTTTATTCAAATAAAAATTCAAGAGAAGTATTACATGCAAAATAATAGTTAATAGTTTTAAATAACAAAAATATTTGTATCTCAAAGCATTTTCAATAAATGATGAAGTATCGTTTTATTAATTATGATGAGTGAATTAACGTCGCTACATCAATTCCTCGCCCTGAAAATATAAAAATAAATATAGTGCTTATAAAATTAAAACATTTCATAAAATGTACGTACTCATTGCCTCGCGTTCAAGATCGAGTCTTTCCTCGACTACTTGGTCATAAAATTCATCATCAATTTGATTGGCTTCTAATAAAATTTCTTTGTAAACATCAAATATTGAAAATACGCCATCTCCGTATGTCATTCGATATAAAAATGAATTAGCGATTCAAGTCAATAAAAAACTAATTAATTTTTTAAGAAATCAACATTAATTCATGAAGTATAAAAAAGTCAAATAATTTTCAAAGAAAGTTAACCCATGATCACGAGTCTAACTATTTTGAAAATTATTGATGTAATTTTATTGATTTCGCATACTAAATAGAAACGGAAGTTGATTCATGGACACGAATCCAACTTAACCGCTGTTTAATGTCAAATTCTTATAGAAAATAATAGATCCATGAGCACGGATCTTAACTTTTCAATCATGAAGACATCTACACATGACAAAAATTCGTTTCTTTATTCGAAATGCAGATATATTTATAAATCTTAACCAGTTACTTAACTTTACATTTTTTCTCATTAATCGCTGATGGCATTTGTATATCGAATGACTTCAATTTAATTTTTATATTTGCTGTGATTGACATCAAACAATTAGAAATTATTCAAAAGTACAAGTTACTATACAAAAATAAACTATGATATTGATTGATTTTTTGTATGATTAATAATACGATCAAAAGTCAATTAAATACTACATATTTATAGATCGAGACAGAGAATGAAATGCAAGTGTTCGCATTCCGAGTAAAAATAGGAGTTGATTCATAAACACGAACCCGACTACAGTTCCTACAATAGTTTAAAGGCGGTTGTCCCATGAGCACGGGCTTTGCACAGCTTTAAAAATCGTAGACATTGGATTACGAATTCACCTGCTTTCGAATTTTGAGGCATCCTATTTATTATTATTATTCATTTATAGTTTACCAGCATGATTTTTGCAATCAATCAATATATATCTTTAAATCTATAACAATTATCATACATTTTTCGTTGTTTTATGAATCATGAAGAACTCAAGCACATTAATATCAAAATTTTTCCGACAATTCTATTACCAAACAGAAATGAACGTCGATTCATAAGCACGAACGCAGCCCATTTCAAGATCATGATAAACATTTTTCAAAGATAGTAGATCCATGGACATAGATCCTACTACTTCAAAAATGATTAACACTGGTGATCGAATACTGATTTTAAATGAATATTAGTCTTGAGTTTATCATTTTTCTCTCATAAAATCTTACATTAAGATTCTGTTAAGAAATTCATTCTTATTATATGTACTATTCAAAATGAAAATGCCGATATACAAACTTTATACCACATCCTATGTACACTTGAAAGGCGTACTCACCCACGTTTCTCTTATCTATCTCGATAAAAACTAAAAATGTCTAATACAATTAGTAACATTATTTTATTAAAAAGTTATATCAAGTTTATGTAGTCAAAATTGTTTTTCTGAATTTCAATTATTAAAATTAATATTAATATAAAATAAGTTACTTTTTCTCGGAGCTCGCCTTCTCTTTTTACGAGGAATGTTAGAATCATCGGTTGTTTCAACGGTAGAGGCTTCCAAAATCTGTAAAATAGACATTACCATAAGATTTACTAGAACTCCCCAAAATTCGTTTCAAGAAAATATTTTGCTAAACTTCAACGTTAACCGATTTTAAACGAAAAAAATTTACAAGTATATTATTAGATTTTTCGACATTGGATGCGGAAGATTCTGTTTCGATCATACGTTCAAAACGCCGTAATCTTGCGTTTCGCATCTCATCAAATGCGACAGCAGCGGGCGAAGCAGATTCTGTAGTCGGAATATCTTCGTCAATATTTTCCGTTATGGAGTTTTCAGAAATCTATGAATTGAAAATATTTGACTATTAATTATCTTTATTAAAAAGTTAGAGTAAAAATTAGATTTTATTTTGTAAACATGAACTATCAACGAAAATTTTTTTTTTTAAAGAAATAAACTTACAAGGCTCCTATCAGATTCTGTGGTAAGAGATGTGGAATGTTCTGATATAACAAGACGATCTAAAAATCTTGATCTTGCGCTCCTAACAGTCGCTGCTATGTCTTGAATTTCATTGTTGAAATATTCTTCTGCAGGGGCGTTGTTTGCAATCTAAGTAGTATAAATATTTAAACGTTAAGTAATTTTACTTTAATTTTTTAATATAAGTTTTTTTCACGAATCATGAGCTATCATTGTTATTATTTTTGTAAACAAAAGAATTTACGCTTACATTAACAGTCTCAGTAACCTGAGTTGTACCTGGATCAGAGAAGCTTGGATTACGAATCTGATTAGTTGCCGAAAGATCATTAAAATTCTCATTTAACGCATCAAAATTTATAGATTGGGAAGCATCAGAAGTAGTATCTGTTGGTTCCTGTAAGATCTGCATATTATTTTGAAAATCTTGCTCTTGTGCCTCGATAGCAGGTAATGTATTATATCCAGCTGCTCTTCGTAAATGTTCATTATTTACTGCGTCATGTGAAAAATAAGATTATTATTGTTTTATCAATAATGAAGATTTGAAGAGATGAAATCACAGAAAATTACCAGTACTACTACTATTGACACCATCCAATTCTCTTAAATTGAAACTTGATCCATTCTGTTGTTCTTCATCATAAGCAAGCTCTCGCTCCAAGTTATCGGGAAAGCCTTCATTGTATTCATTATCACTCCGTTCGACTCTCGCGTTAATTCGTGGTTCTTCACCTAGGGTAGTACGAACTTGCTCCGAAATATCAGATAGAATTTGTACTGAGTTATCATCGGAAGATATGCTTGAAATTCTGTGTAGTTGACTTTGTAGACGAGCAGGTGATTGCAGTGGCGAACTTCTCACGATCGGATCAAAATCGTTATCGTTACGTGGTTCTTCTAGCTTTTCTAATCGATTTACAACGGTGTTATCATTGAGAGCAGAAGTTGTATTTCGGCGTGATTGACGATTATGTGGTTGCTGCTGAAAATTCTGCTCACTATCACTGTTGTCAATACGCCGTTGTTCTGATTGACGAGTTTGATTTGCCAAACCATCTTCAATAAGCGTTACTGTTTGGCGCGGTCGACCTCGTCGACGGGCTGATGATTGCTGCGGAAGAATTCCCTCAACCTCAATGCCATCACGGTTATCAATACGTTGTTGGTCCGGTTGATGAGATCGATGATTAGCCATATCGTTTGAAATGGGAGCAACTGTTCGTCGTGGTCGACCCCGTCGACGGACAGATGATTGCCGCGGAAGATTTTGATGGAACTCCTGAACATCATCATTATTATTACCTGGATTCTCCACCAAATTAGACTGATTGTCTTGAAGATTTTCATTACGAGCTGCTCTTGTGTTTATACGTTGCTGACCTGTTGGACGACCAGATGGTTCATGCGAAGGATTCAATAAATCTTTCTCGTTGTTGCTATTCTGTCCAGGGGCATTAGGTGCCGATCGCCTATCATGAACTGTAAAAAATTATTGTTTTACAACGTCTTACTGTATACATATATTTCATATAAAAGTGCGTAAATTATTTTTCACTTATTACTGTTCTTCTTCTCATTGTTTGTCGTAGTTCATTTTCGAATGGACTTCCTATAAAAAATACAATAAAAATAAATAAGTTCCTCTTCATAAATATGTATAATTTTGGACTTGTAATAAATAAAAATATTACTTGCCTCAGTCTGATCATCCATATTTGTCTATAAGATATTGGACATCGTTTTCTGAATGTTGATCCAACTCCTCTTCATTTTCTGAATTTAGATCAATCTCCTCTACAATTTCTAAATTAACTTCTTCTCTTGGTTCATTGAGTTGAAGGTGGTTTCTACGCGCATTGTGAAAATTGACTAAAATTACAAGAAAAAAAATATTATCATTTTATTTTTGCCTTTTGCTGGCAATGATTTTAAAAGTTAATTATATTGTACATACTTCTCGATAAATGCAATCTTCGTAAACCTGAGATGTACTCTAGAAATTCTTTGACTGTGTATCTAAAATTTAAAAAAAAGTTTTATTTCTAATTTTGAACGGAGTAAATAAATAAGTTTACCTCTTTAATGCCAAATCTTCTTCGGCTTGCAATATGAGAAAATCTTTACTGCGCACGTGGTCAGGTAAATTTAATCTCATTCGTCCACCTCTTGCTACTTTTTGATACTCTTCAGCGTAGCATTCCATTATATTGTTGAGTCCGTCTGCGGGAAGAAAATGGATAAATAAATATAGATTTAAAAATCAATTGTCTTGATGAGAGAAAATTAATCAACTTACTAAGTAATTTCCAAACTGGTGGATGAACTCCTAAAATTCTTGCCGCGTGGTAGTGAAAGTTCTCACAGGTGTTATTTGTCTTGATTGGTTCACCGTAAGCAGAAAAAATGTCCTTCAATGGAAGCCAGAATCTTCTTATATACGATGCAAAGTTCTGCAATTTAACTCTGTCCGATAGATTTTCCGGAAGATTATCTATCAATTTAGTGAGTTCATTTGCACCTTTATCAATTTTATTACTAGGTAAATAAGCCAAGGCGTACGCAGTCTCTAAAATGTAATTATAATCGGGTGCAATTTTCTGCTTACTCCATTTTTTAACAAGGGCATAAAAATAAATTGGATTGAAATTTTATACTTGGCAAATTTGCGATAATTTTTTACTATTTCACAAAATTTTACAAAACTTACTTGCTTATAATGAAACAAACATCCATATATTTTTTTAAGTGGAAAATTTTCTTTAGCAGCTTTAATTTGTGCCTTTTCGAAATCCATGTGAATCGACTCGACTTTTTCCTGCATATTTGGTATAATTTGGAATAGTTTTTTTCCAAATGAAATCGTAAAGATCAAATGTCATCGAAGAAGTAAAACATATTATAGACGGGAAACCCTGAAAGCAATAATTTTGTATCGATCATTAAATTATTTGAAGCAAAATAATTCAAAATACATATTACTATTCATCGTACCATATCGACTTTACGAAAATGTATCGTACAAATCTGAGCACATTTTGGGGTTCTGCATCGAATCTGAAAAATTCCGATACAGAAAAATGTTAGCAAAATTGCAATAATTTGATTTAAATTAAACATTATTCGAATATTTTAATGATACACGGAAATAAAATATTACATTTTGAAATACTCACTTTAAAAGTTCCATCACAAAAGAGTTGACGGCAAGTATTAAGTGGTTAGATCATTTTATCATTTATAAAAATGAACGCCACTGAATCGTCCTTAGCAATGACCTTTCCTTTGTAAAACGATTTTAAAGGAGGATATTCTTGCAGTGATCTATCAAGCTCGAGCAATGTTGGTGGTGTTGAGGGAATGTTTTCCCTACGTTTATCTCGCATTTGTTGTTTTAATAGGTCAAATCTGACATTCAACTGATCTTGAAGTGGAATATACCTGTAGAATAATAACAATTAAAATTATTCAAATCCTACTAATTATCATTAACTATCTTTCAAATTTGCCGAAAATATTCATACGGAAATATGATAAAATTGAAAAAAAAAATTTTTTTAAATAATTTATATGCTCAAGAGATCGATAATAATTTAAAAATTAATACTCACATCTCTTTCATTTTCACTTTATCATGAATTTCGTTTAAATCATCGAAGGTAGTTCTGGACAATTCTAAGAGCTCTTGCACAAATTTTTGTCTCAAAACGAAGAGCTCTTTCTTTTCACAGAAGTGTACGCCGTATTCTGTTATTAATTCTTCATTAAAAATATCTCTTTCATTTTGTACATAAATTCGTGCAGTACATTTTTCTTTGTCTCTTTGTGTACATCTAAATATTGTACAGGACCTGTAATCTTTGTGATACAGGTAACCTCTGTAATAATAAATGTGAGTATTTGCATGTTTCCCTGGACAGATTTCCATGTGTATTGCCAATATGCTCTCTGAAAAATTGATTGTGAAAATATCTTGTATAAATTGTAATATCTTGTAAAAATTGATTTTAAAAATAACAGAAGCCTCATTGTATTATTAGGCGTAAAAAAAATTTGTCGCCAAAACGATGCAAAATAACACGCACTCGGTTGGAGCCCGACCGCCCATACAAGTTCGATCGCGCACGGCAGCAGTTTGAAATGAGTATGGCAGCATGAGACGGAGTCGCGCGCTCTGGTCTGTAACAGCAGACGTTGAGTGAGCATCAAACTCGGCACGATCTCATGCATAGGCTGGGATACGATCGGAGCGAGAGAAATTTCGCGAATCCGCGCGTTCTAGATTTGCACCGAATTGTTGTTCTTCTCACACACACACACACACATTCACATATCGACGGAATTTTACACACGCGGATTTTTTTTGCTCGCAAGATGGGCACTTGTTCGAGGGAGGAAAACGTGAAAAATAATTTTATAATTCGCTAAAGAATTATATCATTCTCAAACACACATCTACTGGACACTAATAAGTTTGAAAAAGTTGTACACACTTACGTATATTTTACAGGATGTATTTCCGTGTTTGCAAAATAACACCTACGTTTGGAGCCCAACCGCCCATACAAGTTCGATCGCGCATGGCAGCAGTTTGAAATGAGTATGGCAGCGTAAGACGGAGTCGCGCGCTCTGATCTGTAACAGCAGACGTTGAGTGAGCATCAAACTCGGAACGAGCTCTTGCAGCGAGAGGGAGAGAGAGCGATACACGACGCTGTATATTCGTTTCAAACGCACCGTGCAGTATTCGCCCGCGTAACGTATAGTCGATAGAGTTGAACTGACTCTCGGCCCTGTCGATTGACGGCCAATCTACTCAACGCTTCCAAGGTATTGAGCGTACGTTTATCGGAGTCGCTCGCTCATTTGTTACGGATTCATTTTACTGCCAAACGTATCATCAGAGATTCGACACTGACGATCATTCTTGAACAAGCCGTCGGTCGAACGCTTTCAAAACGCGCTGGAGTTTACTTTGTGGCAAGTAAATCCTCTAAAACCAGTGATAATAAAGACAGTTGATTCTGCTCGGTCAAACTGAAGGTGAGTGCAAAATAAATTTATAGATTATCAGTTTTCATTTTAAAAAACCTTTTTGCAAGCCTACAGAGTTAGACGGATACTCGTACCCACGTGTAATTACAAAGTCTTCGTTTTCGTTTGTTGAGTAGATTTTACATGATCACGCTTATTTACAATAAATATTTGTTTAAATATTTGTATAGATATATTATGAAGATTTATTCGTTGTGCTTCAAAAAGCGTAATTGACTAATAAATATTCTCTCGAAGTTTGTTTTGCAAAATTTGGCGTCAATCATATGAATATATAGTTTATACTCTTGCTTCAGGGGCATCGTCGCTTCCTAATGCACACAAAGTAACGGATCGCAAGACGACATACTCGTGCGAACTAGCTTAGCAGCTCGTAACTCAGCTTTCATAGTTCCTTTTTTAAGTTATATAAACGAATGTTAACTTGCAAATACTTATTCATATCAATACATTATGGAAGACTGGTATAAAAAATTAATAAAAGATTTACTAATTTTTTTTATAAAATTCTATCAACAAACGAAATTTTTCCCGCATTTGTTTTTGCAAAATCACGCATGCGTCGGTACAGGTAAAATCTACTTTTCTTTGGAACACATCATCACGTGTATACCTTCACACGGCGGTTAATTGCAAAAAACTTATTGAGTTCATTTGTTATAATGTTTTTATGTAATGATACGCGTTTGCAAAATAGTAATCGTAATAATACATTATAAAATATGAATAGAACAAGACACACGCACACGTACGTACATTGAGAGACTTTCGGTATATGCGCTGCGCTTTTACGCTCGTACTCGGGACCCATCGGATCGTAGGCCACTTCAATGTCGGAGGACGAGACCGAACGCCATACGAGTTTATGTTGATTTTCGTAATCGCTCGTGTCATCGGTGCGTACTGTACTCTCCGATCCGTTAGCACGAGAACAGCAAACGCTCGCGTTCTGCTCATAGTATGTTCGCGCAAGAGCACGCACCAAAAGTCTCTCAGTATACACACACACGTACGCACACGCACATACGTAAAATATATACGATATAAATCATATATTCTATACATAATATCAACCATATACATTATTTATTTTACTTTTTGATAATTTTTCTGTCGTGTTTTTGCTTTCAGAAAATACCCATCTAATATAATGGACCTTTTGCCGGGAAGATATACCACCAAGTATCATTATGGAGGGTACCTGTATTTTAAAGACCAAAGGTCCAGCACTATTTTTAGATGCGCTAAAAGAGGCACGGAAAAGTGTGCTGCATGTCTGTATGTACAGCGAGACATTTCCAACCACGATGAAATCATCGTAGCTGGTAAACATAATTGTACGAGAGACGACTTCATTATGCTTCGCCATGAATTAATCGGAGAACTTCAAGAGTTGACTCTTAACAGCTACATTAACTTAGAGGACATTTATGATGACATCATACTGAAAAAAAAGTGGGTTTACTCGAAATTAAAAATTTTTTTTTGTTCACCATCAAATATTGTATATTCCTATCTCTTCAAGGTGACATGACCCTTAAAAATAACATGGTCAAAATCATGCGAAAAATCCGTCAAAAATTTATTTGAAAATGCTACATATAAAATTAATAAACTATTGTTATATATATTTATAATTTAAATACGCACTTACCTCGATAATAATAAAGACGATTATTGTATGTAATGATTCTGAAATTTCAATCATTTCTTTATTTTTTTTAGAAATTCATTTGTTTCTCTCAAATATTAATATAATAAATTCAGCGTTAGCGCGATCAGGACCGTACCGATTGCCAGTTAAGCATCAAAATTTTTTACGAAAAATAGTACTTTTTCGAATTTCTAATACAAGAAAAAGAATCAAAACCTTACAAGTAAAATAAAAATCACCTCACAAGTAAGTATAATGCACACATTTGAATGATATCTGCGAATACCAATAAATGATTAACAAATTAATACGCGAAAAAATTGTTAGAATCTTGACATTTTATAACTCTTTTCCTCCCTCGTTCTCTCCAAGCATACGAAATCTAGTGACGTGACGTTCTGTATTTCTCTGTCCGTGAATCAATTAATCTCACGATCGTGACAAGTTTACCCATCTAGTCGTATAGTCGCTTTATGCATGTTCTGAGCCAAGCATCATTTGTGTATACAAGCAATCTCATCAAATCATCCCTACAGAACGAACAAGTGTGCGTGCGGCCTGCGAGCACGAAGGTATCGGCAATTTCGCGCATTGCATAGTAGGTACAGCTTTCGGACACGAGTTGTGCATATACATGTATCGGCTTTTGTTTCGCTCGTAGAGAGTCAACAAACTCATCATCATCGGTGCATGCGTATGTGGATACATGAAACTACGTTGATCGACCCTAATTATTTTGCTGGTGTGCTATCTCTTTCTCTTTCTCTCGCTCGCGCTCATCTCATGAGGTGCATTGAAATGCATCGCTTCGCAGACGTGTGCGGTCATTAGAAATCATTTCAAATGAGTTTAGATGTGCGAGTTTGTAATAAAAAATATCAGGGGTATTATTTTTATTTTTTTGCTCATTTATCTTACGGCTCGTTTATTTTGTTGTTATTTATACCTTTGAATCAAAGTTGATAAGTGCCCGAATAGACAGATAGAACTTGCTTCCGAATACTTCCAAATACTGATGAGTTAATAATCTAAAATAAAGCCGATTTCAGATACAACTACATAGCTATTATAAATCTGTAATCAAATGGCCTGTAGTTTCAAACAATCGTGTACGCAGGTAAACCAAAGCGCAAGCGTGCACAAAAGAATATCTTGTCAAAACTATATTTGGCAATCGATGAGCGATTTATTCAAAGTCGATTACTCGGTCAAACCGTGAATCTTTACGTAGCTAAGTTGCACACGAGTCTACATAATGCACGCACCGATGAAATTGATTAATTTCAATGTATTACAAGCGAATTCGTTGGCCACTACGCAAGGAATTGGAGCACTAGAAAGAAGTTGGAGTACTATTGTGAAAATTTACATTCCAAAGTAAATTTGTGTAGAATAGTTACGCACATTGTGATTGAAACAAACTATGCGATGAAAATTTGTGTAGAAAGGTTCCGCACAATAAAATTAAAAAATACATTTGTGCAAATGTTCGTGTGCGGTATGTCATTGAGTACAACGATTTGAACAATCGTGTTCGTTTTCAAAAACAAACCAGTACTTGAAATATTTGTGCATAAAAATATTCACTACTGAAATATTTTCCAATTTATAAGTGCCAAAACATATAATATTCAAAACTGTGTAAGAATATTTGTGCCTAATCAAATTGTATAAAATTGATAATCGGCAATGTAAAATCATGAATATAAATTTTTTTGTTCAATTTATTTTACACAGTATGAAAAAAATTTCCACAAATTCTCTGTAATTAATAGAAATTGTGCTGAATTCTTGGGTGCATGATATATACCCTGTCATAAAAAAAGCTGATATCATCTTCGATAATTGAATTTAAATATATTTGGCTTTCTACTTTAGTTTATTATTATAGTTTATATTATAGTTTATATTATAGTTTATTATTATAGTTTATATAATTTAGTTTATTATATATTTATTATGACCCAAAGCCATATGTAGCACTGGCAATCTTATGGAATTTCAGTTTTTATATTTTGATTGAAATTGTGTGTTCCTCGTGTACGGCGAAGAAAATTAAATTTAGTATGATTTAAAATATTATTTCATGGCCAACGCATCAAGCAAATAAGCATAAAATTTATCCGATGAGCCACGAAAAACGCAACGCCTGATAGCAGCAACGTGCCAATTGAATACAGGCTTTTGCAGATAAAGCAGAGAACATCAGTACGTCGCACGTAGTATATAGCGCACAAAGACATTTTCAGCACTACGCATACAGTGATGCAGAATGATGCACTTAGCACATTGCATAGCGCACACTGTATATGGCCGATTCTCTGTCAACTCAACCGGTCAAAATTTTTTTTTTATATCTAATATGATGAACACATTGTTTGGGATGTCAGGAATGTACAAAAAAATTTATAAAGCGATTGGAGCCTTCTATAACCCTTATTCATAATTCCAAAGTTGGCCTTTTTCGCATTTTTCCGTAATTTATCAAAGATCGCAAATATTTCATTAAGCTCTAGCTCAGTGTAAAATGACTCAAAAGTAAAAGAGCACCAAAGCTTTTTTGTTGGAAATCGTCCAAATTTTCAGAAAAAATTGGCCCCGAAGCGATCAGAGCACTCTGGAGGCTTCTACAATAGAA
The DNA here is from genome assembly GCA_034770305.1 of Trichogramma dendrolimi. Lineage (NCBI taxonomy): Eukaryota > Metazoa > Arthropoda > Insecta > Hymenoptera > Trichogrammatidae > Trichogramma > Trichogramma dendrolimi. The sequence continues at coordinate 213,680 of JAPMIB010000118.1, read as the reverse complement.
ATAGTCAAGAAAAAACAAAAAACTCAAAATCTAATCAAGTATGATCTGGACTTTCCTTTCTTAAACTATTTAAAAAGCTTCATCAACGTGTGAACTACTCTTCTTGTAAATTTTTATAATGGTTTGAGCATTATTACGCTCTGGAGACGCTAATATGTATCGCAAAACGTGCAAAAAAGACCCCTAAAACAGAGTATAGCATTGGATCTTTACATGTTACACATAAACTTAAAGAGCACAAAATTACCTTTAATTTGGTATATATAAAAACTTCTAAAGTCCTCTAGAACCGAAGATACAGCTGTTTGAAGTTTCACTGAGAATTAAAGCATTAAATCTGTCATTTTTATAGACCAGTTGACATGATACTTGAATGTTCAGTAAAACTTGAAATAGCTGTGTTTTCGGTTCTGAAGGACCTACAGAGTTTTTGCATATGCCAAATTAAAGGTAATTTTGTGCAAATTAAAGGTAAATTTACAAGGGAGTAGTTCACACGTTGAGGAAGCTTTTTAAATAGTTTAAGAAAGGAAAGTCCGGATCATACTTGATTAGATTTTGAGTTTTTTGTTTTTTCTTGACTATTTCTATTGTAGAAGCCTCCAGAGTGCTCTGATCGCTTCGGGGCCAATTTTTTCTGAAAATTTGGACGATTTCCAACAAAAAAGCTTTGGTGCTCTTTTACTTTTGAGTCATTTTACACTGAGCTAGAGCTTAATGAAATATTTGCGATCTTTGATAAATTACGGAAAAATGCGAAAAAGGCCAACTTTGGAATTATGAATAAGGGTTATAGAAGGCTCCAATCGCTTTATAAATTTTTTTGTACATTCCTGACATCCCAAACAATGTGTTCATCATATTAGATATAAAAAAAAAAATTTTGACCGGTTGAGTTGACAGAGAATCGGCCATATACATATTATGTAGCGCAACACAGCGTAAGTAGCTGGTAATGCATAGCGCACAGCGTGCGCAACGTACACAGTTAGGGTGGTAAAAAAAAAACATTTTTCCCACTCTCACCTAAAATATGCAACTTTGCCGCTAATTTTAGGCTCTTGTAGGAAAAAATATCATCATAAACTGGTGCAGATATGGTTTTTTTACAAAACCATAGCTGTAGCTGTTGAGAAATATACTATTTTTATATATACGCTCTCCCAGCCTCTAATTGTTTTCAACAAGTAATAACAAGAAGCTCCATAAATTTTGAGCCCAAAATATCAATTTTAACAGGTTGCTGAACGATCAAGTAGGATAAAAAACGTGAAACAATACTTTTATGATTAAAAAAAAATTCAAAATTGTTTATAATTTATAAATTAGTCATTTGAAATAGTCATATGACTTGATGAGCATTTTTACACAACTATATACGGTATATCAACAATGTTCAATACCTATGTAGTCATTCGATGTCCTCATGAAGTCCATACAACGAAATTTTATAGCCCATTTAATAAAATTTAACGATTTTTCGGGTATTTTTGAAAAAAATTCCTGTGGGTGGATCCAGTACGATAGATTTTCATTATTTATACCGAAAAAGTAAGAAAAAAAATGTTCAACATATAGGGTCTTAATGTCCGATTTCTAGAGAGTATAGAACATTTTAAAAATTTATCGTCAAAAAACACAAAAATAATGCGATCAAATGAGCCCACGTTATGCAGAACCGATCATCGCGATCTAGGGTTATGTATTCCTGATAGGTGTGTTGAGTGCGCGTTTTATTCAAACGCTCAGTTCGAATGATTTTTGGGGCAACCCTCATTGGTTGATTTCAAACTAAAGCATCGATTTCAGAATAAAAATATTTTTTGAGTTTCACGACTCACGTTCTCTCTCGCTAGCCCAGCTTGCTTCTCGATTCCCAGTGCCAAATCGTATAACGCATCAGTTCGTGTGATCGAACAATTTTCGGAGCAATCCCTATTGGCCGATTTCAAATCGAAGCATCGATTTCAGGATGTAACGATTTTTTGTGTATTCACGACTATTATTCTTTTTCTCGCCCACTCAGTTCGCTTCTGTACCAGTGTAAATTTTTTTTACCACGTATTGAACGTCAGTTCATACTATTGAAGTTTTTCATTCAATTTTTAAAAAGTTATTTTATATTGTGTAGATCAAGTGAACATCCAGATTTTCAAAAAATTACAGCTGCTAAAAGTATGATAAAAGAATCCAATACTTTATTTTTACTCTATAAGTATAATAATTAAACTAAGCTCAGGAATAACTGAAATTTTTTGTAAACGAAATTCAAATACTTTCCGCAATAGTAAATAAAATTATGAAATTCCTCAAAAGCTGAGTTCACCAGGTTGATTCGAAATGAATTTTCAGAGACTTCAAGTTGAATTTATTATTTTCTTAATTTTATTTACTTGGATTTGGTGATTGTGAACAAGTTTTTGAACTATGATTTGTGTTGTCAAGTTTGATGAAAATTTAAAATTGTTGTTAAAAATTTTAATTATAACCTCAAAACTTTTTAAAAAGGTAAAATTAATTTGTTGATTTTGGCCTATATTGTGAAGTGTTGTTATGTAGACCACCCAAATCTAAATTGTTGCCAACTGGCTGTATCGATAGACTGAAAGGGACAAAAGACATGATATTTCATCTTTTGAATACTACCAAATGTCTATATTAGTCAAGCGATGAAGTCAGTTATGAAAAAGTTGGATTTTTGTCCACGCAAGAAGATTTTACAATGTTTACCTTATAAAAAGGTGAAATTAGTTTGTTTGTCTTGGTCAATATTGTAAAATATTGTTACGTAGACAACCAAAATCCAAATTTTTGCCAACTGGCTTCATCGCTTGACTATTATAGACATTATGATAGTATTTGAAGAATGAAATATCATGTTTTTTCTCACTATCAGAATTTTCATTTTGGATGTATCGAATACAACCATAAATGTTTTTACTAGTCTAACAATACAGCTGAATGGCCAAAATTTGGACGCGGTGGAATTTTGGTGGTCTACGTAACAATATTTCACCATATTCGTCAAAATGAACAAACTAATTATACATTTTTGTTAGGTTTTGAATTAATAAATATAATTTTTAACATCAAATTTGAATTCACCACATATTATGTAAACTCAAAAATTGTTTTTCAAATATTCTTTCACAGTCACCCTACCTAAGCAAAGAAACATTTAAAAAATATTGGAAATCCTCAACTTTTTTCTCAAATGTTATTATTCAACATTCTTTTTGAGAATTGATTTTTTATAAGTGTGATCTTAAAAGTACTAAATTTTATATTTATGAAAAATAAAATATTTTACTGCAAATTTTTTTATTAAAAGTATTTTCGGATATCATTACCAAGATGCAAAAAAAAAATTTTTCTGCGAATCATTGGATTATTGGAAAAGAGCTTGATAAATTGAGTATTTATTGCCATCTAAGAGAGATGTTTTAGCTCGATTACTTTGTCAGCACGGGAGTAAAAAGCAGACTATCAGCAATGCTTGTATAACAATATCTAGTGAATTATCCAGTTTATGGGAACAACATGGAATACAAATTCAATCAGCTAAAAATATTTCACCAAAAATTAAAAAATTACATACTTCCTATATTGCTATGAAAAAAAATTGTAATAGGAAATCAAAAAGAGGAAATCAGAAAGAGGAAGAATATAAAAAAAATTTAAATTAACTTTTTGACATAAGCTCACAAAAATTATTGAACGAATCAAAAAAAGCTCATGAAATTTTCTCAAATCAGACAAATCCCATATACCGAAGGAACATGAGAATTAAAAATCCAGTGCCCTACTGAAACTTCTGAGATGAGATCTGAGGTGAGATCTCACCTCAGAATCTAGGTAAAATCAAAATTTAAAAAAAATTATTTAAATTTGAAATTAGTACAATCCTGCTAGAAAAAATCAGGTAAAAAATAAGGTGAAAAGTCAGGGGAAAAGTCAGGTGAGAAGTCATGCCAAATCGTCAGGTGATTTTTTTGTTTTAATTTAAAAAAACCTGCCAAGATATTGGCAAATGGCTTCCTCCTTTTCGATGTAGATGTATTAAAATTTTTGGAAGTTGATGATGTTATTAATTTTTTAATTTCGTATTTATTACGTATTAAAAGAAATTATTGTTTGTATTTTAACGAATCTTTACGTTTTTCGTCTAGAATTAAAATGATTTCAATAAAAAATTCTAAAGTTTACCTAATCAAATAGAAATACGAAGAAAACTCTGAAAAAAAAAAAAAATTTCAAAAAAAAATTTTCAAAAAAAAAAATTTTAATTTTCCATCCATGAATTTTGAAATTTATAACGAAACTTAACGATTTTGTCTAGAACTAAAATAATTTCAATAAAAAATCTAAAGTTTACCTAATCAAATAATAAAACCTACATAACAAAAAAGGCCCAAAAAAAATTACCGATCGGGAAAAACAGCTCATTAAACTTTTGATAGTCGGTACAACTTGAAATTGTTTTTTGACGCTTCATACTACACGTAAAACCTACAAAATAAACCCAACCACATCTCAATACGTGCCTCCGTTCGAAAGTTATGCTGGTTCCGGACCAACACATTCGAAACAAAAAAATTTTTTCGCCTACAAAAACATTCATAACTTTTTTTTCCCTCGGTGAATCCTACCAAAATTTTAAACACATCTTGCTACCCGCAACCCCTACAAAATGAGCCAAACCAAATTTCAATATGCTTCCTATCAAAAATGATGCTTCTTCAAAACCAACCCACTTCAATATACACACACACACACACACACACACACACACACACACACACACACACACAACTCCGCTACACCCGGTCCCAAGCCCGGGGCTTCGTCACACAAGAGACAAAGAAGGAGGAGGGGGAGGAGTAACACCTCGTTAATAAACCAAGGTTCATCTGGCCCGGATGATAGCACCTTGTAAGGGCCCCTGTCTTGGGTACAGACCGCCGTGTTTGCCGTGCGGTGCGACCCGTGAGCTGACAAAAGGAGATCCTGGGTGGCAAGGCGATACCGATGCTGCGTGCTGACGTGACCCGAACCATCTTTGGCTCCCGCTGTCGGCAAGACGGGCGTCCGGGTGCCTAGCCAGCCCTGGTCAATCGGCTACTAGGCGAGTCCGTTCTGCTGCATGATGTTCGCCAGAAACTCTCCAGAGAGCTGACCACCCTTAGTTGGTTTGGGGGTGGCGCTCGAGAGAGCAGAGGTGAACTAGTGCAGCGGGGCGTGCTATACCCAAGTATGTTGTCCCCAGTCTGGTACCGCTTTCAGTCATGTTTTGGAGCCATACCAGCTGCCCCCATAGACGGGGGGACCCCGTGGGTCGGGGCACATACCTGGGTGAACACAACAAATCGAAGCATGGACCAATACCTTAAAAGTAAACCAAAGTTGAGCTCGCAGGTCGAGCTGACGATAGAGCGCTTGAAAGAGCACGAAGACACTATGGAGGTCATTGAGGGCCTCAGACACAGACACACGGGGTCTGGAGCCCCATCTACTTCGGTGTCGGATGTCCAATCCGAAGTGGAGTCCGAAAGGTCCGAAAGGACGTTAAGCCTGATGGAGCACCTGGAGCGGCTCGGCGACAAGATCAAGGAAATGATCGAGTTCGCAGAGCCCAAGAACAACATCCACAAGCAACTGAAGGAAATGCTGGCGAAGGCGTCAAAAATTCATCTGAGTTGCCTAACGGCGCTGGACGGGCTGGAGCATCTTCCCCGACAGAACACGCTGGAAAAGGAGGTGCAAACATCTCCTGTTCTTCACGCGAAGGGAAAGTCTCGGGTGCCCCGGGCCTCAGGTGGTAAAGGCGACAACCCACCAACACCCGCCCCGAGGACAATGACGAGTGGACAGAAAGATGCCGCAAAGGCCTCTTATCCAGTCGATGACGATGGCAGCAGGTCCAGAGGAAGAAGAAGAAGAAGGGCAAGAAGAAGGCCCCCAAAGGCTAAGGCTCCCGACCCGAAGCCCAAAGTGAAAGCGCATAGGCGCCCTCGCCATGACGCAGTGGTCGTAAAGGCGAAGGACCCGAAGTCATACTCGGAAATCCTGAAGCTTCTACGATCGGAGCCGTCGCTGCAGGATTCAGTTGGCAGCGTCAACAAGGTCCGACGCTGCACTAACGGAGACATGCTACTGCAGCTCACCAAGGCGTGCGTCGACCCCGGCGAGCTTGGCCAGAGGTTGAACGACGCCATCGGTGAGCTAGGGTCAGCGACCACTCGTTCCCCAGTGACAGCGATTGAGATTAAAGATCTTGACGAGGTCACAACGAAGGAAGAGGTCTGCGAGGCCCTGCGGACCCATCTAGATGCCGCTAAGTTGGGTCCCGACGCGGTCAGGTCTCTGCGAAAGGCTTTCGCTGGGACCCAGACCGCCGTTGTCACCCTGCCGGCCCAGCTGGCTGCGAAAGCTATTAAGCTGGGTCGGGTCCGGATTGGGTGGGTCAACTGTCGCATTCGCGAAAGGACCGAGGTCCTTCGATGCTACCGGTGCTGGGCGCCGGGGCACCTGGCAGCCCGATGCCCAGGTCCAAATCGCAGCAAATGTTGCCGTCGGTGTGGCAAGGATGGGCACATGGCCAAGACATGCCAAAATGAGCCCTTCTGCCTCTTCTGTCACGGTGACGATGCGAGGACCCATGCTTCGTTGAGCAGGGGCTGCCCGCTCGCTAAGGAGTTCGTGCGAGGTACAAAATGACGGAGAAAAGGATACGCGTCCTCCAACTCAACCTGAATCACTGCAAGACCGCCCAAGACCTGGTCTTGCAGACAGTGGGGGAGATGGAGGTTGATGTGGCAATCCTTTCCGACCAGCACAGGCCTCTCACATCACCGAACACCTGGATCTCGGACGCCGACAACCAAGCGGCAATCTGGGTGCGCAAGGGGGTGCCTGTGCAACGGTGCTCCTCTGGGCAGAGTCACTTCTACACCTGGGCGCAGATCGCGGGAATTTATATCTTCAGCATCTATGCGCCCCCTAGACTCTCCCACGAGGAATTCATCGGCCTGCTGAACAACATTGTTGACGAGGCCAGAGGAAAAACGCCAATCCTCGTGGCTGGCGACTTCAATGCTTGGGCAACGGAGTGGGGCAGTAGGGGGACGAAGCCGAGGGGCAGGGCGCTGCTAAATGCCCTCGCCACCTTGGATGTCCGCCTGCTGAACACCGGTTCCGAACCGACGTTTGTTGGTGAAAAGGGAGAATCTGTAATTGACCTTACCTTCGCCGGTGTCTCGCTCTACAATCGAGTCGGATCCTGGCGGGTAAGCGATATCTACACGAGCAGCGATCACAAAGCTATTGTGTACGAGATTCTCCTTGAGGAAAACCAAGGTGTTGGCTGTGCTCCGGCGGGCAACCGTAGGTGGAGCGCACGAACTTTCGACGGTGACAGCTTTGCTGAGATCGTGTCTGGGATGGAGATCCGGTCGGGTTCCGCAGAGGGCATGGTGGACGAACTCATGTCCACAATCGTGCGCGCATGCGACGCCTCCATGTCCGGAGCGCGTTATCGCCGGCCCGCGAGCCTGTCTACTGGTGGAACGGCGACATCGCGGAGTGTAGACGGGACTGCATCCGCGCGCGAAGGTACGCCCAGAGAGCACGCGGTCGTCCTGACGAAGTCATACGTCGCGAGGAGTTCGCCGACGCCCGGAGGCGGCTACGCGATGCGATAAAGGTGAGCAAGCGCCTCTGCTGGAGGCAGCTCTGCGACGAGGCAGACCGCGATGTATGGGGTAAACCATACAGAACGGTCATGTCCCGCCTCAAGGCACCCAGGACGTCGCCCCCCACCGCGCCTGACCTGGTGCGGCGAGCGGTGTCTACGCTGTTCCCGTCGGTCATTCCTCGGCTAATCGGTGCCCCACCGGTACTGGAGGAGCACCTGATTCCCGAGGTCGGCGTGGAGGAGCTCCGATGGGCGTATCGGCGTGTGAGGATCGGGGCAGCCCCTGGTCCAGATGGAATTCCTAACACTGCCCTCAAGGCGGCGGTCGAGGCTTGTTTCGATAGCTTTCGCCGCGTCTTTACGGCGTGTCTCAGGGAGGGGTGCTTCCCCGCGCGGTGGAAACGGCAAAGGCTCGTTCTGATGCTAAAACCAGGCAAGCCTGCCGCCGAACCATCGTCGTACCGCCCGCTGTGTATGTTAGACACAGCGGGTAAAATCCTCGAAAGGATCATGGTTGGTCGCCTGGAGCCCACACTGAAGGGCCTGCTGGCCTAGCAGACTCGCAGTTCGGCTTCCGTAAGAGGCGATCAACTGTTGATGCCATACAGACCGTTCTCAGCACTGCACGATCAGCCATCAGTGGCAAACGATGGCATCGGGGTACCAAGAAGTACTGCGCCATCATCACCTTGGACGTGAGGAACGCCTTCAACTCAGCGCGGTGGGACAAAATTCTCACCGCCCTGAGCCAAATGGAGGTCCCGGCTTATCTGCAGCGGATGGTTTCGAACTACTTCCGCGGCAGAGTGCTGGAGTTCACCACGGATGATGGGGCAGAGACTTACGAAGTTACGGCTGGCGTGCCACAGGGATCCGTACTTGGCCCCATTCTTGGAACGTCATGTACGATAGGATCCTGAGGCTCGAGCTAACGAGGTCCGCAAAAATCGTCGGATTTGCGGACGACATTGCAATCACGGTGGTGGCAAGCACTTAGACCTCGTCGAGTTTTACACAAACAAGACTATACGTCTAGTGCGAGCAGCCCTAACTGAACTGGGCTACAGACCGCTGACCAGAAAACCGAGGTTCTCTTGGTCACCAGTAGGAAAGAGACGGAGACCATCACCGTCAGAGCCGGCGACCACTACATCACGTCGGCTCCCTGCATCCGTACCCTAGGCGTGCACATTGACGCCAGGCTAGACGATTCGAGGAGCATCTTCGCATCGTCAGCGACAAGGCAAACCGGGTTGCAGGCGCCCTGCTGGATCTTAGCCCAACATTGGAGGCCCGAGGAGCAGTCGACGCAGCTCTACGCCAACGTGGTTGACTCGATCCTCCTATACGGTGCCCCGGCATGGAGTGAGGCCGCGAAGAAGCAGAGCTACGCCCGCCGGGCGGTCTCGATTCATCGTGCCTGCCTGCGAGTGATCTTCGGTTTTTGCAGCATCTCACATGAAGCTACATACTTCTCGCGAGCATACCACCGCTCACACTACTCATCGACGAACGCTCGAGGCTGTACTCACGTCGCCTCGAAAGCGTCGGTAGTGAGGAACGGGCCAAGACAATCGAGGAATGGCAGGCCCAATGGACCCGCTCGAGGAAGGGTCGGTGGACACACCGACTCATCCCGAACATCACTCCGTGGATTGAGAGGAGGCACGGAGAGGTGAGTTACCACCTCACGCAACTCCTGACCGGTCACGGCTGCTTCAGGTCATACCTGTGTCGAAGCAATAACGACACAAGCGACCTGTGCCCGGTATGTCCGGCGGCGGTGGAGGACGTCGAACACGTCGCTTTCCGCTGCCCTCGATTTACGGAGGAAAGAGAGGTGCTCCACCGCCCTCTTCGGGGGTCCCTTGGAGCCTGAGATGCTGGTGGGATTCATGCTTGAGGCTGAATCCAACTGGCTGGCAGTGTCCACCTTCGCTCACTCGGTCATGACAAGACTGAGGAGCGAAGAGAGGGCAAGAAGAAGATGACCGGACGATGCGGTGAGAAAAAGACGATGAAGATACGTAGATAACCCCTCAGAAGTGAGCACACAGCTCGAGCCTCCCCCGCGAAGTAATGCCTAAAGGTGGTCCCGCGGGAAAGAAAAGGGGCAGGAGATAAGGATGGGTTTTAGTCGGTATTAGTAGAGGCACATTACACGCCCACACAACTTTTTGTACACAACAACAGTACACTACTCGAGTCCGACATATCCGTGCGACACACAAGAGTCGCACGTTGAATCCGTAAATGGATTTCCCTCCTTCCCAAAAAAAAAAAAAAAAAACACACACACACACACATACATACATACACACACACACACATACATACAGACATTTGTCAGAAATTCAATGTAGTTTACATATATATAAACGAAATTTTCCTACGACCTCTAGTTGAAAAGTTCGTTTTGCCGCCTATAACAAAGCTTCCTCTAGGAGGAAGCAATTATTAAGAATTGTCAGTAATTTTCGAAATTACTATTTACTACGAAATTATATACGTAATAATTGAGAGTTTATTTAATGGTTAACTTTACAGGAGTGAAAAAGTTCCTCGAGACCTGGGCTTGAACCGGTGATCAGTCGATTATAAGTCCAGCTTCCTACCACTTGAGCTATTCACTAGTTATACCAAAGAATATAGATACTTACAAATAGAAGTCCAAAGCCCTATGCTGAATTGACGCCGACTTTTTAGTTCTGTTACCCAAGAGGTTGGTGGCGCGAGTGTCGGAAATTTTAAAATAAATTTAAAAAAGTCTTTGCCCGGACCGAGATTTGAACCCGTGTCCTATAGATCGTCAGGCCAGTGAGCTAGTCATACAGCCAAACGATTACTATCGATCAAGCAACCTAAGCTGCTCATTTGAACTGTGTTCAGCGATGATTATTTACAATACCATACCACTTGAGATATATAATGCGTAAAAAATATATTAACGCAAAACAGCGAAAAAACAATAAATTACTACTCTTCGCCACGAAAAAAAAATTCCAGCGAATGCGTAAGACTGATGAACACATGCGCTGGGGCTCTCTCTTTTCAAGTCGGAATATCGTGTCGGTAAATTGTTTTTCATATTAATTTGTTTGTTTATTACAGCAACTATTGAAAAATATTTTTTTCTCGAGAACTATGATGTTTCGAGAGAAAAAATTATAGACCAAAAAAGTCTTTGGACTCGTAGATCATAGATCAAAAATTTCCCATTCGTTCATTTTGAATTAAAATACATAAAATATAATATCTGCGAGAGATTCGTTACCTGCCAATTAATTGTATTTTAATTCGTAGTGAAACGTGTTAAGAGACACTGAAAAAAATCTTACAGGCAAGTCCAACAAAAGTGGATGGCTGGATCAGAAAAAGATATTTTGCTGCTACAACAAAATTATTGAGCTATATTTCAATGCTAAATTTTACCAAAGACTTTTTTGGTCTATAATTTTTTTCTCGAAACATCATAGTTCTCGAGAAAAAAATATTTTTCAATGGTTGTTGTAATAAACAAAAAAATTGATATTAAAAACAATTTACCGAACTCTGACACGAAAAGAGAGAGCCCCAGCGCATGTGTTTATCAGGGGAGCGCAACAAAATCTCCGCTGACAAAATCTCCGCTGACAAAATCTCCGCTGACAAAATCTCCGCTGACAAAATCTCCGCTGACAAAATCTCCGCTGACAAAATCTCCGCTGACAAAATCTCCGGCGACACAATCTCCGCGACTAAATCTCCGCGACAAAATCTCCGCCAAATTTTTATTTTATTTCATTTTTAATTTGATATTATTGTAATATTATTGGGATTCGTGTCTATGAATTCCGTCATATTTATAAACTGTTCTAAATATACTCTCTTCCTTAATGCTTTGTTTACCTCATCTGTGCTTCTATGTATCAGCCATGTATTTGATATATAGTGTGTTTTGATGCGTGTGAGTGTGTTTTGAATGCGTGTGAGTGTGTATGTATAAGTGTATTTGGCTGTGCGTGTTTATGATTTTTTTCTAGGGGAGATTTTGTCGCGGAGATTTTGTCGGTAGCCCGTTTATCAGTCTTACGCGTTCGCTGGAAATATTTTTTTTTTGTGGCGAAGACTAGTAATGTATTGTTTTTTCGCTGTTTTGCATTAATATATTTTTTACGCATTATATATCTCCAGTGGTATGCTATTATGAATGATCATCGCTGAACACAGTTCAAATGAGCAGCTTAGGTCGCTTAATCGATAGGAATCATTTAGCTGTGTGGCTAGCTCACTGGCCTGAGGATCTAAAGAACATGGTTCAAATCCCGGTCCGGGCAAAGTCTTTTTTAAATTTATTTATTTTAAATTTATTTATTTTAAAATTTCCGACACTCGCGCCACCAACTTCTTGGGTAACATAACTAAAAAGTCGGCGTCAATTCAGCATAGGGCTTTGGACTTCTATCTGTAAGTATCTATATTCTTTGGTTATACACGATAACTATCGAAAAAGTTATATTAATGAAATATGTGTATCCATTTTTTTCAAGTGCTTTTATCTTATTATATTTATAGTAACATAATATAAAACTAGTGTAACAATATAATTTCTATTAGAAAATGTGGCTTTCGCTCTCACTCTTGATGGGCTCTAGGTAAGGATGGGGACTCGGAGATGACTTTCTTGAGGTAGTCGTAATTTTGGAAGACAATGACAACCCGGGTAGTCCGCTCAGTAAACCAGGTTAAAATTGAACGCGGCGATGACTTTCTTCAGGAAGTTGAACTTGTTGTGTGCATGCCTGGATGAATCAAAGTGGACCACCTGGGTCGTCATAGTCGTCTTAGTACCCGAAGAAAGTCATCGTGAAGTTCAGTTCTAACCTAGAGCCAAAAGTAGGCTACCTTAGGTGATATTCTCGCACAAAAAATTTAACTTCCTGAAGAAAGTCATCGCCGCGTTCAATTTTAACCTGTTACTGAGCGGACTACCCGGGTTGTCATTGTCTTCCAAAATTACGACTACCTCAAGAAAGTCATCTCCGAGTCCCCATCCTTACCTAGAGCCCTTCCAGAGTGAGAGCGAAAGCCAGATTTTCTAATAGAAATTATATTGTTCCACTAGTTTTTATATTATGTATGTTACTATAATATTATGTTACTATAAATATAATAAGATAAAAGCACTTGAAAAAAATGGATACCCATATTTCATTAATATAACTTTTTCGATGGTTATCGTGTAAAACTAATGAATAGCTCAAGTGGTAGGGAGCTGGACTTATAATCGACTGATCACCGGTTCAAGCCCAGGTCTCGAGGAATTTTTTCACTTCTGTAAAGTTAACCATTAAATAAACTCTCAATTATTACGTATATAATTTCGTAGTAAATAGTAATTTCGAAAATTACTGACAATTCTTAATAATTTTTTAAAATTAAAACAAAAAAATCACCTGACAATTTGGCATGACTTTTCACCTGATAATTCACCTGACTTTTCACCTGATAATTCACCTGACTTTTCACCTGATAATTCACCTGACTTTTCACCTGACTTTTCACCTGACTTTACACCTGATTTTTTCTAGCAGGATTGTACTAATTTCAAATTTAAATGATTATTTTTTATTTTTGATTTTACTTAGATTCTGAGGTGAGATCTGAGGTGATAATTCAAAATAATTTGCAAGAAGATCCCCAAAATTCACAAAAACTTTCTCAAAACCGCAACTCACCTATACCCGCCTTACCTATCTTCAGTAAAAACAAAAAACAAGACGTTCTGCTTTAAAAATAATTGATCGAACAATCTTCTCCATATAAGATGTGACAAAAAAATCAGACCGAAACGCTACCGCCATAGTTGCTTCAGTAGTACATAGTTTTGATCATTCTCTAAATGACGTAACTGTAATTCGTCAAACAATAAGACAAAGTCGTCAATTAAATGGTCAAAATTATTCGAATCAAATTAAAGAATCTTTTAAGCCTGATAATTTGTAACGCTCGATGGTAAACTACTTCCAGAATTCGATGACAATAAAACCAAAGTAGAAAGATTAGCAGTGCTTGTATCAGAGAGCGATGAAAGGCAGGTTCTTGGAGCACCGAATTTTAAAAGCTACTGGGATTAACGTAGCCAACGTTGTTGTGAATTTAGTGAACGATTGGGAAATCAGTAGTAAAATCAAAGCGTTGTGTTATGATACAACTAGTGTGAATTCTGGCGTCAAAAATGGAGCTGCAATTAATATCGACAGAATGCTGCAAAAATCCTTTTTACATTTTGAGTGTCGACATCACATATATTAGCTTACTTTAGAAGCTGCAATGACTGGTTGTTTAGGACCTAGTACTGGGCCTGATATCATGATTTTTAAAAGTTTTTCATCAAAATGGAGTTGCATAAAGAATAAACCTCACAAAACTTATGTTTGCGTGTGTTCAAGCGGGTGTCGGCCGCAAGGCTCTGTATGTGTGTGTTTGTGTGCTTCGAAATTGCTTTGTCGCGACTGGCGTCCAGCGCGACCCCTTGTGATCGCGAGCAGTCAGTTCGGCTGTGACGCTGAGAGAGGCGAGACCTCGAGATACGAGTTAACCTGCGAACGACGCTTGTACACATTAATTAACTTCCAAATAATAATAATAAATACGCGAGTATATTTCACTTTAGTAAAATTAAGTGCTGTGTGTATCTACTTTCTCTTCCCCATTGCCCATTACCGCTGACCGCACTTTATCTGTCGATAGCCGACTCAAGGAAGAATCGGAGTCGCAGAACATGTAACAACTTATTTAAATACCCATTTGTTTGGTATTTTATCAGATTGCGCCGAGTAGATGATTGTTTTTGACCAAAAACTTCTCGATTCAAAAAATCAACCAAGAGACGATTATAAAGAGTTACTTGAACTCCTCGTTATATTCCTCAGAGGTCAAGTAGAAAACTACACGTTTAAAAAGTCAGGTGGTTGTCTCGAAGTATATTCTGTTTGAAAATATGGATGTTTCAAGATCATTTTCAGGTAATACATTTTCAATTTAAAAATCTCATAAATTTTGTATTTAAATTCTGAACTCTTGACTTTAAAGATTTCAGCAGAAAGATTCAAAGGAGTAGAAAGAATTTGTAATTTTTTTATCCAGAGTCTACATTGAAGCTTGGTTTTTAGCCCCCTTGACCATTTCTGCACCCGAAAATGATTTAATGTTCATAAAAGATCGATTTGATATTGAGATGAACGATAAAGATGTTGCTGACAAAGCATTAGACAAAATCAAGAATCATTTGGGGTACTAATCCGAAGAATTAATTTTTTTATCTTTTTTTCGATGAAGATGTTTCAGTGAACACTAAAGAAAAGATGGTAGCAGCTCTCCGAAAGTCGAGTTTTTCTGATCGGAACTTGAAAACTTCATTTCCCATCAAACGTGACAGTAATTTAGAAGATTTTGTCACCAGCTCGAGTTACGAATATTTTAAAATATTAGGAGTTGATTAGGATTTTCTGGAAACTCCAGTGACTGAGTGGCTTAATAATGAAGATTACAAAAAAATCAAGTAAGTTCGATGAAAGTTGTCAATGATGTGGCTGAAAGAGGCATTGCCTTAATTACGGAGTACTGCCAGCTATTAGCCACTGACGAAGAGGGAAAACAGCAACTACAATAACCCACTTTCTTGGTGTTGGAGCTTCTAAAGAAGGAACCGATAACATTGTGTTATTAGCAGTGCGTTTTAAAAAGCATGAAGATGTTCTATGCAACAATAGTGGTTTTTCTTCTCAACAATATTCATTCATCTGCAGTCGCACTCAGATTGCAGAGTGGATCGTGAAATATAATCGTGCAGGCACGAAACAATTACGTCCAAAGAAAGTCAACAGGATTTTCTCAGGTAAGGTTGCGGTAGAAATATACTGAATAAATTTTAAGAATCCTGTAAACTTTTTTGCTAATATAGTGTAGTGGTGTTAAAAAATTATGGCACGTCTTTCAGTTCGTTTCGTTCTCGAAAAAATAAATGCCGGACACCATTCGTGAATCCCCACAAAACAATTTGAAAGCTACAAGAAATACTGTAAAATATTATAAAAATTATGGTCTCGAAGCTGTTTCCGTGTAAAATAACAAAAACTGAATTCCGTACGGAAGTGAAATTTTGATAAAAATAACAACCATTGTTCCTATAAATTGAGACAAAATTAATTTTTTTTGCCGAAATTTTTCTACAGGTTACGCAGAATTCCTATAGAATTTCTTACGGGAAACCGGTAGAAATTCCTACAGAAACCTACAGGAAATCCTACAGGAAAACCTGTAGAATTGTTCTATAGGTTTCCTACTGACCTTTTTCGTATTTTATAAATTACGAAAAAATTTTTTTACTTGTTTAATAACATTGTCCATGAATTTTTCAATATATAGTATGCCTTTTTCAAAAAGTTTCGTCATCTTATTTGTTTACAATTGAAATTGATTTACACAGATTTTGTTTTTTAAATAATATTTTGTAAACCATTGACACATCAAAAGTCGCGAAGATTCCAGTTATTGCCATTTTTTCATGTTTTTTGACGATAACTTTTTAAAATGTTCTATACTCTCTAGAAATCGGGCATTAAGACCCTATGTGTTGAAAATTTTTTTTCTTAGTTTTTCGGTATAAATAATGAAAATCCACTGTACTGGATTCCTGAAAAGTCAATACATTGCCCACAGGAATTTTTTCAAAAATACCCGAAAAATCGTTAAATTTCATTAAGGGGACACACCAATGTTTATGCCTATACTTGAAAAACATGAAAATTAAGGATTATTATCAAAATTTTTTGTTTCTGATGTTAAAATAAGTTTCCATAGGTCATTTTACAATAAAAAATATGTCTCTAGTTCCTTTTATTATTAAAATTCATCCAGGATTCATATATATTGACTTGTAATTTCTAAGTTATTGACTGCATGATTTTGAATGTAACATTAATTCAATTTGCGTTCTTTAGGTTTCAAAAGTTATGTGTTGACGATTCACGTGCAATCGTGCTGCACGTAACGAATCGGAGCAACTGATTGTGAAAGTACTCGAGCAAGAGGTGGAATGGCTGGGTGGCAAATGAAACACTCAGGGTAATTTACTTATTGCTCAAATCGAGCTTATTATTTATAAGAAAGAAAAGTAATAATTTAAGTTGGCGGTGAAATACAACAATGATTTGAAATATGACCTGGTAGGGAAATACCCCGATTTAGTTACGCGTCCTGAAGACTGGACCGGACTTAGCGGCTGGAGTACATGCGAACCACGAACAGAGCAGCGATGAGATGCTTGAGAGGGCTCTCTCTTCGTGCGATCCGCACGGCAGCGAGGCAAGCTGAAAAGCGAGTCGAAGCCGGCCCAGGCTGGAGGACGACAAATCACGCACATTTCTGCGCATCTTATCGGGCATCGCGATATTACTGACGCTCAAAGCAGCGATGCTTGAACATTATGTAATAAAATTCTTTTCCTCTGTATTTCACAATTTTTTATCCTACTTGATCGTTGAGCGACCTGTTAAAATTGATATTTTGGGCTTGTTATTACTTGTTGAAAACAATTATTATACTTCAAACCTCGTTCTTCGAGATTACATGTAGTATTCCTCGTGACGTCACAATATACAACGTTTAGAGATTTGAATTTAGCGCGCTCCCGTCCTTCCCTGTGGTTCCTTCCGAGTAGCGCGCGCTATCCCGTCATTGTTTTTCGTTGTCGTGCACAGTTTGCACGTATAGAGATTTGTATTGAAAGAAATAGAACAATTATTGTTAATTATTAACGATTCGAAGTGGAAAAGATGTCGAAACACAAGCGTAAACGTTCATCGAGAAGCAGGGACAGGAGTCGTGATAGAGAAGAGCGAACGTATAGCGAAAAGTCGAATCTTCGCGATGATGTTGATAGCCCTCTCGAGAAGCGCATGAAAGTCGTCGAAGACGCTCTTATATTTTTTAATGAACGAAGCTAAAACTAAAAAGCTTGCTGAAGCTGCTGAAAAACGTATGCGATCGTCGGATCACGAGGAGAGCTCTCATGACGAAGAGAAAACTCAAGGTAGGTTGAAAAGTACGCCAAGCGAGCGTTTTTGAGGTTAGAGAGCCAAGACGACCGAGCCTGTACATAGTAAGGCCAAGAGTCGATCATTTAATGACTGTGCACCTTGCTCTATAAGGGAAGGCAAATCAGTACATCTTTCGTTTTTCTTTCTCTCATAGATCCGAAAACTCCTGAAAAGAGGGATAAGAAAAAAGAGCCAACGAATACCCAGCCATTGGAAATACCGAGCACCGACATAGACCCTA
Organism: Trichogramma dendrolimi; assembly: GCA_034770305.1. Classification (NCBI taxonomy): domain Eukaryota; kingdom Metazoa; phylum Arthropoda; class Insecta; order Hymenoptera; family Trichogrammatidae; genus Trichogramma; species Trichogramma dendrolimi. The sequence goes on along the minus strand of JAPMIB010000118.1, from coordinate 195,664 downwards.
CAAAGGAAGTCGTCGAAATTAATGACCAAGACGAGGGATCATCTCTAGATCCAGAGATTTTAGAAAGGATGGGTACAAACCCTACTTCTAAGAAGATCGCAGATCATTCTTTTCACCCTGAGCTTGTATGTCGGTGGAATACGTGGCTATCTGAAGGTATACCAAAGGAGGAGAAAGAAAACATTTTAAAATTATATTCTCGGTCATGTAACCTTGAAGCTCCCCTATTAATGAAGAGTTAGTGAAGGCTATTCCTGAGGCAACAATGAAGAGAGACGAACACTTTCGTCAAACTCAAAATGACATAGGTTCAGCACTATCAGCTGTGGGATCAGCAATTTCATTAATTCTTGATGAAGACACTGAGATAGATAAATTCGATCTCCTAGGAAAGTAGTTTGATGCTCGTGGCTTATTAGCTGATACCTTTCACAAACATACAAAGGCTAGGAAAGCTTATATCAGTCCTACGCTTCAGTCAGTGAAGCATGTTTTGGAGAAGACAAAATCAGAGAAGTTTTTATATGGCAGCAAGCTCGTTGAGGCAATAAATAACGATAAGGCTCTCGATAAGCTTACACAGCTCGTTCAAACTCAGAAAAATCAATCTCGACAGAACCAGGAAAACAAGAAGGGCCCACTTGTCCCTCACAAACAAGTGGGCCATTATCAAAACCAAGGAAAGAGATTCCTGAAATTTCAGCCAAAGCAACCATCGCAGTGGAAACAAAGTCGAACGCCGTTTGCACAGACGCAGAGACAAGCTCTGTATCCACCAGCGACCAACAATCGCTACAACAAGTCGAGGAAATAACGGTCAGTAGCGTTGCCGGTAGACTTCGTTATTTTTCCAAAGAATGGTCAAAGCTAACCTCAGATAAATTGATTCTAAGTTATGTAAAAGGTTTAAAACTTGCATTTATTCAAACGCCCGTGAACAAAAAGTCAAACAATTTCGAACCTCGATTCTCACCGGTCGAAAAATTGGACGTCAGAGACGCCGTTCAAAAATTAATTGAAAAGGGTGTTATTGTGTCATGTGAACCGCACATAGATCAAATTTTGTCGCCATATTTCCTTGTTCCGAAGCCTAATGGCTCTTATAGGTTCATCTTAAATTTGAAACATTTAAATAAATTTGTAGAGAAACTTCATTTCAAGATGGAGGATCTGCGAACGGTAGAAAAACTTATTGCCAAGGACTATTTTATGGGAACGATCGATATCGAGGATGCTTTTCATTCTATTCCAATTCACAGAGAAAGTCGTAAATACCTTAGGTTTATATTTGAGGGAGCCACGTATGAGTTCGTATGTCTTCCGTTCGGCTATTCTCTTGCACCTCTTATTTACACGAAATTAATGAAACCAGTCATTAAAAAAATACGTTCAAACGGGCATTTATCTTGTATTTATTTAGACGATATCTTGTGCATAGGTGCAACATATGAAACCTGTCTTGAAAATATTAAAGAAACGACAAGCTTGCTTAAAAAATTAGGATTCATTATAAGCGCAAAGAAATGTTCGCTAATACCGGCACAAAAGTGCAAATACCTCGGCTTTATTGTAAACACAAAAGAACTACGTATAGAATTAACTCTTGAAAAAAGACAAAAGTTATTGCACTTAATAAATGAAATGTCACGCGTTGAATCGTGTACAATACGTAGCTGAATTCGTTGGTTACTTAGTATCTTGTACTCGTGCTATTGCATATAGCCCCTTATATTGTAAACTTTTCGAAAGAGAAAGATACCTTGCCCTTATTTTTGCATTCAACAATTATGACAAGGTAATGTCAATACCATCTTATTTAAAGGAGGACTTAAATTGGTGGAAGACGGCGGCTCAGAACGGTAAAAATCCGATCAGATACGGTGACTATAAATTAGAAATTTATACCGATGCGTCCTTGACAGGTTGGGGCGCGCATGCAAATAACACGATAACCAACGGATTCTGGAATGATAGCGAAAGGGAATGGCACATTAATTGTCTTGAACTTCAAGCAATATTTTTCGGTCTAAAATGTTTTGCATCGAAGCTGACTAATTGTGAAATTCTTTTAAGGTGCGATAATATAACGGCTATTTCATAAGTAAATAAGCTAGGCGGCGTACAGCATAAACGATTAAACAACCTAGCTCGTGATATCTGGAAATTTTGCGAGGCGAGAGGCTTATGGCTATTTGCAACGTACATCCCTTCAAAAGCAAATGTCAATGCTGACACAGCATCTAGAATAAAGAATATAGATACAGAATGGGAACTATCCGATGAGGCTTTTGAGAGAATCGAGAGTGAGTTCGGACCGTTTGATGTAGATCTTTTTGCTTCGCGATTAAACAAAAAATGTAAAACATTTTGTTTGTGGCATCAAGATCCCGATGCCCTTATAACGGATGCTTTCACCATTCCTTGGAAAAATATAAAATTTTATGCCTTTCCTCCATTTTCGCTTATATTAAAAACTTTGAGAAAAATTATAAATGAAGAAGCAGGAGGCGTAGTTGTCGTACCAGGTTGGAAGACCCAACCATGGTACCCTCTTTATCTTTCTCTACTAGAGACTGAGCCAATAATTTTTTCACCTAGTTCATCTTTATTATTATCTCCCGACAGGAGGATCATACATCCATTAGCAGAGAGGATGTCCCTGATGGCAGGACGATTATCAGGCAAGCGTTCAAAATCAAAGGATATTCTGAAGAAGCCACAAAGATATTGATAGCTTCTTTAGCTACATCTACAATAAAACAATACAGTAGTGGTTTAATAGATTGGTGGCGATTTTGCAAGGCTAAGAGAGACGATCCATTTGATTCTTCGAATAATATAATCCTTCAGTTTTTAACAAAGAAATTCGATGCGGGTGCTTCATACGGCACAATTAATACAATCAGATCGGCTATATCACTCATTTCGGCACGTGATTTGTCGAATGATGCGACGATTTCTCGATTTTTAAAAGGCGTATTTAAGTTGAGGCCACAAAAACCAAAATATAGTAGTTCCTGGGACCCAGAAGTTGTTTTATCATATATAGAAAAGATGCCAGAGCCAGATAATTTGGGTACTGAGCTTCAGATCAAAATACCAGACTTAATCAAGACTTCCAAACCAGGCGCAATGCAACCAAATTTAATATTACCTTTTTTCAAGGAAAGACCTCAATTATGCGCAGCATCTAGTATTTTGAAATATATCGAAGTATCAAAGAGCTTGAGAGAGGATCGTTCGAGATTGTTTATATCTACTAGAAAGCCGTATAAAGATATAGGGTCTCAAACTATTAGTCGATGGATAAAAATTATGCTAAATAAGGCCGGAATCGACACCTCGCGATTCACGGGGCATAGTACGAGACATGCGTCAGCATCTACAGCTAATAGGAATGGTATTGACATAAGAATTATTAAATTAACTGCTGGTTGGTCAGAGAAATCGACTGTATTTGCAAGATTTTACAATCAGCCTGTAGAGCGATCGAATGGTGAATTCGCTGCGTCAATATTAAGTAAAAAATGAATATCATTATGTAACTTTCCTGCATTTGTAATGAATCTTTGATAAGATCAATTATAAAAAAAAAAAAAAAACGAATAAATAAATAAACCAAGATTCACTCTTAACATCTACATGTAATCTCGAAGAACGAGGTTCGAAATATAATTTACGATCAAACGAACTTACCTGTACGTGAAGTTCGATCGTAATTATATGAAAACCTCGTTCAAGATGATTACATACCCACCCTGATCCCGCATTATTTTCTCCTTTTTTCAATTCAAATAACCCGTAATCATCAGGTTCTTTGTTTACTTAAAACTCTGAATTATGACGGGATAGCGCGCGCCACTCGGAAGGAACCACAGGGAAGGACGGGAGCGCGCTAAATTCAAATCTCTAAACGTTGTATATTGTGACGTCACGAGGACTACTACATGTAATCTCGAAGAACGAGGTTTTCATATAATTACGATCGAACTTCACGTACAGGTAAGTTCGTTTGATCGTAAAGAGGCTAGGCGAGCGTATATAAAAGAAAAGTTTTTTTTGGACCACCCTAGCGTATATTAGACAAAGTGAAACCGCTTCGATCGTGCATAGTAATGTGCTCATATTAGCGTGACATAATAAAGTTGTAAGAATATTATTTCGCATATTTGTATTTATTTATCGAAACGTTTTAGAGTGTCAGGCGAAGATTATCGATACTCTAAATCTAATAATCGAGTCAAAATCGCTGATAAATGAGTAATTCTTGGAGAAAAATTTTTATTTAAATAAAAAAAAATAGGTTCTGCGTTTAGTAAGTGAAAGAAAATTTTTTTCATTATATAAGCACTATTTACAAGTTCAAATCGGTGCAAAAAATTGCTAAGAAATATTTATTTCAAAATTACGAAAATTATGTCGGGACTTGAAACTTTTGCTACTTATAACCTCGGTTCTCGCACTAGAAGCCGAGTGGGGCCTCACACATAAAAATGAGCAAATTGAATATTTATCGATGATTAGTCAAAAGGGGAACTTAGGTTACTTGGGGAACTTGGGTTACAACAGGAGCAATAATGATTCAAGCATCCAGGATGATAGTAAGATCAAAAGTAAAATTAAATCGATACTGTAACATATAGTGAATTTGGCAATATGAATGAATTTCGTCACCATTGATCCCCATCCACGCGATTAAAATTTTATGAGTATCGTAAAAATACAAAATGGATGGTCAAATGGAAAATGATTCAACCATAACATAAAACGGTGGTAGTCTCGACGCTCAGGATCCTTAAATAACACGGAAAAGTTGAATTCAAGTTCCTTGGTCCAATAGTCAAGCAACAGTTGCCAAATTAGATAAGATGGGTTTCAAAAACATTTAACTCAATAAATGATAAGGCTCATATCCAGCTGGATGCATAATTTTAATCTTGCTCCGAGGAGACACTCATACGAAAGAAAAAGTTGGCATTTTACATTTTTAAACAAAAGACTAGCCCATTGCCAAACCAATGGTACTTACAATCGTTCTCTCGCACGACTACGTCGCATGTGTATGCGTACACGTATTTCTGAAGCTCGAAAAAGTTGGATTTTTATATTTTTACTCGAAAAACTAACCTACGGCCGAACCAATGGTACTTATAATCGATCTCGCTTTGCTACGTCCCATGCGTATCCATGTGTGCTTCCAGAGCTTTCCATTGAAATTGCTATGCTTCTGACCTTATTCAGTAAACTCTTATGCTGCGAACTTACCAATTCAACATGATTTATCTATCAAGTAATTTATTATTACCAGTTGAACAAATAATTAAGGAACGTAGCATTTTTTCGGAACATTTATTTCTTAATTCATTTCTCAAAAATCGTTGAATTTTTTAGAATTAACATCTTTTATGTATTAACATGTAACTTATATCAATTTAAGCTTACAAAAGCTCACATGTATACACATTCACACTTTTTAATTCTCACGCGCATGCTTTCCTACTTCCTACATTTGAACTGTTAATTTCAATCAATCTCGGCTAAAGTTTCTGTAAATGAATGACTATTGAATAATTTTTCAAATAATAGAGTAGCTTTTACCTTGTCTATGTACTTACGAAAATACTCATAGTTGTTCCTGGAGTAAGCGCTCGTTGAAAGCTCGCTCGAATTCTTGTTGCACTAATTCAGCAGCATATGAACTCGCCAAACTCATCTTTCTGAGATGAGAGCGAACGATCCGAACTCTTGGAACGCGATTATGGGGCTCCAGTGCCGTCGGAGCAAACTTCCCACAGGTAAGTACCCATGAATGATAAGTAATAAATTAATTATGGATGACAAACAACAAATCTTTTTTATTCATTTATTCTAAAACATATTATCTATTATTTCCAGATTATGGAGGCAATTCCAAGAAACTGGCACCTTGGAGGGCCGTCGAGCAAATCGTGCCCCGAGAAGAGGACGAGTACGCGATCCGTGGCGGGAGGTAGTGCTGGAGGCGTTTCAGAATAATGGGTGGCGAAGCAAACAAGCCTTACCTCGACAACTTGGTGAGGATTTTATAATCTATTTATTAGTATACACGTACACGATCTCAATAAAACTATACGATCATAAATTCATAAAAAAACATACTCAGAAATTCACATTCACACTATTCTCCACTTATATCATTCACACGTATTTACGCCAAATGTCTTATAATTTCTAATTATAAATGATTTACCCCAACGAACATCCTTCTGAGCGAAGCCGAGCTCCCTTCAATTCATGAGCTTGCTAAATTTCTCGCATACTGCTACATTCTAAAAATTATGAGTAACACCGAATCCGAATAATTAAGCTTTTTTACCTCATACCTTACCGCACACTCAAATGCCAATAACCATCGCTTATTACCGGACTGTTTATCAAAGTTTCAACATCTTGAACTCCCTCTTCATCAGGACAACCATTTCAATCCATATGCCTACAGTTACCAAGCCATATACTATAAGCCCAATGTCAACCTTAACCTAGGAGATAAATTTAAAAATGCAAAGAATTGGAGCGATTTGTTCGATGAATATCTACAAAAACACGACACAGCTGTAGACATCTACACGGATGGCAGTAAAATCCCAGGGCTATCTCGGGTTGGAGCCTCTGTATTATTTTTTTTATTTTTATTATTATTATATAGACATAAGTATTGTTATTGCAACTGCATTGCTATGCACTCATGTAATTATGATTATGTTTGTGATCCTACAGATATAAAGATTACTTAGTGTTTATACCTCAAACGAGGTCACAAACACTTTAATATAAAAATAAATAAATAAATGATTTAGGGGCAAACCGAGAAGTAGTCCGCTGCATAACGAGAGATTTAATCAAGCCTTTCAAGTACATCAAACAGCCAAAGCAACGACCAGAAGATCCACCAAACAGATTAAGATTCGCGCGATGGTTTTTACAGCAAGAACAGCAACAGCTAGGCTGGACCTGATTTATCTGTCTTACAGATGAATCAAGATTTACACCAAAAGGAGTTTTCAATAAACAAAATGATAGGTACATGGAAAAAAACTCGCATATTTTTAATTCATTGGTTTAAAATTAAAAAAATATCTAATTTAAAATTCTGAGCTGCGGAAAATCCGAAGTGGGTACCAGAGGTAGAATACCATGACCGTTACGATCGTCCTGGATGCCCGAATCATTATTGCTCCTGTTGATAATGCTGGCATTTTTTTATACTACTAGAACGACTGCTAATCATCGCTAAATTGTATGTGCTAAGTTTCCTTTTTGACCAATCATCGATAAATATTTATTTTGCTAATTTTTATGTGTGAGTCCCCACTCGGCTCCGAGTATGAGAACTGAGGTTATAAGTAGCAAAAGTTTCAAGTCCCGACATAATTTTCGTAATTTTAAAATTAATATTTCTCAGCGTTTTTTGCACCGATTTCAACTTGTAAATAGTCCTTATTTGATGAAAAATAATATTCTTTTTTGTTTGAGAATCTGCTATTACAAGTAAAAATTAAAAGGATGGTTGCATGGGTAGGTCGCACAATAACTGTTAATTCTCATTGATTTGCGTTTGAGCAATCCAGCTGAGAGTACCGAGAGGTCAATTTGAGCGGAGCACGAGACTGAACATTCGGAGCAGGACAAAAAGAGGTTATATTTTACCCCACTTGCTTGTTATAGTCTTTACAATAAGTTTGAGTAATCTACGCGAAGCTTGATTTTATTAATCCACACTTCTCCTGTGAGTTGTTGCACTTAACTTAATCACACATTAATCCTCTCGTTTGCTTGCGTGAGCTGCCGGAACTGAGTTGACCGAGATCACGTGAGATTGCACATGGCAACGTGTAACCTCACTTTCTCTCGTCGTGTACTCGTGCAACTGAGATGTGCCGAATAATCCCGAAAGTTGAGGCGACGACAAAAAGATCCCACCAGGCCTGCAGTAGACATTATTGGTCTTCAATTGCAGCCTGGATGGTTTATTTACCTGGTCGTAATCGATGAGCTGACTCCGATTAGATGACCGATGAGTTGCGCCTCGATGAGTATGTGGATGAGATGTGCTTGACGAAACTTCCTTGTTGACCGGCTTGCGCTTGTTCAGATGATCTGGTGCAGTCGAGGTGACGAGATTGTCGAGAAGGTGATGATCACTGTAGCTTTTGTTAAGGTGACGTTGGGGACTTTATCGCAGTTGAACAGGTCGTTGCACAATACACACGTGAGGTGTAGCTTCGATGAGTGCAAAAACGAGAGAGCGAAATCGCGAATAATGCGCAGATCGCAGAGCTGCAGTCGGCACGTGCCGAGGCGCTACGCCATCTCTTGGTTCAAAGTGAGAATTACTCGCAGGTCTTGTACAGCACGTGAACGTGTGTGCCGCGCGCTCATATCCGTTCGAATATTTCTCGAACAAAACTATATAAATGAATATTTATATTTTTTTTGCATATTTCAAATATTTTTAACTGATTTTGCATATTTTTAAGATTTTTCGTGCATATTTACATGCATGTTTGGGCTTTTTTTTGCATATAATCCGGGCTCTAGTAATTATGCTCATTACGCGTCTATTGTTCGCTCAGAAATTACGAGTTTAGTTACACTCGCCGATTATATGCATATTGAGAAGTCTTTTAATGTCAATGCAGGCAAGGCCAGTCATTCGAACTAAAATAAAAAAATATCGCAAAGATTCACGTGCTATGAATAGAGTCACTAAGATCGATAACTAATCTTCTGAGCCCAAAGCAAAGAAACTAACAAGGAGAGCCTTTCATGTACAGGTCCACCAAATGTCCTGAAAATGTTTGTGTGGTCTCCTGGTACTTAATGATAAAGCCCCCTATCTGATCCAATGGACCCTTGAACAAAGTTCAAAGTACCAAAACTTTTTAGTCAGTTGAACTTGATTGTTTTAAGCTGATAACATGACTAACATTAAAAATAATATTAACAATTTTATCGTGCTTAAATATGTCGTTATAGGGTCCATTGGCTTAAACTAACTAAAGGGGGCTTCATCATTACGTATCAGAAGACTATACAAAAAATTTTCAGGACGTTTGGTGACCCAGATATGAAAGGCTCTCCTTGTAAGTACTGTGTATAAAGGGAACAAGATAGTATTTCAAGCCTATATTTAAAAAAACTTCAAAATTATCAAAATAGTTCGAATTTTTTTATTTTGATGGTAAAACATATTCGTACTACCGACACCTGATTGACTAAAAAAAACTTCTACCCAAGCTCTGGAGAACCAACTAGACCACTTCTATCATATAACTGAACTAGAGGGGCTCCGCCCCCATGCTCGCTCCGCTCGCCAACCCGCACAGACCAATATAGATAAGATTAAAATTAAAAATAAGCAAAACGAAAATATGTATGAAAAAATGAGTCAATAGTATAGTAAAATAATAAAATCGTGGCAAGATTTCTCATCCTATCTATTGGATAACAATAAATTTTGTTAATATCACATTACAAAAAAACATAAAATTTTGACTGAAATTGACTATAATAACCAATTTTCCATAACGTATTTAAAAACTGGAACATAATACAATTTTTGTAAAATTCTCGTTTCTCCCCCAAATTCGGAATATTTTTCCAATTTTGCTTATTAAGCAGCTAAAAATTTTTCATTAACTTTGCTACTCCTACAATTTTGGCTGATTTCACCTTTCACACAGATATTAAAAAGTTTGTTTTCGTACATTTTTCAATCCCATATGTGAGGCTTCTAACAATTTTTCAAAAATTGTTTTCAATAAATCTCCAAGGGTAGTAAGTATCTCTCCTGCACACGGGCTATAGCTTCATGCAGGCCTTTTCAAAAGGGAGTGATTGAGAGAGAAAAAAAATGAATTGGAAATTAGCCATGTAAAAATATTTGAAAAAAAAATAGGAATTGATAGTACATTTAGAAATGATAATTAATTATCATCTGGTTATTTCACACTTCTATATCTTTATTACAATAATCTTTTGATTTCTGTTCACACAATCTTAGTGAATTTTCCCTCAAATTTTTATAGAATTGCAGTGTCGAAAATTGTGGCAACATTTCTGATTCTATCTATCGACTGAGAAACGCAATACAATTTACAATATTCTGCGTACGACCTTTTTTAAAAATCTCTGATGTAATTGGCCTTAATGACAAATTTTCCTTGTCATATTCACTGGGAAAAAAATGAGATAGAATTAGCAAAAAGACCTATTAACCCTAAAATTCTAAAAATTTTCACAAATCCATATTTAAAAATGAAATGTTTAGTATTTTCAAAAAAAAAATTTCAGATCCCATGCAATACAAATAAAATTTTTTTAATAACTTTGACTACTCTCACAATTTTGACTAATTTTCCCTTTCATACAGTTGGAAAAGTAAATTCAATCGTTTGTTGAAATGAATGTTCCAATTCCAATGGTAATCATTTTTTTGAAAAACTTTTCAATTACGTTGCTACTATTACAGTGTTTCTCTTTGTAATAGTAGCAACGTAAAGTATTCCTCTCGCAAATTTAAGCAGGGAATTCAGCGGTTTGTTAGATTTGATTTCCCAATCTCATATGCGTGAAGCATTTATTAATTTTCCAAAAACTTTGGCTACTCCAACAATTTTAATAAATGATCGTTTTCACACATTTAAGCAAGGTATTAACTGGCTAGTGAAAATTAATTTCCCAATCCAATATGTGAAGCATTTAGCAGATTTTAAATAACTGTGGTTACTCCCACAATTTTGGTAAATTATCCTCGTCACACTTTTAAGCAAGATACAGGCATCCCTCCGCATTCGTGGCTTCAGTATTCGCGGATTTCGCTTATTCGCGGTTTTTTTTACTGCTGATTTCGATTTTGGAGCCGGATATAACGAGCAAAAATTTTGAAAAATTTTGGAAAAATTCACGTTTGTATCAAGAAATTAGCGTATTTACTTTCATAACAGAATATTTGTACAGAAACTCAATAGCAAATTTGTAAAAAACTTTGTTTAAACAAGTTTAATGATTCGACGATCAGTTTTACGGTTGCTTCCGAGGAGAAAACGTGTATTTACTATTCATTATGAAAAAATGGTGTCCTCGAAGCAGTGAATAAAGAAGCTCAAGATACTTTCTCATTAAAAAATGTAGCATGAGTCGCGTGCAATCGGCCATCGATGAAGCTCTCGATGAAGATCCGATCGTCATGGGAAGTTCGCAATATCGATACAACTGTGAGCAATGGCTTCGTACCAACAATCGTATAAAGATTTAAGCAAACGTTCTAAACAATCGCGATTAACAGACTACTTAAAAAAATTCTAATTTACTTTATTTTTTTCTGTACTACAATTAATTATAGCATTTTTTACAATAACAGTTATGTAAAACTTCAACTAATCAGGTTTAACCTCAATTTAGGTATACCAATTACCCGTTTTCATCTTTTCATGTTCGCGGTTTCTGTATTCGTGATACTTTTTGGATACGCATTAACCGCGAATATTGAGGAATGCCTGTATTCAATGGTTAGGGAAAATAAATTAGGCATATAAAAAATGTTGGTTAATAATCCTTTTCTTTAGTTATTCAGTGGATTCAACGGTTCAAATCCCCCAATTCTGTATGTATGTACATCCTACTTTAGGACGAATTTGATGTTTACAATATCCCCCCGCGTGTGGGAGCGGTGGGGAGCAGTGGAGAGCATATCATAATGGTGAGCATTGGAGAGCAGTAGTTAAAAAGTGCCAAAATCACGTAAAAGATGAACAAAAAATACGTTAAAATAAGGCATTTTTAAAATTGTCGTAAATGTGGGGGGGAACTATGGAAATCAGGTGTGGAGACCCTTAAAACTATATAGTAATATATATATATATATATATATATAGTATTATAAATCACTAGCCGCATGATGTAAAGAAGAGTTTTTCATCAATATTCACCTATAGTAATATTCGTTTGGTTATCAATAAAATAAGTGAAAAGGCTTCCCAGGTAGTCTTTTCCAAAATGTTACATGTTCGTTGCGAAAGGCCGCTAGACCCAATTGCAGTCGAATTCTGCTTGTCTCCCTAGTGAGGGCCCTCCTCTCAAACAAACAGGCTCTGCTAAGTTCCACTGTTTCATTTGTCCACCAGTATTGAGGTTTTCTACCTCGAAGCGTCTCTTCTGATGACATTGTTTTGTCGCATAATCTACGGATGTGACTTTCCTAGAAGTCGTTTACAGTTGAATATTAATTATCACTGAAGTAGTAATGTACAGGTTACGTTAAGAAGGAATAATGACACTACAGGTGTGACATTAATGTGTTTCAATTATTGAAAAAAAAGGTTTTAATTATTATACAGCTAATTATAAATCATTTGTTATAATAATACTACATGGAATTGAAAAAAAGTTTCCCTTTATCAATGATTGTTTTTATATTTTTCTGAAATTTTTTTTTTCAGATCCTAATTTTAAAAAAGATTGTGAATTGATCATTGGAGTTTTATTACTGAAAAATCTTCAATTTTTACAATTCAATGCATTTGAAATTTATGATTACATTAGAGATAATTCGAGAAAGTCAATGGTGAATTCAATACCCATTGGAATTGGAATTTATCCACATTCTTCAAGATTCAATCATCAATGTTATTCTTCAACATTAAGGTATGAAGGATATAATGTTTTAATCATAATATTTTATTCAAATTCCACAACAACAATTTTTGTTAAAGCTACTTTAATTTTTCAAATATTTTCGTCTCCGTCAAATTTGAACGTATCGAGAAAAATTAATTGTAATTTTTTTAATTTTTAAAATTTTTCAGGTTTTCAAAAGAGGAGCTAAAGAGCCGTTTTATTATACATCGAATAGACGCGAGTTTTTTTTATCGCTTCAGTATATTGTCACTTCCTTCGTACACTCTTATACTGCCGCATGTGTACCCGGTGTTTACAGTGTGTGACAAAATTATAGTGATATATGATACTGACGGATATTCGATTAACTTATAGTTAATTTCTTTCTTATATTAATTATATCACAACCTCTGACGATTCTTGCCCTCCAATGCTGTTGACTAGAATTTTCGAGTAAAATTACAAATCAAATCATCAATCGACCATAACAACCCTTTATTTAGACTCTTGTCTGACATAATTACGAAATTAGAAAAAATTGTTTCAACTGTGAATTTCTGTCTAAACATGTGACTGAACTTGAGACCGAGCGTAGCTTGGTAATTAAGTGAGCTTTCTTTTTATTTTTCTTCTAGCTATCAACACGCTGAACGTGGTTGCGAATGTCAGCCCAGTCACCCAAAAAAATTGCGTGTATGTCCACGTGGATTATCCAAGCTGATTCCACGCAGATCATACAGTGATTCCTCGAGGATCGAACATTGATTCCACGTGGATCGAACATGGATCATATAAAGAGTCCACGTACGTAAGCCTCGTGGATTTATGAGATATTCGCGATGATTTTTTTGGTGAAATCCTCGTTGAGTAAAACAATATCGTCAAGTGATTTTTTTTTAATTAAGAATTGTCAGTAATTTTTTAAATTATATACTTAATAATTTGGATTATTTTTAAGATTTATATAAGATTTATTTACTTGTATACTTTAAAGAAGTAAAAAAGTTCCCCGAGACCTGGGCTTTTTTCAAGTTCTTTTAATGCCTTATTATATTTGTAGTACCACAATAGAAAAACTAGTTATACAATATAACCACAATTTTAAAATCATGCTTTCGCTCTTACTCTGGATGGGTACTAGGTTAGTATCCGGACTCGTCAATGACTTTCTTCGGGTAGTCGTGATTTTTTGATGATCACGAGTACCCGAAGAAAGTCATTGCAAAGTTAAGTTCTGACCTAGAGCCAAAATGAGGCTACCCGGATAATATTCTCGCACGAAAAATTCCACTACCTGAAAAAAGACAATTTGGCATGATTTTTTCCTGATGATTCACCTTACTTTTCACCTGTAAGACCAGCAAGCGCTGATGCTGGAGACAGCTTTGCGACGAGGTTGACAGCGAAGTTTGGGACAAACCATACAATATTGCCATGTCACGCCTGTGATGCCAGCAGACCAAGCAGCCTAACTCCCCTCTCCTGGTGCGCAGTGCGGAGGCAGCTCTGTTTCCGCAAGTGCCGAGCGGACCCACCTTACAGCTGCCGCGTCGAGCAGGGGAGTTTATCCCAGCCATTACCATGAAAGAACCCAGAGGAGCTAAGTCGAGGATTAGGGAGCACTCTGCGCCCGGCCCGGATGGTGTCCCCAACTCGGCACTCAAGATCGCTATTGCCGCATGTCCCGACAACTTCTTGCGGGTGTACACGAAATGACAGGACTATGCGGCTAGAAAAAGACGCCCCCCCCCCCCATGAAGCGCATAATGCCAAACCCTCCATCCCCACGAAGTAATGCCTAAAGATGGTTTCCGCAGAAATGGAACAAAGGGAAATTGAAGTTGATGTATTTACATAATCTATGTACAAAAACGAAAATGTTACATTGGCTATCTAACGTAAACTTCTCTTTTCTCTTTTTACTAAATGAAACATATTAATACATCCGAAACACACACACACACACACACACACACACACAAACACACGCAGCCAAAGCGCTGAAATTCGGCCACATACGGATCGGCTGGGTGAACTGTCGCATCTGTGGTCGCGAGGAGGCTGCGCGACCAAGGCAGGTAGACGACGTCGTCGTGGCGCAGTATATACTGGTGGACAAGCGAGATCGCTGACCTCCAGCGCTCATGTCTGCGAGCACGAAGGCTTGCTCAGAGAGCGCGTGGCCGGCCAAATGAAGACGCCTGCCGAGCGAGTTATACCTCCGCAAGATGTCTCCTGCACGATGCTGGAACCAACTGTGCAACGAGGTCAACGAGGACGTATGGGGCAAACCATACGAGACAGTCATGTCCCGTCTCAGAGGACCGAGAGCAAATTCACCAAGCTCACCGTCCATGGTACGCCGCATAGTGCCTGCTCTCTTCCCTCGTGTGCCTGACGAGCCAGCTCTGCCACCAACACTCCAAGCAGGAGCAATCGTACCAGCCATAACCATGAAGGAACTTTGAGGAGCATGCGGGAGGATAGAGGATCACACTGCGCCCGGGCCGGACGGAGTACCAAATTCCGCTATCAAGATCGCCATTACCACGCACCCTGACATCTTCTTGCAGGTGTACACGGCGTGCCTTCAAACGAGCGTCTTTCCTGCGTGTTGAAAAAGAAGACAGAGGCTTGTCCTGCTGCCAAAGCCACCCGCAGAACCATAGTCGTATAGGCCGCTGTGTATGCTAGACACCGCGCGGGCAAGATTCTCGAAAGAATCATCTGTGACTGCCTCGAAGCCACTACTGAGAGCCCTGCGGGCCTCTCAGATCACCAGTACGGCTTTCGGAAGGGGCGATCGACGATCAACGCCATCTAGAACGTCATCGCCTCCGTCCGAGAGGCCATCACGGGCAAGAGATGGAACCGCGGCACCAAGAAGTACTGCGCCGTGGTCACCCTCGACGTGAGGAATGCGTTTAATTCGGCTCGGTGAAACAACATCAACGCCGCGCTACGCCGAATGCGCGTACCTGAGTACCTGCTTAGAATAATCAGAAGCTATCTCTCAGCGAGACTGCTTGATTGCGATACGGACGACGGACCAAAAACCCACAGAGTAACAGCAGGCGTTTCGCAAGGATCTGTCTTGGGGCCCATCCTGTGGAACGTCATGTACGACGCCGTTCTGCGCCTCAACTTCAGAGGCAACGTAAGGATCGTAGGCTTTGCGGATGACATCGCCCTGGTGGCCGTGGCCAAGCACTTGTGGCAGATTGAACACGATCTGAACTCTACCATCGCGCAGGTGCATGGCGCGCTTCAAGATCTCAGCCTAGAAACGGCTGACCATAAGACCGAGGCCCTTCTCATCAGGAGCAGGAAGAAAATGGAGACCATTACCATCACAGTGGGCGACTGCAGTATAATATGGACCCCCTGCATCGACTACCTGGGCCTACACATCGACTCCAGGCTGAGGTTTGACCAACATCTCCGAATCGTCAGCGAAAAGGCAGCAAGAGTGGCTGAAGCCCTCGCGAAGATCATGCCCAACATCGGTCGGCCCAGAAGTAGCCGACGCGTGCTCTATGCCCACGTCGTCGACTCGATTCTCCTGTATGGAGCACCCATCTGGAGCAGTGCGACAGAAACGCAGGCCTACATACGCCAGGCAGAGTCGGTACATCGACGAGCCTGCCTGCGCGTGATCAGCTGGCGACCACACGTCTCCTACGACGCAACGTACGTGATAGCCGGCGTACCACCGCTGGCGCTGCTAGCGGGACGAGCGAGCGCGCATATGTCAGCGCCGTCCCAAGGACGTCAAGGAGAAAGACAGAAGAGAGACGCTGAACAGGTGGCAGGACCGATGGGACCGGGCCTCAAAGGGCCGATGGACACACCGGCTAATTCCGAACATCACGGTATGGGTCGAGAGGGGTTATGGAGAAGTGGACTACCATCTCACACAACTCCTGTTTGGGCATGGCTACTTCAGAAGCCATAGCCAGCGCTATGACAACACCCTTAGCGCACTCTGCCCAGCCTGCCCAGTCACAGTAGAAGACGCGGAGCATGTGTTCTTTCGCTGCCCGCGATTCCACGAAGAGAGGGAGAGACTTCAACAAGTCCTCCAAGAAGAAATCGAGCCTGAAAACATCGTCAGGCTCATGCTCGTAACCGCAGGAAATTGGATGGCGGTAGCGTCTTTCGCACAATCAGTCGTCTCCAGACTGAGGCAAGAGGCACAAGAGGCGTAAGAGCGATCCGGACGATGCTGTAAGAAGAAGACGATGCTTCTGATTCCCGAACCCCTCATCGCCGTAAGGTGGACGGGGGATGTACGGAAAAGACACAGATGTAGCAGAGAAGCTCTATAGAGTCCCCACCGAAGTAATGTTTAACGACGCTTCCCGGTGGGGTACTTGTTTCGAAGGGCCACTGGCTGCAGAGTTCACTCTGCCCATGTCCAAAAAAAAAAAACACACCCACACAATCGGGCACCTTGGCATCGGGCACCTTGGCTCAGTGGGTATAGTTCTTGCCTGCTGATACAAGGTGTGCCGTAGGGCGTGGGTTCAATCCCCACTTGGCAAATTCTCGAGGCACGTTTTTTCGCCTGGTGTGGTTGAGCCCGTGCCTAAGGTGGAGCGGGTACAACTCAAAAAGAAGACCCGGGCTATGTTATCAGCCTCCGAAGCGGTAAAAACTCCTATCACTGTGCGAGCTGGAAACGAAGAAGATAACCATAAGTAGGAGCCCGAGGCGAGGACTCACAAAGCTGGCGATAGACGGGGAGCTTAACACTACCATGATGATGTCAGAAGCGAGAACTACACTCACAAGACGACAACAGAAAGGAGTATCAGAAACTCACGGGGACTCGGAGAGTAGCGCCGGAAGCGAGAACCACACTCACAAGATGAAGCGGCCCTGGCAACCTGGTCCCTTGCCGGGCAGCGACAGAAGTGAGAACAATACTCACAAGATGGCAGTGAGCAGCGAGTTCTAATACTCAACTCAGAAAGGAGACGCCGGCAATGTGTGACCAAGCAGTGGGAAACTACGGCTCCGAAAAGGGGAAACGACAATCGAGAGATGGCATTGCGCAGGATCGGAGGTTCACCAAGTAGTAAAAAGATGAGTCCATGAACCCCTAATCATCGCATATCACTATGTGACGGATGAGGGATGTATGGCAACTACTAACAGCGAAGTAGCAGAAATGATCAACTAACGCCGGCCTCACCGAAGCAATGCCTAGCGGCGGTTACCATTGAGTGTCCAAATAGGGTGGAGAAGGAAATACACACACACACACATACACTCACACACACACAGAGTTGAGTCTGAAGAGCGAAACAAGCAGGACGTATTCTGCTCGTGCTCCTTCATTCTCGACCTTTTGTAACGGTATACGTTGTACCAAAGTGCTTGTGTTTGTGCAGCTGTAGCAAGCTATTTTCGCATTGTGTGACAGTGCGAAGGGCCAGAGTACAGTGTTTCCCGCGCTCGGTCGCATCCGTGTGAGCCGCGCGCGTTAGTGTGAGTGTGAGCTTCGTGCTGCTGTACAGCTCCGTGCGGCCGAGTATACACGCGTCGAATCGGCAGCTATGTGTGACGGGTAGCTGGATCAGAAGGCACCTGAGACGGCGGATCATGGCAAAATGAAAAACCGAACGAAGAGCGGTTCGGTGCTGGCGATAAAGACGAAGATCGGGTCTTCCCCCGAGATGATCGCTGCGTCCACCACGCGTAAAATCCTCCTTGTTGCCCCTCTGGTGACAACCAAAGATTCTCCGCTCCCGACCCTCGCAGATTTTGCGACCGGGAGTCTCGAAGAGAAGTGGACCCGAATCGAAGGACTAGTGAAAGGACTTGCTGCCTTCATCGAGCCCAAAGGCAACCTTCACAAGGAGATAGGCCGGTACACAGCGTGCCTGGTACAAGCCGTCTCGGCGTTCAAGAAGATGATGAAGAGCCCAGGGCCGGCTCCACCTCCTACTGCTGACAAGGCGGTCTGCACGTCTCCGATATTTTTTGTTCGGTGCAACTAGCAAGCGGCCTGCAATGTCACCGCCGGCGACCCGTGCAACACCCAAGCGCCATGCCGTGACAGCCGCATCTAGGCAGCTAGACGTGAACAACAACGATGTCGGAGACAATGACGGATATAAGCTCGTCAACCATCGTCGTCATCGCCAGCGTAATCAGTTAGCAACAATATCTGGATCTGTCCACGCCGGGCAACTGCCGAAACCACGGCCAGCACAGCGTGCAATTCACCATCGACTAGACGCAATCGTGATCAAGGCAAAGGATGCGTCTTCTTATGCAAACATCCTGCGAACTCTCAAGTCGACGTCAATACGACGTTGCAGCAATCAGTCGGGAGCAGAGTTCAAAACATCAGACGTAGCGCTGCGGGTGCCCTGGTGCTGCAGCTCAAGAAAAACGTGGACAATGCCTCCACCCTCGGTGCGGAATTGGACAAAGCCCTCGGTGACATGGCCACAGCCAGCGCCCTACAGCATACTACCATGATCGAGATCAGGGATCTCCAAGGGGCTGAGCGCCCCGCATCTCAACAAGGATGTAGTCAAAACCCTGCGGAAAGCGTACGCGGAAACGCAGGTGGCTGTCATCGCACTCCCGGACGACCTAGCCGCCAAGGCACTGAAACTCGACCACATACGGATTGGCTGGGTCAACTGCTGCATCCGTGGTCGCGAGGATGCTCCGAGCTGCTACCGCTGCTGGAGCCCTTGTCTCGTCTCAGCCCGCTGTAAGGGACCTGATCGCTCGGGGCACTGTTTCCACTGCGGACAAGCAGGCCACCAAATAAAGGACTGCAAGAACAACCCTATGTGCGTTCTCTGCCGAGAACAAGAGAGGCCAAGGGCGTTGCCCACGACCATGCGTCCACGGTTCTCAAAGGTGTCAGCGAAACGGACCGCCGCGAACGGGAACGCGCGCGAAATTTCAAAAATTGATTTAAAATCGATTTTTTCAAATCTACGCATAATCAAGATTTAAATGAATAAAATATATATATAAATAGAATATCATTTGAGTATGTAAAAAAATGAATATTACACATAAACATAATTATTTACAAATATAAATTCTAATTCTTTTATTAATTAGAATATAACGCCAGCTCGCTGACTCGTAGCCACTGCATATAAATAGTTCTGGACGATGCTTTTCTAGACGACGTGCTACGCTTGCACGCCAGTATTGCGTCAGGTCGCGCTTCGTAACCGATGCTCATAAATAGTTCCGCGCGATGGTGTTCGCCAGGAAGTCCGACGTTCTCGCGCACATTATTTCCCCAGGTTGTCGCGTCTTAGCAAATATTTATAAATAGTTCCACGCGATAGTGTTCGCCAGGAAGTCCAACGTTCTCGCGTCTATTGGACTATGCCGCTAACCCACAGCACCCGCTTGCTAATAGTTCCAGACGATGCTTTTCTCAAGGACATCTATGTTTTCACATACGTTTACACTAGGTTGGTAGTTTTTATAATCAGCAATTCAAGAATCTTTCTAGACGATGATGTGTACAAGGGTTTTTTCGTCTATTACCACATGAGGTTGCAAGTAATGAGAATACGAATTAAATAATATGAGTCATGCATGATTATGAGTACAATTAAAACAACATTTACTTGATTTATTTAAAAAGAAAAGCTTTATTCTTGGTAAGTATTGTTATAAAAACGTCCATTAATAATTTTATTAGTCATCTCCCTTGTTGGTTGTAAAATATTATTTTCACTCATTCAATATAAATTTATTAAATACAAAGTGGGCATAAAAATTTTTCATTTTCTTCGTAGTACTTGATTACCCTTCTACTTTTACTCCTAAATATACATGCTTCATGTACATATTTTTGACACCTTATACATTGAACTTCTGGTTTTTTTTTTTCACTGAAACAAAGCAGACACGTGGCGGACATCGAATTACTCAAAAGCTTCTTAGCTACTTCTAATCGGTAGTCCTTAGGATTAAATAATGGACAATGTAACGGTAGTCCTCTTCCAATGCAATCCATGTAGTACATGACATATGCACCACAATTATCTCCGTCGGATGATGGTTGCATGTGTCTTTTTTCATTAAATACACCTATGGTCCAATCGATATTTTGCAAAAAGTTCTGCGTGTATTTTCTGCTCCGAGAAACGTATGCTATAAAATTATTATGGGCATTGATCGATCTTATCGATAATTGTTAGATTGACTGCTCATGGACTAGCGAATCAATATGTGTCAATTTTTTATTTATTATATCAACTACATATAGTGTCCAATGATTTCCCAATAAGATGGGAAAAAATAGATACTTATCGAATTTTTTTTGGTTAAAATGATACATGGGCCAATCATTCTTGTTTTTATCTGAAGGATAAACAAAGATAGAACTGCTAACCCCTGCAAGAGCGAAGCTTGAATCGTCCCAATTTTTACATGAAATTTTGGCAAAGCAATCAATGACTCTTCCTTCAATCCATCCCAATCCTTTCAAAGTCAAAAAATCTTCAGAAAACAATAAAAATTTATTAGCGGAGAATATGGGGTGTTTAGGGTCGTCAAAGCGTCCAATCTTCAGATTGTCTTTTCCAGTATACAAAAAATAATTATTGACATCATCAACGATTCTTGAACTCTTGGAACTCTGAATCTGAACTCTGAATCTGAACTCTTGCTTCCCTAAAATGCAATATAAAAAATTACTATTGTAACAATTGAAAATGTGATAGCTAGAGGAAAAAGTTAAAAATTCAAATCGTACGTGTTGCTCTGTTGAAGTGAACTGAGATTAAGATAATTCATGATTTCAGGCAACTTTTGTTTGCAGTATTCGCAGTAGTTAAAATTTTTCGTTTTTTGATGGCAGTTCTAGTATGGACAAGAGACTACATAAACATTGTGAAAAATCGGCTCCTGGAATATATCAATTAAGCTTTATTCATAATTCAGCACGATCAGTGACGGGTAATTATATAAAAATAGCGAATTTACTCGTTTTTTACTAGTAACAGACGAATTTGATACCGTGGCTGATTTATAGCTCTTTACTCTGAAAATAATTTAATTACATTAGATTTTTGATAACATATTGTTATCCCCACTCACTAGAGGAGACCACTGCGTGCGTCCCCACTCAAACGACGTGCACTGCTGCACTCGTTCCCACCTTGCGCCGACGGCCAATCAGCGCGCTCTTGCTTCCTATATAAGCAAGGAACCCGGCCAAGCAAGGGAAGTCGTCTCTCGGCCGCCGGCCAGAGCACATCGACTCTCGTCTCCGCGTTCGCGTCGACGGGCACGGAAAATAGGGTCTGAAGAACTTGCGAGTAAGCATATTCTACGCAAAATTTAATAAACTTTATTTGTACCGAAGACGCAAGGATTTAAAAGATTTTCATGTAAAAATTCGAAAAGAAGAAAAAATTTTTTTTTTAAAATCACTTTTTTCAGATAAAACCATACATAACTTTTGACCTGTTTGTCATGTCGAAAATCTGACACCGGATTCAGAAATTTTATTAAATTTTGCGTAGAATATGCTTACTCGCAAGTTCTTCAGACCCAATTTTCAGCAAAAGCGTATCAAAAAAGGTTCAAAAAAGTATCAAAAATGTGTCTGTCCCGGACTTAATGGGTTAAATAATAGCGTTTTTAACTTTTTGCTGTTGCCACATTATCAATTGTTCGATTTTTGATATTGATTCTCGTGTATTTTTCGTCTGAACGCTAAAGAAATTTTCTTTGCCGAATGTTAATTTTTAATAAATTATAAAATTGTTTTAAAAAATCTAAAAAATGTTCATTTTGAACAGTCAGACGAATAATGGGTTTTGACTGTTTTTTCCTGTCATTCATAGAATCATTTAATCATAAAGTGTAGGAAAAAAATTCTCAAAAAACTCCAAAAAAATTACCCGATTCTTTGACTAATAACAAGTCTTTTTTTTTCATTTTTTCATATATGACTTTTTTTCGAGCTCGAAAATTGCAATTTTAGCGGGTATGTCGAAAATCAAAGGTCGTTCGCGGGGACTTCGCGTTGGTACATGCGATTATAAAGTTGAAATGAAAAGCATATCTATAGGTACGCGAGTCGAGGTAGTTAATTACAATGCTCGCGACAGAGCTGTGATTGCGTCGCGCTCTGAAATTTTTTATGAAATTGTAATTTCAACTTTATAATTTTTCTCTAGGAACCGCTTAATTCATCGATCAATAACAGTGAATGCACCATCAAAGAAGCAAAAGAAAAAAAAAGAGAGGATACGATCTTAAATGGATGGAAGTTCCAGCGTTTAAACTGTGGTTAGGTTTGAATCCACGGAACCGCTATACTGTATACTGCAGTAAATGCGATCGTTTTTTAAGTGCCAAGTATGACATATTAAAGAACCATGCACGCAGTAAGCGCCACCGTCGTTTTTTAAACGACTTGAGAATGCCGACTGACGCAGAACTACAGATACCTGAAAAGAACCAGTGTGAATCTGAAATCAGACGAGCTGAAATAGAATTAAAAATTGTAAGAATGGCGTCTCGTCTTAATATACCGTTTCATCATATTCAGGAAATAACTGCGTGTTTCAAAGAGATAGAGCGTGATTATGAAGGTACATGTCTACCAGACCTTAGACTCTCTGCAACTCGATGGCGAGCCATTGCCACGAACGTCAAAGGTGTCACTGCGAAGACAGATATCGCCGAAAAATTAAGAAATAATTTGTTTAATATGTGTATTGACGAAACTTCAAATATCTCGAAAGATTGTGTGTTATCGATCGAAGTACGTTTTCCTGATTTCGATACCCGTAAGATCGAAACTTTGTTTTGAGAGCTTTCACCGATGTTCATTAAAGGCGAGGAAGCCAGCACAAACTCGAAAAGGATGTTTGAATGTATCGAAACTTCATTCGAATATTTTAATGTTCCGCTAAGTAACATTATCAGTGCTAGTTTCGATGGGTGTTCAATGACTGGGCGTCTCAAAGGTGTAAAACCTCTTCTTGAGGAACACATACCCAACATGATCAGTGTTATTTGTCCTGCTCATAAGACGCATTTGATCATGAAACATGCAGCGAATGAATTGCCACGGGAGATATATACACTAATCACGAATATAAACGTTCTTGTCCGCAGTCCTCATCGTAAGCATGATTTTGAAAATTTAATCGACTTGTATGATGCGCCACAACATAAAATTTTAAATCATAAAGAGATTCGATGGCTCTCCTTGGAAGCTGTTATTTTGCGCATATTAGAGCTATGGGGTGTAATTATAGATTTTGCACTAGAATTAATTGAAAAAAATTACCCGAAGGCTCAATCAGTGTATGACGAAATGTCGTGCCCAGAGACAAAATGTTTTTGTTTATTAATAAAAAAAGTCTCTTACGAGCTTAATTCATTAAATCGATTACTCCAGCGAGAAAGTGTTATTTTAGATATTTTGCGGTCGGAGATTGAGAAAAGATTTAGGAATATTGTTTTAATCATTTTCAAACAAGCGAGCGTGAAAGATATTCCGATTGATGCAATTAATTTGGACGGTAGAAATAATTTTATGGCTTACCGTGTCTTTGACATCGACCCCGAAATGATGGAAATTGTTCACTGTCACGGAAACGCCTTATACGATTTTTTTGAAACGGCCTCTCTTTTTGTTTTGAGTGCTGCTATACATTTTAAAAATTTATTTTAATGACTTTTGTTTGCCATTCCTACCAGCAATAGAATGTTTGCATCCAAATAATGCGATTTCGAATAAATTTCATGTTGACAATCCGGGCTTATTTATATACAGCTTAACCTCAATCACTGCAAGGCTGCTCAGGATCTCCTGAGCTAAGCCATCCGTGAGCAGCGCATCAACGTGGCCATAGTGTGAGATCAGTACAAGAAACTCGATCCACCCTATACATGGCTCACCGATGCCAACAGCCAAGCCACCATCTGGGTGAAGGAAGGTAGCCTGGTGCAGGAGCGCCCAGGAAGAGCGCGTCCCTTTTTAACCTGGGCCCGTATCAGCGGAATCTACTTTTTCAGCGTCTACGCACCACCAAAACTCGCTGATGAAGAATTCTCCGCTCTTCTGACAAACATCACCGAGGAAGCCCGGGGAAAGAGACCACTCATCATTGCTGGCGACTTTAACGCCTGGTCAACGGGTTGGGGATGCCGAGCGACGAGAAAGCGCGCCACCACTCTCCTGGACGTGCTCGCCCCCCTCGAAGCTGTGCTGCTGAACACCGGAGATACAGAAGAGATGGCAACGAGGCTCATGGCTGCCATTACCAGTGCATGCGACACGTTTATATTAGGTTGACGACGCCGTTATGGCGCAGTATACTGGTAGACAAGCGAGATCGCTGACCTCCGGCGCTCATGTCTGCGAGCGCGAAGGCTTGCCCAGAGAGCGCGTGGCCGGCCAAATGAAGAAGCCTGCCGAACGAGATATACCTCCGCAAGACGTCTCCTGCGCGCTGCTATCAAGACCAGCAAGCGCCTATGCTGGAACAAACTGTGCGACGAGGTTAACGAGGACGTATGGGGCAAACCATACGAGACAGTCATGTCCCGTCTCAGAGGACCGAGAGGAAATTCACCAAGCTCACCGACCATGGTGCGCTGCATAGTGGCTGCTCTCTTCCCTCGTGTGCCTGACGAGCCAGCTCTGCCTCCACCACTCCAAGCAGGAGCAATTGTACCAGCCGTCACCATGGAAGAACTTCGAGGAGCATGCGGGAGGATCAAGGATAACACTGCGCCTGGGCCGGACGGAGTACCAAGCGCCGCTATCAAGATCGCCATTGCCACGCAACCTGACATCTTCTTGCAGGTGTACACGGCGTGATTGCAAACCGGTGTCTTTCCCGCGTGCTGGAAAAGACAGAGGCTTTTCCTGCTACCAAAGCCAGGCAAGCCCGAAGAACCATCATCGTATAGGCCGCTCTGTATGCTTGACACAGCGGGCAAGATTCTCGAAAGAATCATCTGCGACTGCCTCGAAGCCACTACTGAGAGCCATGGGGGCCTCTCAGATCACCAGTATGGCTTTTGGAAGGGGCGATCGAACATCAACGCCATCGAGAACGTCATCGCCACCGCCCGAGAGGCCATCGCAGGCAAGAGATGGAACCGCTGCCCCAAGAAGTACTGTGCCATAGTCACCCTCGACGTGAAGAACGCGTTTAATTCGGCTCGGTGGAACAACATCAACGTCGCGCTACGCCGAATGAGCGTACCTGAGTACCTGCTGAGAATAATCAGAATCTATCTCTCAGCGAGGCTGCTTGATTGCGATACGGACGACGGACCGGAGACCCAAAGAGTCACAGCAGGCGTTCCGCAAGGATCTGTCTTGGGGCCCATCCTGTGGAACGTCATGTACGACGCCGTTCTGCGCCTCAACTTCAGAGGCAACGTAAGAATCGTAGGCTTTGTGGACGACACCGCCCTAGAGGCCGTGGCCAAGCACTTGTGGCAGATCGAACATGATCTGAACTGTGCCTTCGCGCAAGTGCGTGGTGCGCTTCAAGATCTCAGCTTAGAAACGGCTGACCATAAGACCGAGGCCCTTCTCATCAGGAGCAGGAAGAAAATGGAGACCATTACCATCACAGTGGGCGACTGCAGTATAATATGGAGCACCCATCTGGAGCTGTGCGACAGAGAAGCAGGCCTACATCAGTCAGGCAGAGTCTGTACATCGACGAGCCTGCCTGCGCGTGATCAGCGGGCGACCACACATCTCCTACGACGCGACGTACGTGATAGCCGGCGTACCACCGCTGGCGTTACTAGCGGATGAGCGAGCGCGCATATACCAGCGCCGCCCCGAGGACGTCAAGGAGGAAGAGAGAAGAGAGACGCTGAACAGGTGCCAGGACCGGTGAGACCGGGCCTCAAAGGGCCGATAGACACACCGGCTAATACCGAACATCACGGAATGGGTCGAGAGGGGACATGGAGAAGTGGACTACCATCTCACACAACTCTTGTCCGGGCATGGCTACTTCAGAAGCCATAGCCAGCGCTATGACAACACCCTCAGCGCACTCTGCCCGGCCTGCCCTACCACAATAGAAGACGCGGAGCTGATGTTCTTTCACTGCCCGCGATTCTACGAAGAGAGGGAGAGACTTCAACAAGTCCTTCAAGAAGAAATCGAGCCTGGAAACATCATCAGGCTCATGCTCGAAACCGCAGGCAATTTGATGGCGGTAGCGTCTTTCGCGCAATCAGTCGTCACCAGACTGAGGCAAGAGGCGCAAGAGGTGTGAAAACGATCCAGACGAAGCTGTAAGAAGAAGACGATGCTTCTAGTTCCCGAACCCCTTATCACCATAAGGTGGACGGGGGATGTACGGAAAAGACACAGATGTAGCAGAGAAGCTCAATAGAGTCCCCACTGAAGTAATGTTTAACGACGGTTTCCGGTGGGGTACTTGTTTCGAATGGCCACTGGCTGCAGAGTTCACTCTGCCCACGTCCAAAAAAAAAAAAAAAACACACACACAATCGGGCACCTTGACATCGGGCACCTTGGTATCAGCCTCCTTGGCTCAGGGGGTATAGATCTTGCCTGTTGATACAAGGATGTGCCGTAGGGCTTGGGTTCGAGTCCCACTGGGCAAGTATTCGTGAGCGTTTTTTCGCCTAGTGTGATTGAGCCCGGGCCCGCGGTGGAACAGGTACCACTCAAAAAAGAAGACCTTGGCCATGCTATCAGCCTCCGAATCCGGTAAAAAAAACCCGTCCACTGTGCGAGCTGGTAGCGAAGAGTATAACCGCAAGTAGGAGCCCGAGGCGAAGTCTCACAAGGCTGGCGATAGACGAGGAGCACAACACTCCCATGATGAAGTCAGAAGCGAGAACTACACTCATAAGATGGCGCTGGATTCGGGAGCCTCGTTCGTGGACGCATGGACACAAGGCTCGTTGGTGGAACGCATGATGGTGCCTGAAGTGAGAACCACACTCACAAGAAGGCACTGGGCAGCGAGTTCTAATAATTAACTTAGGAGGAGACGAAAACAATGTGTGACCACGCAGTAGAGATCCACGGCTCCGGAAGTGGGATACGACAATCGAAAGATGGTATCACGCAGGGTATGGAGGTTTACCAAGTCGAAAAGATTAGTCCCTGAACTTCTAATCGTCGCATATCACTATGCAACGGATGGGGAATGTATGGAACTAACATCGAAGTAGCAGAAATGCTCAACTAACCCCGGCCTCACCGAAGCAGTGCCTAGTGACGGTTACCGGTGAGTGTCCGATTGGGGTGGAGGAGAAAAACACACACACACGGAAATAATATAAATCATGTAAATAATCTGCTCGGAAGTGAGCTGAGATCACACAATATCACGTAGTCACTCGTACAAACGCGGAAATCAGAGGAAACCAGAGAAAAATAAAAGAAAATAAAATTTTGTTCGAAGATGAATAGTCGCCCAGGATGAATTTTCCAGGATGAATAGTCGAGGGTTAGTTGTCGCAGGATGAGTTGTCAAAGGATGACTAGTCTGGCTCATAATTGTGGCCCAAAGAAGTACATATGTTTTTCAGTAAAGCTTGCGCTGTAGTTACATAGTTTAGAAACTCAAGATTTCATCATTTTTTTCTAGAGATTCAGAGAAAAAACCGTCTAAATTGAGCCAAAAATAAGGAAAAAACTACATTCGCTTTGAGGAGGCAGAAAAGTCACTTTTACGCGCCTGCATTGCACGTGCCTTTTTCTTATAGTAGATATTTATAGAAAATTGCTATTATAAGTCAATTTCCAAAAATATTTTAAAAACGGCTCACCCTTATAGATAATTATAATGTTTTTGCGCATAAGACTTCTTATACTGAACTGATACCAATTAAGGCCAAACAAGCTCTGAATCTCCTCTTACCTGAAATACCTATTGATATTTTACTTAGTTTTTCTCTTCACCACAAAAGTCTTCATTATGAAATCAGTATGGTCTCTGATTTTGAGAGTATTCTTTCCAATGGTGGTATTGACAGTTCTGTAGATTAACATTTACGATAAAAAATTACCAAAATAATGTATTTTTGAGGTCATTTTTTTCATTTTCATTTTTAAACAACTTATCATAAGTATGTGGGGGTTTGATATATAGAATGCGTGCTGTCGAGGTCTCTATTTTGAAAAACTATGGTTAGCTTTGTCAAATAATATTTTTTTCCTAAAAAAAAGCTGTTTGAACGAAAAACTTGACCTCCAAATTTCGTGATTTTTAACTCATAAATTCATGAGTCTGGAGAAAAAGTTTATAGAACAACAAAGTCTAAATATTGTTCAGGAAACACCCTCACATTTTTCAAGAATTTTTCGAGACGATTTTTCGATTTCCGGGAAATATGGGAAATCCAGTTCCCCAAAATCACTTCCTAAAATTCCGGAAAAATTAGAAGATACTCCTCAATCAATTATAAGACATAGCCTTTTTTCTTACATTTAATATTTTTCAAGATAACTAGTTTTTTGGGGTGGGTTTTTTTAGGTTGGCTCTTTTCGAGGTTATTTGAAGGTCACATAAAGGGAAAGTGGGAAAAATCCCACTGACCCACCGACATGTCGTCTTAGGTCACTATTGAAAAAGATAAATCACTATTAATATCTACATACGCTATTGAAAAATTACCATTTCTCTGGTGGATTCCTGCTCTGCTTCATGCAAAGATCCAATAGAAGATATCAGCCTCGTAACGTACTTTTAAAATAGTATTAGATCATATATTTTTTATATTATTTGATTGCCAAGCGTTGGCATGAGCACATGTGCATAACTCAAGTAACCCAGTCATCGACTTTTGTTTAGTTTACAAACTCGTATTCCTAGATATGACTGACTCAAACTAGAATATATTATTATTGAGCATAAATCGTGTTATATCTCTGTGTGTGTATCTGTTGTCTTGTTTGCTGTTTTTAGCATTGTAGCTCTATGCTGACTTGCGCAAAGTGCAAAATGTACATGTGAGAATACTTTCCAGCTGAAAAGATAATTTAGTGTTCTTCGAGCAAAAAATTAAAGATTTCCATATTTTCGATAAAGACGATGCCGTAGAGCTAAACTGATTACAACATTCGATTTTCTGTAGACGTAATTACATTGAAAAATATATCGTTGAGATTATTTTCACTCTTAATACAGAGTTTGAAATGTATTTTTAGGTCTGTGGTATGATTTAAAAATTTTTCGAAAGCTTTACATCTGGCTTTCTTTTTGTAAAGACTTTAAGAATCCGCATTACCTCAACGCAATTTCGAAAATATTTGCTAAAGTAAACCACTTTTTTAATAGATACGTTTAATAGATTAAACAATTTTATAGGTACTTTGCAGGAACCACAATAGTATTACGTGCAAGCCGACCAATATCAATAAATGAAGTAATTGCAGAAAATTATGGGACTGTTTTTTTTAAACGAAAAAAGGAGCAGAGATGCACGTATTTATCAGGTCGATATTGGTTTCAATGCTCATGCCTTTCTTGTGAAAACGATTGGCCAATGTTGGATGATCTTCGTCGATTTCATGTTCAAATAAGGTAGTTTGTTAATTTTATGTTACGTTATTTCCTTGAGAGTTTTTTTTTTAAGTAAAACCAAGAAAACATAAATTATTACTAAAGATCAGTTAAAAATTAGATAATTTGCAATCAATTACTAATGCCGGTTTTGTGGTGATGATGCACATGACGTGGTTTGCTGCAAAATTCCCAGTACTATTGACAATCCCAGCATTGAAAAACACGAACCTTTCGTCGATCATATTGTTAATTCTCTTTCGATATCGTCTGATTGCATAATAGCTTCGTGCAGGGTTATAGGTATTTTATGCCGAACAAGGTTTGGCTAGGGCTCGCGAAAGCCGTACAAAAAGCACGATAATATATTTTCTTCATCCCTTGCCCGAAAGTACATACTTTCTGGCTTGACATCGGGACAGAAAGAGTGTCTTTTTTGGCTCGTTCCATTCATAACTAGTCTGTGATTGGCCAATGACTTTCTTGGCTTGTTAGATGCTAGCGCGTGCAGTTTATATTTTGTACCTCCGCAGCGTATCGGTGCTTAACCTCAATTTTTTATTCGACTGTTGTTCAAAAGTGTACAAAAGCATTTGAAAGTTAAAATTAAATTTCACGATGTCTAAGAATACTTCAGATGAATCTTCTGAAGACGAATTTGATGAAGAAGAGCTTCAAAGGAACTTTGATGATGAAGCATCATTAATTGTTCAAATTGACACTTTACCAAAAAAGTCGTCGGAACGATACTTATTAGTATACGATGCCTACAAAAAATGGAAAAAGGATCATGCAAAATCATTGTCAAACTCGGAAGAGAAAAATCTGATTGTGTATTTCTCTGTACTGAAACTTAAATTGAAACCCACGACTCTGTGGAGTATCTGGAGCATGCTCAAGAAGACGTTGGCAACTCGAGATGATGTCAACATAAACAATTTCATCACATTGAAAAGTCTCATTAAAATAATTCAAAGGGCTACAAACCTACTAAATCTGCTGTCCTGAAATAGGATGAAATAAAAAAATTTATGGATGAAGCTCCTAATTTTGTCTACTTAGGCACAAAGGTATAATTTAAACATGAATGTGTTCTTTTTTTATGTGTTTTTCTACATGTCAGTAAAGGCAGTTTTCAAATTTCACATGCAGGTTGTATTAGTGTTTGGAATATGTGGGGACTTTTGCAGTGAGGAAATTAAAAATATGCTTGTGCAAGATGTTGAAGATTTAAATGACAAGTATCTTGTGTCAATTAATGTCAACAAGAATGACTATCCTGAGTGCTTTATCATAGGGAATCTGTTCTATGATAAAGTGAAACAATATATTAATGCAAGACCATTCGACTTTGCTGAAAATAGATCTTTCATTCAGTTTTTAAAAGGCAAGTGCACTCGTCAGCCCATGGAAAGACACAAGATTGGACAAGTGCCAGCAATGATAGCTGAATTTTTGGGTTTACAAAATCCAAAAACCTATACAGTTCACTGATTTTGCAGAACTGCAGCAACGCTACTATCAGAAACCATCAAACAAATGGGTCGTTGGTGCTCTGACTTGATAGCTCAAGGGTACATTGAAAATTCTCTGTTGAACAAACATATAATTTTTAATGGAATTGTTTAAAATGTCAGAAAATCACCAATGACTAGTCATTTGGATGAATCAACTTCTTCAGTACCATGTATGAGTATGACAGCATCAAAAAACCACTGTATTCAAGAAAATATAACAACACCATCAACAAGCAACAGTGAACAACTAAACGCTGGACAAATATGCGTGCCAAGTTTATGTGTAAGCGAGACTGAAATTTTGGAACTGGATTTGCAATGGAAAGATTTTGTTGATGACTTTGTATCTAACAATAATCAAATTTGTGGTAAATACAAAAATACTAATTATTTCAATTTAAGGCTTATACAAATTTTAAAATTTTAAGAACTTGATACAAAAAAGTAAACATTTTCAAATAACTAAGCATTGTATTAAAATTGTAAAATGGTATATAATTTTAAAGTGGGTATAAGCCCTTAAAAAAGTGAAAAATAATGCTTTTCTATTTTGCTACACACATAAATAAATGTACTAAAATGTCAATAAAAACAAATGTCATACTTATGTTCTAGGTATAGAGAATTTTGGAACGGATTTTGTGACTGGCAAAAAGTAAATAAAAACTATTCAGCCAATATTTCATCAGAAGTCACCGGTGAAAATCATTTTCAATAAATCAAGTCAAATTCAGCCACCAGCAAAAAAAAATGAAACTAACAAGAGAGAATGAGTCAGAAAAATTCATGTTTCAAAATCAGCAACTGCTTATACAATTGGTAAAGACATGAGTCCTGCTGTGCATAAATGTAGTGGTTTCACATTTATAGAGCAATGAACATTTAATAATTGTAGTTTTAATATGTCACCTTGTTGCTGCGAATTAGATAAAGAAAATCAATTTTCAAATCAAAATAATTAAACACTTGTAATGCTGAAACGGTATTATCTAGTGAGAGGTCGCCTGACAAATCATTGCCGGTCAAGGCCGAATAATGTCAATGTGCGGACAATCGGATACGAATTGTAAACAGAGAAGCGAGCATGAAAGCACGAGTGAAAAGAAGACGGTAGTTAGTTACCGTTTGACCGGTAAAGACATCAGATTGTCTCAAAGTACGAGAGCCGCGAGTTATTCGCAGACTTGTCTGCTACGAGTACGTTTTAGCACGTGTGCGAGTTAACTGTGAAAAGCTGTGTAAGTGCGAGGTAGTGGTGGTGACTACCTACGTCGAGCACGAGGGTATTTGTTGCGAGTGTGAGTTCTAAGCCCTCGGACAAGGGGTGCATGTGAGTGTGTGCTCGAGGTCGTGCTTGTGTGTGTGTGTGTGCGCGCGCACGGTCCACCCTATCACCGCTGCAGAGGAGACAAGGGCGGGACTCAACGAGCCACAACGACCATTTGTTCCAGGGATCATCCGAGAAAGCGAGGACCTGGAGCCAACAGCAACCATTCGAGCGAGCCACCAACCTACCCTCGGAGGACGATCATTCTCGGCGGTGAGCAGCACGGCAGGACCGTCTTATGATTATCGTATATTGTCGGTGTCTGGCACGCTCATTACGAGCTACGTTGTCGTCGGCCGTCAACGGTCCGGCCTCCCTCTCCGAGGCCGGTGTATCTTGAGATACAGTTTAATAAACCGTTTATTTTCTGTTTCACATACAACTCTCTGTGAGTAATTATTTCTGAATGTGTGTGAGAATATCTGCCCTTCCCATATTGCATGCATTTTATAGGTAGACCCCGGACGTAGATGGACGGACCCATAAGCCCCAAAGGACATACGTGACCGACGAGGTATTCAAATAATTCTTAGATCAGTGTAGAATGACTCAAAAATAAAAGTGACATCGAGATTTTTTATTGGAAATAATCCAAATTTCCAGAAAAAAATGCATTCCTAAGTGATTGAAGCAACCTGGGAGTTTACATCGTGACCGTCTCCAAAGTTTTTAATTTGTCGTATCTTGTTAATATATTATTGTTCAACTCAGTTTAGATCCAGAACATGTAGACGTAGAAATGAATTTGAACTCTATGCACATCAATGATGAAGAAACCGATACCGAAAACGATACTGAAGACGGTATTGACGACGAAATCAAAGATGATAAAAAAGATATAACAATTTTAGACAATTTAAAAACGATTGTCAAGAATCCATTGAGTCCGCGAGAAAATAAACTGCAAATATTGAGTCTTTTCCCGCCGAGCATTATTGATGATAGAATACGCAAAGAATTTGGCGTGTCATGGCGAATGCTACAAGCTCTTAAAACAAAAACATAATCGAATGGAGTCTTTCCAATTCTAAATCTAAATAAAGTGATCTTAAGAAGCAGCTATTTTGAGGGTGTTCATTACGTTCATCCAAATTTTGATCATTTCAGGTAAATGTCTCTCAGCTGACACAATTAAAATGTTCGAAGATTTTTATCTATCCAGTGAGATTTCTTCTACTATGCCGGGAATGAAGGATGTAGTGACTATCAAGCGATCTAATGGACAAAAAGAAGAAGCGCAGAAGCAACTACTTCGTTTCAACATCGACGAAACTCACCATATTCGTTATCGTAAACATAAAAATACCATCCATTATCCAGATGTAAAAATTGGATTGACAAAATTTACTTCTCTTAGACCGAAAAATTGTATTTCCACAAGTAATGCAGGTGTGAATTGTGTTTGCGTTTTCCCTAAACATCAGAATGAAAAGATCTTTTATTAGGTATGCATTTTACAGTTCCATGCATTAAAAAAAAATTGTAAGAACAAAAATTTATTGATAAAATTATTTTAATTTTTTTTTATAGCTGCAAAAATTTAACATATTACTGGTCACCTAGCAATGGGCTTAGAAAGTTCTGAAGATTGTTTCAAAAAAATTATGTGAGCTTAAGCATTTAAAAATATGCCTTCGGCTCGTGCTATAATCCCTCGTTTTGCTAGAAAACCATAGCTGCACCCGTTGAGAAATATACTATTAAATCTGTGGGAACATCCATCAGATTTTGGTATTGATGCTGAGTGGCATTTTTCCCAACGGCCCATGGTAAGGGACCATGCGATGGGCTCGGAGCAGCAGTGGAACAAGCTGCCAAGCGAGCAAGCTTGCAAACCGAACAGCAAAATATTCTTACCGTGGATGATCTATTTCAATTCGTAAAAAATACTACGCGATTGAGAAGTATGAATTTGTTATTAGTCGAAAAGAGTAATTACAGTGTCACTTTAGAATTACTCAAAGAAGGACTTTTAAATAATTTTAGAGTGAAAGATAAAAAGGAAAATCATTCCTTTGTACCAGAAAAAAACGTACTACACATTAAAAGACATTCAAGCTCTACCATTTCTGATGATCATAATTTAAAAAAATAGTTTTTTCTTCATACGAAAGTACGTATCTTCGCATTCGGGGATTAAAGTAACACTTTTGCTCCCTGTCAATATCGTGCAAAAGTAATTATCTCCATGACTACGGTAACCTACATTTAAATTATCATTTTGTTTCGACTGAAAAATAGATGAATTTGATTGATTCATTTTATTACATGTTTGACAAATTCGATAACTATTAGAATCCCAACAATTTCATAAAGTATAAAAATTTAAGAGTACCATAATTTAGCGTACTCATTCCATTACATTCAATTTCAATCCGAAGTGCAAAACTTGACTGATGTTAGTTGCTTATTTTGTGATTAAAAACGAGGTGAAAGAGAACAAAACCAAATTTTGTTACTTTCTATTATATACTTTAATAAACTCTTTACAATCATAAGAGTAAATTTTTAAGCGAGTAACTAACTATAAAACGCATGATCATTAGGAATTTATTAAAATCAAAATACATTGAAAACATAGGAAAAAAAACGCGAAAAGAACAAATATGGTACTAATACTTTTATCCATATATTTTACGGGCTCGTAATTTGTACAATATTTATATCATAGTTATCTAGGAGAGCGCAGAGAGAGAGAGCAGCGAGACGCGAGCTTCCCCTACTCACTCACCGCGTCTGACGCGCGCGTCAGCGTTTCTCGTCGCATTCCACTCCGCGAGAAAGTCGAGAGAAGGAGACGAGCGGTAAGAGCGACCCCCGCTTGTGACCGCCGGGCGCGACTATAAAAGGCGCGTCACACGGACCACTGACACACAAAAAATTATATTCTATATTCTTATCCAGTCTTATTACATAAATTAATAATCACTCTACGAGTACTTATTACTTAAAACAATTATTACGACACTTAGTCAAATTTCGGTTATACAAGTGAAATTACTTAGTGCCGTATTATTCAAATTCGGCTATTGTGACTCTACGATTGATACTTGTCCTTGTGCCATCGACAATCGTAATAGCTGCTTGCTGATTATTACTTCATCACGAAGTAACAATCAGTTCTAGCAGTTTTCGCACGTGCGGGAATTGTGCTGCCAAGAGATACTTTTAAGTGCTTCGGGGTGTGCCAGTGAAACTTTCCGATCACACGAAACCTTGAAGTGCCTTCCAGGGGAATCGACCGTGTCACCTGTGTCACGGACTTTCGTCTCGATGTAAGTCATCCCTAGGGAGCTCCTTACTACCCAATCTGCTGTATAACGCCGTATTAGGTTTCACTTCCTTAAGTCGAATACCGTTAGCGCAGTTGCAGAAATGAACAAAAGTGCAAGAGGGCTGAATCAGGATACACTACGTACAGCTGAATACCGCTAGCCCTCTTGCAAAATAGAACACGTCAATCGAAATCTAGGTTCCAAATCAACCGCGCTGGATGCCAAGATTAGATAGATGGTTCTAAATTCACTCACTATCCTATTCGATCGAACAGTGTGTTATTCCTTTCCATAATCCGACACAGGAATTCGTACAAGAGCGTGTACCAACCAGCACATCTGCAGATACGTGTGCCACGGCGTCGACTCAGGTAAAATAAGTACATGCTATTGTTTCATTCATCACATTCATTTCGCCACACAGTTTACGACGCCCGATCAAGCCTCTTACGAGAGTAATCGGCGAGCGAACACGAGGGTCACCGTCCAGCTCAAGATAACCGATTAATCGAATTTGTATTTTTCAACAATTGTAATATACGCGATTTGCCCGTTCAATAAACATTTTAAGCGATTCCATACATGTACTGATATTCACAATTATTTACTTGATATTCACATTTATTCACATTAATTTATATCCATCTATTTTTACTCATAATTATTTAAACAAAAGGTAGTTTCACCCGTCCTCAAGCGACTTATCCACCGCGCTCAATTCATTGCATCACTCTCTCGCGTTCATTATTGAGGCACGTGCAGAGAGCATACGCGTACGAGTACTCCTCGGCGTATTACAGAATCAATTCTTACACGCGCATTGTAAGCGCAGCTTAGAAACCCGTGCCGCTCGCGTAAGAAACGCCTCAATATATATTATAAATACCATGTATTCAAAATGAATATATATGGCCGATCTTCTGTGAAGTTGAATGGCAAAAAAAATTTTTTTTTCTACAAATATGAAAAACTTGATGTTTTCAATGTTGGATTTGTCCCAAAAAAATTTTAGAAAAATTGGGGCCTTCTATGACCCTTTTTCAGAGGCCCAAAGTTGGCCATTTTACCGTTTTTTCGAAATTCATGAAAAATCACAAATATTCAAATAATTCTTAGATTAAAGTAGAATTATTCAATCGTCATCCATGAGAAGCTTGTGTGCTCACGCCGACTCGTGCAGATCGAAGAAAGCCCATCTTTTATTTTTTCATTACTCCGAGCGGCTCGAAAATTTTCATATTTTGACACTTAACTTGAAAAGTTATTCCACGGTAAATGCAAGCCTCATATCAATATGATACGGCCTTATATCAGTCACGAGATTTTAACCGAATCCTCACGCGAGTGGAGGGCTAGCATTCGGAGAGGCTAGCGAGTGGACGGCTAGAGTCGATTGTTGGCCGACGTTGCTAAGGCCAGTCCGAGATGCATGCTGTAGCGAAAAAATGTATTTTCACAGGTCGGCGAAAAAAAATTAACGTGGAAAATTTAAGAGGGTTTTTTGCCTCCATTATAGGCGCAAACACCGTCGAAAAAAATTAGCTATCTTGTGAAATTTTTTTTAACCTATATTCGAAAAAATATGTCGGAGTCATTTTCGGCGCATATTATAAGAATTTGTTAACTCCTACCGCGTATATAGGTTTAACATTGAAAAGACTAAATGTTTTCTTTGAATTTGATATAAATTTCATATAGTCAATAATGCTGACGATGTTTAACTTGAAATTTTAAAAGTGTACGCCTTATCTGGAACATACTGTATATATTGCGACGTGCGAGGTTTTGGGCCCTAGCCCATGCTCGGCCTGCCGTCGTATTATTTATTCACAGAGGCTCCGGGTAGCCTATCGTTGAGTCTTACCTCAGAAGGGGTCGAGCCCTCACCAAGTGCGCCGCGAGCTTCGGCAGTCCAAGCTGAAAAGAAGTGAGAGAGGGTCGCGAAAATACGACGAGGAAATGTACTTTTGCACACAAATAATCTTTCTTTATTAAACTCCAAACTTCAACTATCACTCATACAATCATCACTGCCATCGCGCTTCATTTCGCTATCGTACCACCTGTCTCGTCGCTATCATCATCGCGTGCGTCGGGAAATAATTAATAATACGCGAGTCCAAGGGAAAACGCGCGGGTTACAACGCTAGCCCGACGCGAGTCCCGATCAAGTGCCGCGTGATTGCACTGCGCGCAATCGGCCTGTTTCGCCGAAATACGGTCAACGCCTTTGCTCTGCTCGCGCTAGCAGACGCGCGATTTGGTCGCACACGACCAAGACGATAAGCGTCTCGCTTGCTCTCGCACGAGCGTCCAAGGCGGAAATACCGCTTCGCAAAAATGGCCACGCATAGGCCTGAAACGCGACACGTATGCTCGAAATGTCCAAGGTACTCGCTACAATAATTACTCCGATCTCCACGACTAATCAGACAACAATTCTACAGCGAACAATTCCTCTTTTCTCACTCATACATTCACACTACGCAATCACACACACGCACACACGTGCGACCGACCAAGTCAACTACAATTTACGACCTTATTTCTTCGCTTCTATGCCTCGGACTCCGTTCTCGATGTTGCCTTCCGCGGTTCCCCCAGCTACTTCGTCCTCGTGACCTGTCCAAACTCGTGATTGGCTGCCTCGGAGATGCCTCAGACAATCCGGGCGGGTGTCGCTGTACAGCGTATTCTCTTGGCTCCCTTCCGTTCGAGCCTTCGCGAATCGCCGTTCCTCCACAGGCACGACACCACGATCCACCGCTGCACACACAGCTTCTACCACTCTCAACTACCGCTGACACACAGCTTCCACGTGAACAACTATTTCACCTCGGCTGCCACACAGCTTCCACGAAAATCTCCACACGAACGTCCAAGGCCAACCTCTGCCTCTCTCAACGACACGACTCTGTCTTCACACGTCCGTACTCTCTCGCGGTCTCATTGCGAATCTTTTGTGTGTGTGTGCACTGTCGCGCAGATCGACCACGCATCGGGCTCGAAGCGCTCGATTTGCACAGATCGATCCGCTCGTCAGTGCACGTGGCCCGAGCGACACGTCCGAGGTTAATTTGGCTCTTCCTTTGCCCTGAACCTCGAACGCGCGCTCGGGTGATATCCAACTTTCCTACTTTATCATACTTCTCGGTCGCGCACCTCACTCGCGCATTCGCACATTACAGGAGGTCAATATTCGCATTTTCGACGCTCAGTGACATCGTCACAATATCTATGTAAAGAAAGTAAGTAGACTCTCTTTCGGATATTCTGCTTGGCCTCCTCTGATGGTGTTTAGGAAAGTATGTAGCGATGAACGAGTGTATACATGATTTGTTTAGTATGTTCTATACCACCATAGACACGACATCAGAGGATGATCAATCAATCAATAACTTTGAAAGTTGTTTCTCTATTTATAGGTATGAGAGTGTAAATAATTTGTAAATATTAGAATTAAGTTGTAATTAATAAAGTATCTCTATTTATTGTGAATTATTTCAAGTTTGATTGGTCACCTCCACACACACACATTATATTTATATAACTATTATCACATTGTTCAATAAGTAGGTTTTTTAAAGTAACTTTTAGAATTTTTGAATTACTAATAAACTTATCTGTCCTTAGATCTATGTTAGGGTTGTACAGTGAAGAGCAATAAGGACTGTCATAACTAAGATACAAGTTGGATTTCATTATAGTTAAATAGAAGAAACAAATGTCACTATAATATTCTGATAGGAGCGATTGTTTGAAATTGAAATTGTATCTAAAATTATCATTAAGGTCTTTAAGCAGTTCGAGCTGATAAATGATGGGGCTATTATAGTATGACAAATGTTTTAGAAGGAACTTGGTGCAAAGAATTTTTATAAGCTATCGTCAAGCCGTGCAAGCGACGTATCACAGACGCGTGAAATTCGAAGTTTCCGTGTGCATGTGCGAGAAAATTGCGACAATTGTAGTCGGTACCACCGTGGATTCTCGCGAGCGTAGTACCACATGACTACGCGAGCGGCCCGTGCCCGACTACATCTTGCATAGTTCGGAGCGAGGATACGTACGTACGTGTGCAGATGACCATGATTCGAGTTTGAGCAGTGATAGAGTGAGGACCAGAGACTTTCGCTATCGAGCAGAGCTCTGAGATCGTAACCTCTCTTGTTGTCTTTTAATTGTGTTTGGGAGTTGTATACGGTGTATGAATAGAGTGAGTAGTGTATTGCAATGTGTGTGTACATTTGTTGGTTTACTTGGTGCACCTGGTCATCGAGTGTGAGTGCTAGCGATAACCGCAGAGCGCCAAGCTTCACCAACTACGCCTCGACGAGTGAGCGCCGACGTCGGTCCGTCATCTGCTGTACGACTGTGGCCTAGCAGACCCGGAGATCTCCCTCACAGCAGCATAAAACCCCGGTGCCTTGCGTCATTCCCGTGCGGTACTTTGCCTCAATAGTGAGGCAACAACGCGAGTAATCTCGATCATTTTTGTGCCTCCGTACAAGCCCTCACGCAGTAACACAGCTCGCGTACTTAATTCCATTGTGTATGTATATGTAGGAGCAGCGTGCTCCATGTGTGTCACGGGAAAGAACGATAGAGACCGATTATTATTATTTCCAATAAAAGTGTTCTTGTACAATCGTAAATTTTTGTGTAATTAATTCTTTGACCTATATCAACTTCCTTTTCTCTTTCGCGTTTGTATTTCCATTTTTCAGGTTTTCAAGTGCAGTGCTGTGCAGCCTAACGGAGACTCTGATCCCATACCCGTCGGCGTCTCCTCTCAGAGGTTAGTCGTGCCCTGTCCCCGAGGTTCGCAAGTCTTTTTGTCACCCCTTTCTTTCTAGCTTGCTAGAGCCCTGGTCGACGGCGAGCAAT
Source organism: Trichogramma dendrolimi (assembly GCA_034770305.1). Taxonomy (NCBI): domain Eukaryota; kingdom Metazoa; phylum Arthropoda; class Insecta; order Hymenoptera; family Trichogrammatidae; genus Trichogramma; species Trichogramma dendrolimi. The sequence goes on along the minus strand of JAPMIB010000118.1, from coordinate 154,461 downwards.
CGCTCATTTGGTACGCCATGTCATCGGCAAAGTCGACCAGGCCAAGAGGAAGTCCGTGTGTGCGGTAGACACAGGGAAGTCTACCGTCACAAAGTTTGTATCGGTACATGGAAATATTGTATAACCACTGTATTCTATTCTAGACCTTATCAAGTATTTATATAACGTAAGTAAAATACTGGGGTTGGCTCCCCACCAAGTTGCTCTTAAACAACTAAGTAAACCTACAGGTGATATACAGTTCAAAATCGTTTCATTAATGTGGGATTTTCACTTCAAACCCTTGTCAAAGGTAACTCGAGAAATTTGCTTGTTCTAGAAGGAAAAATTGTTTAATTACATAGGTTGAGAGATTGAAATTGTAATTTATTTTTTTTTTTTCAAAAATAACCAATTTACATTTTTCTGGGGGTATTTCCAGACCTCTAATTTTAAGGTGGTCTCCTAGTTTTTTGCTTGCTTGTTCAAAAGATTGGATAGCATTATCAACAGCAAAGTTTGATGAATAGGTTGCTATATCGTCTTCAAATTGCAGCATTTTAATATTATTCCTAATAATTGTTGAAATGTCCTAATGTTGTTGATGAGCTGCTTTGTTTTTATGCCCAGTAGCAATTGAGGCGTATGAAGTCTCATTAGTTTTTGTAGACTCAATGATTTGAATAGTTTGTTTGTTTAATCTAGGGTATTGTTCAAAGGATTTACCTTTTATGTTGTTCCTAATAAAAGAATCTTTACCAGCTGACACTAGAGCTTTAGCCCCTCAAAGGAAAGATTTTCATAGAACATTATATTGTTTAGTTTTCTTTGTTCAATTATTTTTCGACATTTAGCGCTTACGCTTACGTGATTACCTTCATTACCATTGGAGGTAGATTTGCAATTGGCACAATGTGGTGTAGGATGTTTACATGGTTCACTTTTATGTTCAGGTTCTCCACAATTATAAAATATTAGTTGTCCATTGCCTGTTTCGTGTATCTATATTTATAGCACTTGAAACACTGCATAACATTTTGAACATATGGTTCAATTTAGGCAATAACACCCCAAACAAACACTTTATCTGGAAGATTTTATCTATACGTAGCAGGATGATTGTAGCTTGAACTGTTGGAGTTTTCTTTAGATTTTACCTGTTCATTCAAATTGATCAGTAGAAACTTTCTGGTACTATCTTTGAAGCCTTTTGTGATTGAGTCAGTTGTATTGTTCTTCTTTTTATTAGACATGGCGTCAACATTTTTACCGTAGTTTATCCTTTTCTTATCTTTACCACTAAGGATAACATCTGGTGATACCTTTTTTGGATCGCTGTTTCAATTTTGATTTGCATTAGAACAAACACTTCGTACTTCGATCATGTCATCATTTATATAATCTTCTGAAATGCCGGATGAGCGGCCTATAATTAGGTCTCAGTGTATGGACTACTACTCTATTGTAACTTCTTTACACAGCTAATAATGATATTTTTTACTTTTAAAGAGTAAAATTTACTCCAATCCAATTTTCAATCTTTCCAGCCGTTCCTCCGTGGTACCTCTTCCGATTCGCTTCGACTGCTGTCTTCTATATTTTACTTGTCTCTTGATATTTGCCGCCATCTATACACAACAGTACTCATTAAAGATGTAAACACATCATATATCTATATACTATGTCATATCATAGTTGTTGTGACAGTGGAATTAGTGTAAAATTTTTGAATAGTCTTTGAATTTGTTAGATATGTATTACAGGACACATAAATAATCCTACAATAAATACATTAGATGCAATAACTTTTATTTTTACAGCTAATAAGCATCTTAGCATACTTGTTCAACTGAAATTATGATAATAGAATTAATTTTGGTGTGCTGAAAGAATAATTGATTTTGTTGAGAAGTACATCTGCTAATGTAATCATGGTTAAATTACATTACTTTACTACTACAAGCAAATGAGATGGGCATAAGCTGAATCAAGTATGGATCAAGTATGGATAGAAGTCTGGATATTCTCTCACTGACAATTGTTACAGTATGTGAAAAGTAGCGTTCACTGCTGGCTGATATTGAAACAATTCCCAAAGTATCCAGAGCTATTTCGCTAAACTATGCGTGTTATTCATAAAAATTAATTTTCAACTTAGTAGTATAAAATTTTTTTAAAAATTGTTGTATTTACTTTCGTTTATTTCTGTGATGTATTAGTATAGTATTAATATTAATAAAATGTATAGCACTACGTCTTTTGAAGGGGTATTGTTGTTCACTAGTGTATTTGAAAATACTGCCTTCTCTTACTACATTAAAAAAAGGTATAAGTCAACCGTTTTTTTTTTGTTTTAGGTGAATATGATTCTAAGATTTTGCTAAATAAGAATTGATTCAATAATGCGAGACCCTTCCAATTCTCACTCAATTTTATAATTCCTTTTCTTTTCCAGATGTGATATAAATTCATGTAAAGGAACTATATGCATTGATATTGAAAATATACGAAAAGAAATATGCAGTTATTGCGGAGCTGATACAAGAAATCGTTCTAAATATGTAAACATATTGAAAAGGTGCATATTATCATATTCTTATGGAATAACTAATATCAGTATCGGAAGTTTTCATGAAACTATACCTTTGTTAGTCGAAGGTATTAATCATTTTCATTACGTAGCAAATCCACCATTCTATTTTTTACATTTAGCTGAAATAGCTTTACATTATGGTACCATTGTAAATTTGATCTAAACAAAATTGTGAAAATAATTAAAATTAAAATGGTTATTAAAAGCACTACCAGGTTTAAGTTCATTAAATTTTGAATAAATCTAAACTAAAACACATATTTTATTTTCAGAAAATTATTAATGGTCACTTCGTTGTTTTTTCTACGAGAAAGCTTTGTGATTGGTTAAAAATCGACTATCGTTAATTTTTGTTTCTCGCATATCCTAACTCTATATTCATAAAAAAGACCGAACTGATGTCATAATGTATGTTTTTTATAGGTTTCTTATTGCATACATTACCCGTGTAGTACAGTATTAACATATTTACCGAAACGGTACTATCGTTAGACATTACAACGACTAAACCTCAAAGTCAATCAGATCCGTCCGATATCGGCGATACTATTCGATAGTATTATGAAGGCTCGATACTTTCAAGTATCGAGCCAAACATCGCTCGATACTTTTTTTAGCCTTTAGTCTCGATATATCGAATACCGCAATTTTTTTCGACAAGTATCGAGGAAATTTTTATTTTGCGTTGCGCTTGCGCAGAGGCCACACCGGGCAGTCTAGAGTCTAGACTCTAGAGCCTCTAGCAAGCATCTCCCCCTCTCGCTCGGTCCCATACGCATAGCGACGCACACACGCAGTTTGGACTTTTGAGTTTACACGCGGTAATCGGCTCGCGCGAAACAAAACACGATACAAAACATTTCATAGAAGTTATCGAGTCGTGTAACAGTTGCAGCAGCGTGCAGTGTTGTTTTTCTTCGGCCATAAAACATAGTGTAAAGTCTTCTATCGACTTACTGACAATGATGCCTATGCTCATCGTTTCTGTGAGAAAAAATTCCAAGAATATAATGCAGAAATCGTACAAATTTCGAGATCGATTGATGATGTTGAATAGTAAGTAGTATATAGAAAACTACATAACTATCATTTTCACATAGAATATTTATTCTTTAAATTTGTGTTTACAGTAAACGAATTTCGATGAATGCAGCTGAGCTTAACGATTCAGTCGACGATATCGCTGATATATCTGCTCATTTCGAATACATGAACTTTGACGAGAATGGAAATTTTGCTGATAACATGGATCAAAATTATAATGAAAGTTACAACGAAAATAATGATACTCAACAAACGCATAAAAAAGATGAATCTTCTCAGCGAGATGGAAAAGTTTCAGCAGCAATGCGATTCAGCCAGCCAAGTCTGGCAACACGCTACACTACAGAAGATAAATTGATGTGGCTTTGTCGTCATTGTGGAAATAAATTCAAGTACTCAAAAAATACATCCAACTTGATTCAGCATTTATCAAATAAACATCCATTATATTTTACCTATCATAAAAAAGAGAAAACGATTAAAGGAAACACACGTAAAAGGAATTCTGTAAGTAATTATGGTTTCTACTCTCTTATTTTAACAATCAACATTTCTATTTCATAATTTCATAATATTCATTTTTTAATAATGCATCATGTTAATTTTTTACAGAACATTGCTGTGAGCACGTCAAATATAATGGAGTGTTTTAATAAAGTGCAATCATATAAAGGTGCGTGTTATCTACGTTTATTTTTTTATATTATTTTTTATTGACTAATGTTTCTATTCTTTTTAGAGAATGGTAAAATGCACGACAAAATAACTAACATTATTCTGTACATGATTTCTAAAGACATGGAGCCAATAAGCATATGTACAAAGAAAGGATTTCAAGGTCTAAAGAAAACAGTAGCTCCGCATTATAATATACCCTCTGCAAAAACCCTAAGTCATAAACTTGAATGTAAGTTTGACGTACTGAAAAGTCGCTTCATTGAAAATTTAGCAGATAGCATTTGCTACTGTATTACAGCTGATTGTTGGAAGGATGTTTCCAATCAAACTTATAGGGGTATAATTGTATTATTTCCTGCATTAAAATATGAATGGGTGACTAGGAGCCTTGGTTTGTTTCCGCTCGATGAGCGTCACAAAGCAGAATATTTAAAATCAAAATTGCAACACGTTTTTGAACAATTTAAATTGGATAAAAAAAAACTGAATGTGTTGATTACTGATAGAGAGCAGACCATTAAAAATGCTGACATCGAAGTAGTCGGTAAATATTTCTAATTTCATTATTTATTTATTAAGTACAATTAAAATGACTATAATTTATTTTAATCGAATTTTCTATTTTTAGGTATAGATAAGTATTTGACGTGCAGTGCACATAAGGTCTCCCATTTGATTCCCGATGCATTAAAGACTCTATCTGATTCGGACACTGAATTTAAAAAAGCTAGATTAATCGTAATAATAGAAAAAATGCGTAGCATTATTAAAAAAATTCGAAGCAGCCCTCCTGCTACTGATGAACTGTTCAAAGCTCAGAGGCAAAAGGGTATAAGTGAAGGAAAAATCCTGAACTTAATACCCGATGTAGAAATTCGTTGGACTTCTCTGCACGCGATGGTTGATAGATATTTACAATTAGAGACTCATATTTATTCATCGATGTCCCAGGTCAAAAATGCAATAGATATTTTAAATAGAGAAGAACTTGCCATTATGCAAGATGTGGTCTTATTAACTGGGCCGATAGTGAAGGTTATTCAAGTTATCAGTGGTGAAGATTATCCTACCTGCGGATTAATTATTCCTCTAATTAATGGTTTGGCTGCCTGTATACCAAATTTAGAACCTGCAACGGGAGAAGGGAAAGAATTCCAAAATAAGTTATCGCAGGCAATCTCGTACCGATTCAAAGCTTTTGAATTCGTTTCTCCACTGGCAGCAGCTACGTTTTGCGATCCAAGGTTCAAAAAAAATTAATTTCAAAATAGCTTGGCTATGGAGCGTGTGCAGAGACGTATTATTTCTGAGCTATGTTTAGATAATTATAACTTGAATATTAATAATAACGATGATACATCACCTCCATCCAAAAAATCAAAACCGTGTCCTTGGGACCTGGATGACACGAAAAGGAAAAATGAAAATTTAATTACTCAAAGAGATATTGACAACAATAAATTGCATCCAGAGCTTGTCCAATTCTATAAATTGGCAAGACTCGATCGTGATGAAGATCCCATAAAATTTTGGGAAACAAAAAGAGCGAAGCTTTTCCAAATCTAGCCCCTTTGGCCGTCAAATATTTTGCTGGGTTAGCAACATCGGTCCCATCAGAATGTTTACTTTCTCAAGCAGGATTGCAAAAAAGTAAATTTCGAAATCGCTTGAATCCAGAAACTTAGAACATGATCGTTTTTTTACATTCCTGTGAGTTGGAAGATTGGGTGACATGTTAACTCCGTAAAAAAACCTTTTTCCTATCTAAATAAATGGTCTATGTTGTTTAATTTTAATATTTCATACATTTATTTAATTTTTTCTACATTAAATGTAAATGCATACATTAAAATAAATGTAAAAAATTGGAAATGTTCAATTTACTTTTTAATAAAGTATTTAATAAAGCACTTTTAATGAATGATTAATAAAAATTGATAAATTATTTAATAAAGCATATTATTTCACCTAAAATTTTATGGAGTGAAAAAAAAAATTATTCAAAAAAAAAATTCGATTAATCGATATCACACGATACTTTTGAAAAATAATCGATTATTCGATGTTGATGTTTTTGTATCACCGATTATTTGATACTCATCGATATCGATACTTTTTTTTAGTATCACCGAACACTAAGTCTGAAAGACTTTGAAAATTGCAAAAGCCGAGATGGGTTACATTAAAATAGCAACGAAATTTGACTTCACTATTGTTTTCTGGTTCATCATAGATGTAAAATCTGTTGGAATTGAGATCATAGCTAAGCCTGTTATGAAAATATAAGTATTTTTCACTTTTTACTCGCAAGACTTTATTTTTATCTTTATAGCCAATAATAGAAATTTTATAATCGAATGTAATATACTATAAGGTTTTTTCACCCTTAACCCCATTTGTATATTCACTGGAATCCGCCGCTAGGCATTGCTTCGATGCTGCTATTTCGATGTTTTTTGGACGGTTCCATACATCCCCGTCCGCTACATAGTGATATGCGTCGTTTAGGGGTTCAGGGACCTACTTCTTCATTGTGTGCGTTAGCACTTATTTTCATCGTTAGTCTACCCTCGTTTGCTGTAAGCTGCACTGTAATCGGGGGGTTTTCTACGCTCCGAAAGCTGATTCCTCAGCCGTTCGGGCCTGAGTTCGATCTCACCATGCCACTAACAATATTCCGCTCAATAGGAATCGAACCCAGAGCCCTAAGCATACTTCTTGACTAACTATCTACCACCCTTTTTAAGAAGTCCTAAAATTTGTGAAAAAACCCCTATTTTGGGCCTCTTAAATGAAGTTATAGGTGGTCCAGAATATTCAGAAAAAGTTCAGGCTAATTCTTTGAAAAATTTTGTTGTTCTTTCTATTTTTTCGTTTAAAAGCTTCTATCTCGACATAAGCAAAGATTTTTAAATAAAATAGAAAACGTTTTAAGAAATGGTCCTTAAGGCCCATGTGATCAAATTAAGCTACATAAACATTTTGGTAAGAATTGGTATGAATTGAGTTGGGTCCTTGTTAGAAGGCAAACGGCCCAAGGCCTTTACCGACTAGGCCAACGAGAGCTAAATATAATATACTATAAAATGTATGTGGGATAAGGATGATTAATAAAAAATATTAATTATAAGCCACAATTCAAATGAATGAATTCTTTTATTGAATGTCGCAGTGTTAATGCGTTAACCTCGAACGGTTCAAAATTAGTGTGCGAGCCAACGCCTTGGATATGCAGTTGTTCCGAGGAAAAACAAACTTGCAGTGCTTAAGCTCTATTAAAACAAATACGTGAGGTGTGCAATTCTTGGAGCCGACTTTCGTTGCAGACAAAATTAAACGTAAATTAAACGTAAAAAACGTAAATTTCAAAAATTAAACGTAAACGATGCAATAAGTCAGATTGGTCGCGAGTAGCAAAAGAAAATGTCTTGAATAGCAAACGTAATATCTCGCCATAGACTAGTGAACTAGAGGTCGGTAAGAGGTCTTCTTTAAATGCTGATCGAATACCAAGGAGTACCAATGGAAGATCTTCGAGTCAACTGACATGTTGGTGTGCCATGACAGAAACTTTTAAGAGCCGATGAAAAACCTCAATTATTCCGTTACTTTGTGGATGCCATCTGCAAGTATGACGAAGCTGTATGTCAAACAATTGAGCCTGATTTTCAAGAAGATGAGATTCGAATTGGCCGCCTCTGGTTGTCAAAATGTCAGGGCAATTAAAGCGTGAAATCCAGTCATATGTAGGTCACAAGGTGGGCCAACACGAGGTGGTGCTTCTAAAAAGATAAATAGTTATATCCAGCCTTCTTTTCCGTTTGAGTAATTCTGATTTTTTAGAAAATCGGCAAATTTCTCAAAATAGATGAGGACAATCATTTGCGACATTACCCATTTTACGATTCACACCAAGCGCATAAATTAGATCAGGAAGAAAATCGATTAAAAGTACGTGCACTATGAAGCCAAAATAGTATATTTCTCAACGGATGCAGTTATAGTTTTTTTAGCAAAAAGAGAAAGTATATGCTATATTATATCCTGCAACAAGTTTTTTTTTAAAAACCATATCTGTACCAGTTGACAATACTTTTTTTTCCTACGAAAGTCTGAAATTAGAGGCAAAGTTGCGATGTTTAGGTTACAATGAAAAAAAATTCTTTTTTGGTAATCGTAAAATTCCTGAATTTTCAGTAACCAAAAATCTAAATGTCTTTCTACCTAATAATCTAATAGTCTATTTTATGTTTCTAATTCTAGATTTCCGACCAGTAGCCCTTGTAGGCACGCTTTCACAGAGCATTAAAAAGGTCATTTAAAAAGACCTCTTCCTACAATGCCTAACCATCAAGATATAAATCTAGCTAAAGAAACTAGAGCAATGTTATGTTATTGTTATACATGTTTGACTACTCAATCTAAAGGACACGAGAAAGTAGTTAATCCTGAGGGTCATTCGTCAGACATCAGTCTGGTGACTATCAAGCTTATTCCCACTTTGACTAGCTAAACGTTTACGATGTCAGTGAAACTCTGCAAAATGTCACAGACTCGCTTGAAATCGTCGCCTTCACAACACATTGTACAACCAAGCTACTGATTACTTAATGATGTTATCTTAAATTACTTGATGATGATCTTCGTTCTTCGACCTCTCGATAATGAACGTAGCTTCGCTCCTCTGCAGCAGCAAGAATGATCTTGGCCGAGCGAATCTAACCTCACCGTCGGCCTCGACACTTTATCTCTCTCTCTCTCTCTCACTTTTTTCTAGCCAGTAGATCTCGGACGAACGAGCACTTGTCCTATCTTGGCCATGCAGCGATGCACGCGGGCTTGGCTTGCCCTTGCAAATAAAGTGCAAACGCCGACTCTCATATCGCGCGATTACTCGGCGAGCACACTGCACATAAACTTATTATTGCTCTCGGACACTCTCAAACTGCACTCGCAACGTTACTTTACTTTGCTCTTGGCCGCGAGTTAACCTCTTCGCTTATTTGCGTTTTTGCACGATCGCTTTGCTCGATACGAGGACTCGCTGGTTACTCGCTTTTTTGCGTTTGCTCCACTGGTCCGGATGGCGACAGGTGGTCTACTTTTGCACACCATCGCGTTGTCGTGTCGCATCATGCAGCTGACTCGTGATTATTTTCGTTGTTGATCTTGGTCTCGGCTCTGCTGCTCAGCTGCACTATTTCTTGGCCTGAATACCTACTCAATATGCATGCTACTCGCTTGGCCAGCACGGTATCTCATTGTAATTACGCGTTTTACATGTGGCGCGTGTGAGGGTTGCCTATCCGTAGGCGACAACTGTGACCTCCGTCACAATTTGTGTAAAAATTCCGTAGATATGTGATTTGAAATAGTTGCAGCAACGGCCGCTTGGAGACGTATTTTTTCGCGAATTTCGAAAACGTAAAAAAGTTTTTTCTGATCCTGAATTTTATCGGGCTTACCTCTAATCATTGTTTCACGTGTCATCGAATACATTGGGCATACCTGTTGATATTTTTGTACATGTCCCGTGATTCATGTGATAATTTTCGAATGTGAGATTATCTTCGTGGCATTGCAAGTAACTCCAGTCTATAATATTTTTCTTGTAAGTATAAATTACTTTCAAATCTTTTATTTTACATAATTTTAAGTTTATTGATCTTACCCCTCATCCTAACCTCATTAATTATAAACAAACTTGTAATATATGTAGATATTGGTGAATGTTTGGTGAACAGGTGAAATGGATTCACAGGTACACCATACCCATTTTTTATTTCAAATATTGCATACAAAATTTTGTAAGCATTTATAAATTGTAGTATATTGACAGGATAAGGCAATAATGGACACTTATGTTAATGTTAATGTTAAGTACAGTTTATTAATCAGAGATACAGAGCGATGTCGTATACAAGCGGAGCTCTTGCTTGCGTGTACGCCGGTACGATACTGATTTCCGTACGGAGCTTGATGCGTACGCACACTGCGTGTACACGCATACATACACACTTCGCGACTATGCTACATAAATAATTATATATTTTCCAGCCATCAAATTCAGGGAAAGCTCCTCAACGGAACGTTGGTGATACAAACAACGGAGAACCTCCGGCAGATAACATAGAACCTGCCGTAAATAATAGAGAACCTGCTGCTGAGCTACATCATATTAATACGGTATGATTAACTAATTCTCTTATTTATGATGCTCTTTATTAGCTTATTATAATGTTAAACGTAAATTTGTTTTTATTTATCATAGGGATTACTCGAGTACTTGCACAAAACATCTGAGCGAAGAGTGATCCTGAACCAGTAAGAAAAGTGCTCTTCGATGCAACCTCCACAACCTATGAATGGGAACGTTAGGTCTAAACTCGCCAGATTGGTTCTAAAGAGAGAAAAACATTTCGTAGTAAAGACGATTTCCTCAGATAAAGTACTTGAAAAATTCATGGAAGAAAACATGAAAATACTATCTGCATACAGTGCTTTTCATAAAACGATTTTTTAAATTTCAGAATCACCAAAGACAGATTTATCATTTTAGCTAATGAAATTGAGAGAATTTTTGATCGTGAAAATGCTGCAACATATTTTGTACCATTCCAATCAATAGACAAAGAAGTCATACAACAATCGGGTAAACTACATTATCATTTTGGTTATTTGAAGGATTCTATGAAAGAAGATGATCTTTTGATGCGAAAAGAAATTATAGACATCGATCAGCCAATTATTTCTAGCACTGGTACCTGACAAAATTATATACAAAACAATTTTCCTATCATTTTGTTATAGTTGATCTATTTGATTGCAGACGAAGAAAAGATTAAATGGTTGAGTAAAAATGCGGATCCATGGACTGAAGTCGAAAAATATTAGAGAGATACTTGTAAAATCAAACGAGATCTATTTCTACGTAATGCAGATTTGGCAGTTCATGCCTATTTTGAAAAATTCAAGTGCTTGTCTATGCAACGAGAAAAGGAATTGGTGTATATGTTTTATTTCTTGTTCTCTTTCTCACTGCCTCTCCCTCCATATATCTCTTGTTTTTCAAGCGAATTAGGCTACGAGAAATCAGTTTTACTTGCTCTCTCTCTTTTTCCACGAGATTCGGATTCTCGCTCTGCTGTAGCATTGTGTCCACGGTCTTTTGACGATTCGAGTGCACAGCGAAGTGCAGTGATATGTGATCATAGCTGTTGTAGGTTGCGACGCGTTGTAGCCGCCCTCTTCCCAGTGGTAATCGAGGAGCCCATCCCGACACGCAGTTCCGGATGGAGTTATGGCGCCCGGCGTCTCCCAAGAAGAGCTCCGCAGAGCGTGCCGGAAAATCAAGGAGCACAATGCACCCGGACCAGATGGAGTACCGAACGCAGCGCTGAGGATCGCGGTAGCTACTCGCCCCAACATCTTCCTCCGAGTGTTCACGGCGTGCATGAGGAGCGGCGTTTTCCCGAGGTGCTGGAAGCGACAGAGACTTGTCCTGCTGCTAAAGCCGGGAAAACCACCCGACGAGCCGACCGCCTTTCAGCCAATATGCATGCTGGACGCGGTGGGCAAGATGCTGGAAATGATCATTTGCGACTGCCTGCAGGTCTTCACGGAGAGCTCATCCGGACTCTCAGATCACCAGTTTGGCTTACGGAGGGGTCGTTCCACGATCGATGCCATCGAGACGTTCGTCTCCACGGCCCGTGAGGTGCTCAGGGGCAGGAGGTGGCCCGGCGGAACGAAGGAGTACTGCGCCGTCGTTACGCTGGACGTCAAAAACGCGTTTAATACGGCGCGGTGGACCACCACGCTCACCGCGCTGGAACGCATCGAGACGCCTGCTCACCTGCTGAAAATAATTTCCAAGTATTTTTAAGACAGAGTCCTGGAGTACAGCACAAGCGATGGGCCTGAGGCCGGCAGCGTCACGGCGGGCGTGCCTCAAGGGACGGTCCTGGGTCCGACACTGTGGAACGTGATGTACGACTCTATCCTGGGCCTCAACCTGCAGCGCAGTGTCAACATCGTAGGCTTCGCGGACGACATCGTGCTGGTCGCGGTGGCCAAGCACTTATGGCACATCTAAAACCACCTGAACGCCGCTGTTGCACAGGTTCGAGAGTCACTCTTGCGGCTCGGCCTGGCCACCGCTGATCAAAAAACAGAAGTCCTGCTGCTCACCAGTAGAAAGAGGATGGAATCTATCACCATCACAGTGGGGCACTGCCACATTGAATCGGCTCCCCACATCCAATACCTGGAACTGCGCATCGACGCCAGACTGCGATTCGACGTGCACCTGGCAAAAGTCAGCGAGAAAGCGATGAGCGTGGCCGGAGCTCTGTCAAGAATTGTGCCTAGGACCGGCGGACCCAGGAGCAGCCGAAGAAAGCTGTACGCGAATGTGGTCGACTCCGTCTTGTTCTACGGGGCCCCCATCTGGAGCAGTGCTACAGAGACGCAGGCTTACTTGCGCCAGGTGGAGTCAATCCACTGACGAGCGTACCTGCGCATCATCAGTGGACGCCCGCATCTGTCACACGAGGCCACCTACGTCCTAGCCAGCATACCACCGCTGGCACTACTCGCTGACGAGCGAACTAGACTTTAATAGTGCTTTCATAGTGAGCAAACGTCCGCGGATGTTTGTGGCCATATGTTTAGAATTCACAGAAACACTGATATGACACGATTTCGTGGATATCGCGCACCTCCTGTCGTTTTGAATGGTCTAGGGGAATATTGAAAAATATATGATACGTCGGAAGTAGAATTCAATTTTTTGTATCAGTGCATGTTGCATAGATAGGTAATAAAATACAATACATAAATAAATATAAATTAATATAAATATAAATATAAAAATATTAAAATATGAATATAAATATAAAAATATAAAAGGCATGTGCATACAATACGTAAATAAATATAAATTTTTATATAAATATAGTTGTATAAAATTATGTATCGATAAAATTATATGTATGTGAATTTACTTACGTGGCGAATTAAATAGAAGAGCCATCTCCTCCCATGCTCGGCTTTTAAGTTTTAGGTTAAAATAATGTGGATGATCTTTTCTATACAAAAAAAATCTTCGTTCTACTTCGCGAATGAACACGATGTCGAAATTATCCATCGTTTAGTCAAAATTTAATTCAATTAGTAAGTAAAACCGTATAGATACGTTCGTGTGCTTCTTATTTAACGCTCACGTAGCTTATGCTAAAAAGAAACAAATTTGAAAGCAAGGTTAAATTTGAATTTCTTTTACGCGAAAGCGCAACTTCAAGTGAATAATTAATTAGATCGAGTATTCAATGTGTCAAGCAAGTTAAGAGCGTTCAATGTATTATTTAATTTTTCTTCAAATATATTACAGTTAATTTTGATTTTGAAAAAGGTAAGTAGCATTACTGAAAAATAAGTAAAAAAATTTTTTTTATAATTTTTAAATTCGAAAAATATTGCGAGTTTGAGCATTTTTGCTGAGTGGCGCGCGATTTGAAATTTGAATTTTACTCACAGTGCAGTTTATATAAAAAAATTTATTTGTTCTATTAAAAATGATTTCTAGTTCATTTATATTTTATCAATAATTATTTATTTTAAAAACACTTTAATAACATTGACCGGTGTGTCTCAACTCTCGCGTGTTGCCGTCTGAAAACAGGATCATCTGTTCAGTAAACTGCGTGCCACGCCACACCGCCGCGGCTAGCTTGTCAAGGTGCGTTACGTACGTAAATAGAGCTTTCAACTAAAAGGAAAGCTTATCGCACCAGCCTCTTTAATTTTGATTTTGAAATTGGTAAGTAGAATTACTAAAAAATTAGTAAAAAATTATTTTTTATAATTTTTAAATTCGAAATTTATTTTTTTCGCAAGGGATAACATTTTAAACATAAGTGACATTAATAAGCAGAGGTATGAGTTTGGAGAGTATCACCATTTGTTCCATCAATTAAGAAAAAATAAGGCGAAATTTATTCTCTATATGCGCATGGACATGAGATCTTTCGACTACATATTGACGAAAGTTGGACCTTTTTTAATTAAAAGATGGTGCAACCTTCATGCGGATCCTATTTTTCCGGAGCAAAGACTTGTCGTATGCATGAGGTATAAGCCATTCATTAATTTCACTAAAATATAAGTGATGTCCAAGAGCCTAGGAGGTCTGAGAGTCAAGTTGTTGCCGAAAGGCTCGGGCAGCTGTGAGTCCGCAACGACAATGAAATCGAAGAAGTGCTCGCCCGTGTAATTTTTTGCACTCTTCAATCGGCGAAGAGGTTAATGGGACGAGCATTAAAAATAACAACTCGGATTCACATGTATAGAACATTATACCCAAAGAGCATGATTCCGTGTAATTGGTGCTCTTAGTATATACGTATATGGAGCAAATTTCCTGAAGTGTCCTAGCGCTCTGCCGTGCGGCATTTTTTGCCAAATCACTGAATTTTTAACTCGCTGTAAAAGTATCAAAACGCAACTAAAAAAATAACTAACTGATGCTTTCGATAGGAAATTTTCTCAGATTTGTCATGGTGCAGTCGAATTTTTCAGTAATTTTCATTTTCACAAGAAAAATTAGAAAATAGACCTTCAAGTCCATTTTTCATTTTGATTCCTATTGCACGTGGGTAGCGGAGAGATAATTTTGATTCGTTTCTTGACGGCGTAATTTTTTCTTTTTAATAAAAGCCGATTTTCAGGAAAGAAAACACGGTATCCAAGTATGTAAATCAGTACAACAAAAGTCCTCAAATTTTACTCAGATCCCTTGGGCTCTCCGACTATGAGAAATCGAAATCATTTATATTTAAAATGAAAATATTTACAGATTTTTAGCTACTGGGCAAACATTTAGTGCATTATCATTAAGTTTTCGCATGGGCATCTCTACAGTTCGAGAAATTGTTGTGGAAACTATGGATGTTTTATGGAGTATTTTATTTCAAGTGCACATGCCGATCCCGAAGAGAGAGGACTTTCTTAGAATATCAAATCAATTTCATGCGAAATTCGGGATGCCGCACTGCCTTGGCGCAATAGACGGCCGGCATGTGCGTATCAGAAAACCACGCAAGTCTTACGCCAAGTACTACAATTATAAAAAATATTTTTCTGTTGTGCTACAAGCTTGCGTTGACGCGAATTACAAATATATATGCATTGACGTGGGTGGATATGGTTCCCAGAGCGAATGGATGTACATACAGATTTTCTGATCTAAAGAAAGCATTGGATGAAAAAAAATTCAAAATACCGATGACGAATACAGTTCGAGGTTCTGATTTTCGCATTCCCTATTTTTTTATCGCTGATGGAGCTTATCCGTTATCTGAAAATCTCATGAAACCTTTTCCTGGGAAAAAATTAAGTAGAAGTGAGATTCTTTTCAATCGAAAATTATCGAAAGCTCGAGCTGTAGTCGAAAACGCTTTTGGGTATACATCCCAAAAGTGGCAAATTTATTACACTACAATTCGAACTTCACCTCAAGTAGTTAATAAAATTATCAAAACTACCTGCTTACTACACAACATTCTCATAGACATAGAAGGACACGCTCTCACCGTTGCAAAATTCAAAAAATCGCGACAAAGAAAATAATGAGAATGGAAAAATTATTCGTGAAAAGTTAATTAGTTATTTTAAAAGTAAAAATAAGGTTTATTAAATTTAATTGTTCTTTTCGTTTCTTCTTGTCGTGTTTTACTGAAAGTTTCTTGTTTTATAAAACAGTATATTTAATTATTTTCATATTTAAAGAAACTTATAAATGTAATTAAAGTATACTTTTAGATTAAAAAAAATAAAAATAAATTAATATATTGTTCGGTTTTTTTCTCCATTTTTCGTCGATTGCTCTTCTATGATTGCATGCATCTTGAAAAACACCACACACGCATATACGGTGGTTGCACACGTTAGAGACTACTTAGACGGTATACTACATCTTTTGTTATTGATGAAAGGCGGCCAGTGGCTTGTTACTTTACAAATTGTAATTAAATTGTATTTTTTAAAAAGGATTGGAGTTTAATAAAAAGTATTTATAGAAAAAACTGTTTATGTCCGTTCCCTGGAAATTGTAATTGCTACGTATTGAAATACATTAATTTTATTTTTAATCTGTTGTATTTTTGCAATATGATATGTAGACCTATAGATTAAAACGATTCTGAGAAGACTCCGAGACAGAATAGCTATTCTCCTTGCAAAAAATTTCGAGACGGGTATGTACCGTTGACGACAAGTGCGTATATAGTCGAAAACGACGCGATATCTGGATCACATATTTCGAGCGTACGGGGTTGTGTGTGCATGTGTGTGTGCGTCTCTGTGTGTATGTAGTACCTTGTAGCCAAAGATTTTTATTGTTAAGTGTGGCGCGGCATTCATCCTTCTGTTGCCCCCCCCCCCCCTTTTCTCCTACTTAGTCAAGATTCGACGTCTCGGCCCAGAAGCGTCGGCCAGCGTGCTGCGACACGCATCAATCATTACTCTCTTTTTAGTTGTCGCCTTGTGCACACATAAAGATTCGCCTTGCTTTAATTTTCTTGTCAGCGCCAAACGCTTAACAGTTTTGTTATTTTTACTTACATATAATCTGAATTAGATACAAAAGTTAGATAGCTAGAATTATTAATATAAATATTAATAATAGTTCATTAAATAAATACATAGTGTTCAACTTTCATAAGTAAGTGAAGTGTTTTATTCCTACTTTCCTTCTACCGCCTGATTCGAGCATAGAGAAATATCAACAGGTTATGGGCCCAGCACGCTTCCACTGCGCGCGACTACGGGATTAAAATTGTTTTTTTTTTGTATTTCTTTGTGCTTGTTTGAGGGACGGTTTAGCGAAAGTTTGTTGTGTGGCAATTGTGTTCGTTGCAGCGACAACAGTGGAATAAGCTAGAAATTGATCATCTTTATTGTTGCAGCTAGAAAAATGGAAAACACAAAGTTGAGAAAGGTTTTCTCAACCACAAGAGGTAAGTCTTGTAAAAATATCATTGATTGAAAAATGGCAGTGTGAGAGGAAAAAAAAAACGCGTGTTCGTTTGTTTTGGTCTTTGCTTGAACGTTCAAATTCTCGGAAAGTCGAATGCGCGCGCGAACACGAGTGTCGGTTGCTGTGGCTGAGAAGTGGTGCCGATCGCGATGTATTGTTGTTCGTAGTTGAGCATACGGCTATAGTGGTGTGTGTGTATGTATGTGCGCATGTGCTGCGGCTCGTTTCGATGCGTACTCATGTGTGTGTCCCGTGTGTATTGCTTCGAGTGTGAGTCGCTGCGCATGCTGCATGTATATGTGCTCGGGATACATGCCCATTTGGTGCGTACTTTCGCACGTATCGAGTAAGATTGTGCGCTGCGTATGTGTGGTATCGTGAGTTCCGAAACACGTGTACCGGCAAGCGACCGATATGAATGCATTTTTATTAATAAATATAAACTCCATGTTATCGTGTGTTCCAAGACATGCATGTGTTTATTTTATTTAAAAATAGATGAGTTTAGTTAGAATATTTACATGATAGACAAAAGTTATAAAGAGTGATTAGATTAGAAACTAGTGAATTTTGGATGTTACTATTATAGATGAAAGGACGCTTCAAGCCTTCATTCTCACCCAGTACGCGACATTCGACATCGGCGACGAGCCCATCTCCTTAGAACTCAACGGAGAGACGGTTTTCGTCTGCACCGAGTCTGGGGAGAGACACGAGGTGACAGACATCTCTGATGAGACCAGGCGAATCGTCGCCGCATCCATCGCCTCGACACCGATCGAAGTGCGTCAAGTCGACGAGCATCAAGCCGACAAGCATCAGATCGACGAGCGTCAGGACGACGAGCTTCAGGACGACGAGCTTCAGGACGACGAGCGTCAGGATGACAAGCGTCAGGACGACGGCCGGGATTTATCGAGAAAACGTCAAGTTGACGAAGTTGAAGCGTCAAATGAGCTGGCTGAGATGGCAAATGAACTTAATGCTAAAATCGCTGGTAAATCCACACCTCGTATCAAAAAGTCGATTACAATCAAATGCTCGAATGGTAACTTTAAATCTAATCCTTCTGATTTCAACGCAGTGCTAGAAAAGGAAAATGCAGAAGTTAGAGAGAAGCTGAAAACTTGCGACAATTCTTCTACGGTTGCGAGGGAGCTTTCTAATTACATGTTTGACCAGTTTTCCAATTTTTCGCAGCAGGTGCTCGACAAGTTAGAAAGATTGACCGAACGATGCAATAAATTGGAAAGAGATCGTCCTGAAGGTTTGGTAAGAGATTCAAATCAATATCAAAATATGAGCAGAGACATGATTTCGCAGACAATTAGAGAAGAAATGAGCCGTTACAGAGAAAATTCAAGCAGGCTAGATGTATCTGATAAAATACAGATACAAGTGTCGAGTGGAGAGAGCTCGAGTAAGAGAAACTATAAATTGACAAATGAAATTAGTTATGAAATATTTTATGATTTTCTCTCTTCTGAGCTCACTCTATGTGATCTACTTTACGTTATCGATTCTGTAAACGGTCGAGAGAAAAATCTCTCTGAAGAACAGCTAGAAAAGAATAAAATTAGGGTAAGAGATTTAATCATCAACAGAATTGATATCTCTTATTATTCTCAAGTATCACATCTGCGAGATCCTGTCAAACTGCTAGAGAAAATAAAAGAGCTAAAGCTGAACGAAACCGCCATTACTCCTTCAGTCCTTCGAAAACGTCTGTACAATATCAGGTATAACCCACACAAAGAAAAAGCCTCGGCTTTCTGGGATAGATTCGATAATTTAGTTATGACGTTCAATAGAAGCCCTGGTGTACAAGACCTTTCTTTGGACGAGGGATGCCTTGTTCGATGCTATAGTTCATGCAATACCACAAGTTAGAGATACACAATGCCTGCATAAATTCTCAACTGGAAAACTACTGTCTATTCCTCAATTAAAAGAGTACATTACTCAACAGGAGTCTGCAAAACTAGAAAAGCTAGAAGGCCAAAAGCTCGAGGTACCATCGGCCGCAGTTGTCAAGGTCCTGCACAATCCCGGCGAGAGACCTTGTTACACCTGTGGCAACAAGGAACATCAGGCCAAGGATTGTACCCGTGCAGGCCCCATGTGTTATCGCTGTAGGAGATATGAGGGACACGTATCCACCAAGTGCCCCTACAGTGATGCACAAATCAACGGTTTCAAAAGGAAAGGTAATGACTTTAAATCTGATAATAGAGGTGGTGGATTTGCTAGAAATAATTATAATAAAAGGAAAGCTAGACATGAGGATAAACCCCAACAGAACAAGAGAGCTAGATTTGAAAAGCCAAGAGGTGACCAGAATGATAAGCCTCGTAAATCAAACGATAGCTCGAATCCAAGCTCATCACCGCCCCGAGATCAAAGTACGTCAATTTTAATTAATAAACCTACTTGTTTGTCAACAAAGCTAGATGTTAATGCTTGTAGTAGTAGTAATAGTAGTTGTTTTGAATTAGCGCGGGCGAGCCCGAGCCCTTCAGACCGTTGGAGTCAGCACTGGGCGCTCGACTCGAGCGCAGCGCTTCCTTCCGCCCCGCGCAGCGAAGCGCGTCGTCACTGTCGTTGGAGAGATCAACGCGCGAACACCGTTCGCGACCGTGCTTCTACGACGCGACAATTGTCATTTCAGTTAATAAAAACTTTTGTACACGTAATAATTTTTTGTGCTTATCAATAAATTGTTTGTCAACCTGAGCCGCTTCGGTTTTGTGTGTCGTGCTTGTGTGCTCTCCTCCCAGCCTTACTAAACAGTAGTAGTAGTACTATTAGTAATTTAACTAAATTTATTGCTGACTCGGGAGCTACAGAGCACATGACCAACTCTAGACTGATATTCAAATCGCTTGATACCGATGCCGATTTGAAGATCACCTGTGCCAATAAAAATGAAGCCGCTTCATTTAGATCGGAGGGAGTGGGTACTGTGGCCGCATCTCAATGCGAGAAAAGCTACATGTTAGATGGCGTCATATGCGCCATCACATTGTCTGAAAATTTATTGTCGCTCCGACGATTTGTGGATCAGGGAATGACAATATTTTTAGACAATGAGCGCATTGACATTTTTGACCCGCTATCGAATCAAATATTAATGTCCGGTATTTATGAAAGGCCCTATTGGATAGTTGAGCTCGAAACTAACTACAACTCCCAAAATAGACTAGCTAGAAAGAATAAAATCTGCACTTATCT
The DNA here is from genome assembly GCA_034770305.1 of Trichogramma dendrolimi. Taxonomy (NCBI): domain Eukaryota; kingdom Metazoa; phylum Arthropoda; class Insecta; order Hymenoptera; family Trichogrammatidae; genus Trichogramma; species Trichogramma dendrolimi. Next base: position 133,900 of record JAPMIB010000118.1, on the reverse strand, counting down.
GTCCACGAGAAAACGCAATTACAACTCTGAGCCCACAAAAACTACTGTTAGATCGAACTCTTTAGCGACTTCGCAAAGTAACACGATAGCTCGAGATGTCGAAATGATTGAAATTATGGAAAAGGAATCAGCTCTCAGTAGATCAGAACCAAACATATGCGAGTCCACTGAGGGTGGTCGGAGATCGATCAGCGTTGAGCCGTGCTTGACGATGCCCGACTTCGAACATACTTTAAAGGACCGGAAAATTACTGTTTTGCGCGATATCCAAAGCTCAGGGAACGAGATGATTAGTGATGCTAGACAACTTAATGTCCTGTCCGAAAACAAAGCTCTTTTGTGGCATGTCAGACTAGGACATGCATCATTGAAATATCTTGTGGAATTTCAAAAACAATTTCCCGATCTTGAAGATCTATCAAAGATAAAGTTTGATAGTACACAGCTAGAATGTGAGGTATGTACGGTGTCGAAGTTCAACAAATTGCCGTTTAAATCTGTTAGAAAGCGAGCTTCAAGGCCACTTGAAATCATCCATGCTGATGTCATGGGGCCTATAAGTCCAGTCAGTCACTCGAAACGATATCGCTTCATCTCAGTCTATGTAGATGATTTCTCCCGGTTAGCCATTGCATATCCCATGAAAAATCTGATTCGAGCGAATGTCTTGACTCATTTTTGATCAGCTCTAGAAACTTGTTGGGACGTGATGAGAAATTTTGCTACCTCAGGTGCGACCAAGGTACTGAGTTTACAGGCAATAAAACTCTTTCAGTGCTGGAAAAATACGGAGCTGAACTGCAATTGGCCAGTCTTGATACACCGGAACATAATGGTACCGCCGAACGTTTCAATCAAACTATACAACGAAAAGTTAGATCGTTCATGTTTGACTCGTGTCTTCCAGCAAATATGTGGGACCTGGCATTGAATGCTGCAACATTCGTGTATAATAGAACCCCTCACAGCTCGAATGACATGATTGCTCCTTTACAAAAATTTAGTCCTGACTGTAAGCTAAATCTCAATCAGATCAAAAGATTTGGTTGCTTGGCTTATATGAAAGTTCAAAGACATCGAGGCACTAAATTTTCCCAGATAGGCACACGAGTAATTCTTGTTGGATACACTCCTACTGGGTATATATTATACAGACCAGAGGAAGGTAAATGTTATGAAAGTCGAGATGTTAGATTCAATGAAAAGCTAGCGTATGGCGACAAATACGATAACAAGGAAGTGCTTGATTTGAGAAACTCTATGTTGGATATTAATAAAGATAGCTGGTTTGTAAAGTTTGACGAAATAAACAATGAGTTGATGAAAACGGAGGGAGAGAAGCAACCTGCTGGTTGTCCTCTTGAAATTCCCTCGACTGCGCATAATGATTTGTCAGAGACAGACACTGATACGACAGAGTTCGAAGAAAACTATGCGGAAAGCTATAATGTTCGAGCACTCATCACAAAAGTTATGAAAGAACCAGCGTCCTTCAGAAAAGCTATGTCATCTAAAAATCGTGAACAGTGGTCAGAAGCTATTGAGTCGGAGCTTGACGCAATGAATGAAAATCAAGTCTGGAAATTAGTAGATCGACCAGTAAGCTCGAAAGGAAAACGACCCAATTTCATTGATTCCAGGTGGGTGTTCAAACGCAAACTTGGAGTTAATGGTGAGATAAAATACAAAGCACGACTTGTATGCAGAGGTTTCAGAGATCAGAATTATTATGAGCTTGATGAAACATATGCACCGGTGTCCCGTATGCAAATCATTCGAGCTACATTCGCAATCATCAATAAGTTGGACTTGGAAGTTTGTCAGCTGGACGTGAAAACTGCGTTTTTGAATGGCACGCTGGAAAGTGATGTTTTCATGGAAATTCCTGAGGGCTTAAAATGTTCTGATGAAGTTAGAAAGAATAAAATTTGTAAGCTGGAACGAGCACTTTATGGCTTGAAAGTTAGTCCGAAAAGATGGAATGAAAAATTTACACAAGTAGCAAGGAAGCTCGGTCTGACTACTCACGATAGTGAACCATGTCTCTTTACCTGGAGAGAAAAACGAGAAATTCCTGTTATTGCTGTTGTATGTAGATGATATGCTCATAGTAAGCAATGACAGTGTGAAAATGCATGAAATTAAAACTTCCTTAATGTTAGAGTTCAAAATGACTGATTTAGGCGTGCCTCGAACTTTCCTCGGTATAGAAATTGCTAGAGATCGTAAAAATCGCACGTTATCACTTACACTGGAAGAATATATTGTCAAACTGCTAGACAGGTTCGGGTATTGTGATATGTATACTAGGGTGGTCCACTTTTTCAAAAATTTTTTGTATCTCGGGGGATCCATCGGAATCTGAAAGTTTGAGGTTTAAAATGAAGTTTCCTTTAAACGAGAAGTCAAATAAATGATTTTAGATGGTGTCGATGGATTTTTGAAGTTTAAAAACGTGCTCCTAAAAAGGAGCAAAATCGGGCAACCATTCGATTTATTTCAAACTTTGTTCAGAGTGTGAAAATGATCTTAACAATACATTTTCTTACGTATTTTTTGTCTGCGGAATCGAATGCCGTAGTTAGTTTTGACCTAGGAGCACCATTTCATTGAAAAAAATACACTTTTTCGATCGTTCTTTTTCGCAAATTTCGCAAAGTTCATTTTCGAGCGAGCGTCAAATGAACAGAAAAAATCTAGAAAATTTTTTGACACCACCAAAATTTAGGATTTTTTATTACAAATCCAATGGTATATATAGATACACTTTAAAATTATTTTAATGTCGAAAAAGCACGATTTTATCCCAAAAAACGATATTAAAAAATGGAAAAATGGAAAAATATATTCGTTTCTTCAAGAAAATGGCTGAGTATAATCACTCATGAGAATAATTGAATAAAACTATCTGATACGTTTTTTTCTCACCTTTCAAACGCTGTTTTCAGAGTTAAAAAGTTCGCAAAATTCACCGAGATACAGCTGTTTTTGTACGATGCACTTTTTTTGCTTAAAAATCTGCTTTTCTGGTTTTTTAATGAATAGAGCCAGCTCAGAATTATTGAATTTTAAGCAAAAAAAGTGCATCGTACAAAAACAGCTGTATCTCGGTGAATTTTGCGAATTTTTTAACTCTGAAAACGGCGTTTGAAAGGTGAGAAAAAAACGTATCAGATAGTTTTATTCAATTATTCTCATGAGTGATTATACTCAGCCATTTTCTTGAAGAAACGAATATATTTTTCCATTTTTCCATTTTTTAATATCGTTTTTTGGGATAAAATCGTGCTTTTTTGGCATTAAAATAATTTTAAAGTGTATACTTATACATACCGTTGAATTTGTTATAAAAAATCCTAAATTTTGGTGGTGTAAAAAAATTTTCTAGATTTTTTCTGTTCATTTGACGCTCGCTCGAAAATGAACTTTGTCGAAATTTGCGAAAAAGAACGATCGAAAAAGTGTATTTTTTTCAATGAAATGGTGCTCCTAGGTCAAAACTAACTACGGCATTCGATTCCGCAGACAAAAATACGTAAGAAAATGTATTGTTAAGATCATTTTCACACTCTGAACAAAGTTTGAAATAAATCGAATGGTTGCCCGATTTTGCTCCTTTTTAGGAGCACGTTTTTAAACTTCAAAAATCCATCGACACCATCTAAAATCATTTATTTGACTTCTCGTTTAAAGGAAACTTCATTTTAAACCTCAAACTTTCAGATTCCGATGGATCCCCCGAGATACAAAAAATTTTTGAAAAAGTGGACCACCCTAATGTATACTCAGCGAACGCCAATGATTACAAATCAAGTTGCCAACCGAGAGAGAAAAGCTCGAGAGGAAAGAAATAAGGAGTCGCAAGAAATAAACAGCGAAAACTGTTCTTATCGTGCTCTTGTCGGTTCTTTACTTTATCTAGCTGGAACTGTTCGTCCTGATATATCATATACCGTGAATGTCTTAAGTCGACATCAAACTAATCCTACAGATGCTGAATGGAAAGCAGCCCAGCGAATATGTTGATATCTAAAACATACGAAAAATGTTGGACTAAAATTCACAGGAAAGCTCGATTCGCTAGAAGGCTACTCAGATGCAAGCTTTGCTGATTGCAAGGACTCCCTGACTACGAGAGGATACGTTGTCAAATTATTTGGCGATGCAATATCGTGGAAAACCAAGAAACTGCCATTCGTATCGCTGTCTACCTGTGAGGCAGAGTATGTAGCGATGAGTATTGCCTGTCAAGAATTAATAGGACTGCATCAATCTATAGAACTTATGTTAGAACGTAAATTTACCCCGATGCTATTGCATTGCGACAATAAAGCCAGCGCTCTGGTAGGATGTAGTAATAAACTTAGACATGTAGTGGAAATTAAATATCATTACGTTAGAGAGTGTGTTGCCAAAGAATTAATAAAAATTAGTTGGATATGCTCGAAAGATCAGTTAGCTGATACTTTTACAAAACCTTTATCTCTGAAGCTACACAATAAAATTTTATGCTAGAGTAATTTTTTTGTTTGTTTCAGGGTCCAACTGATAGAAGGGATGATACCACGGGAGGGAGTGTTAAGTGTGGCGCGGCATTCATCCTTCTGTTGCCCATCCCCCCTTTTCTCCTACTTAGTCAAGATTCGACGTCTCGGCCCAGAAGCGTCGGCCAGCGTGCTGCGACACGCATCAATCATTACTCTCTTTTTAGTTGTCGCCTTGTGCACACATAAAGATTCGCCTTGCTTTAATTTTCTTGTCAGCGCCAAACGCTTAACAGTTTTGTTATTTTTACTTACATATAATCTGAATTAGATACAAAAGTTAGATAGCTAGAATTATTAATATAAATATTAATAATAGTTCATTAAATAAATACATAGTGTTCAACTTTCATAAGTAAGTGAAGTGTTTTATTCCTACTTTCCTTCTACCGCCTGATTCGAGCATAGGGAAATATCAACATTTATATATAGATCGAGATTGAAGAAATCAAAATACCAATACCGCGGCTGATTTACGCTCATACGCTTAGAGGGGAAAGGTACCTTAAACCTACATTTATAAAAAATTTATTAAAAATAAAGAGAATAAATTTTTTTTGGATTATACAGAGAAAACTCTGTTTTTTCCACTCTTTTTCCAACGTTTTTCACTCAGGAATATGAAAATTAAGGTCCCAGTCACCATAGAACCCTCCTCAATGAAGCAAGCCCCCAGTCCTGGGAGGTACCCCTGTGCCGTAGGATCCAGCTAGAACCGATGATTCAATCCTGATCATTGGGGTCTCATTTTGTTCATTAGATATGTGGTTACAAACGCAAGCACTTTCAGATTTTTTAATTAGTTATACCCAATTTGCCAGCCACATATACACATTTATTCATTAATATCATATAAAATACAATTATGCTAGGGATATAGCCTAAAAAAGTACAAATTTTGTCTAATACCTATGAAAGTGCTTGCGTTTGTAGCTATTTTTGTGTAGAACAACTCCTGAAAGTTTCAGCTCAATTGCTCAAACGGTTCACATAGAAAGTTACGGCAACAGAGCAATTTTGAGATGAAACGTAACTGCCCAAAGTTGAAAAAACAAAAATACACCAATACATGTCATAATGATACTCTCATGTCACTGAGGCTGCTTAAAATTTTTTGGACAATAAAAAACAGTAATTAAATTTGAATTTTCAACATATTGGACCCACAAGGATAATGTTCAATTACCCTAGACAGCCACACAAAGCCAAATGCGCCAATTTCATTACTACATTTTATAATTTGTATTAAAATATTAGTATACGCTAATATGGGTTTTATGTGGAAACTGGTAACTAAGTTTATTATGTCCAAATCAACTTTTCACACAATATGCACAATCTCATATAAGAACTTGAACCCAGTCCTCTACCATTCACTAACATTCATAAAACATTAATCACTGGATCTATAATTGGAAATAAAATCACTCAAAATTGATCAATTATCACTAATCTTGTTTATCACATGCAACAAACAATAATATATATGATGCAGTCATGTACACATACATAAAGTACAGTGACATACATATACACTGATGTATATGTCAATTTACATATGTACTGCTGTACTTTTTGAATTTGAAGTGTCAAAAATGTCACATTTTCATAAAAAGCTATTGGAACTTCTTCATAGCTTTATTATGAAACACTATGTGGAGTTGGAAAGATATAATTGCACTCTACATATACTTTTTTCACCTTCAAAAAAATGTAATTTTTAGCCATTGGAAAATCAAGATAGCAGACTGTTGTTGACATTTAATCCGGGCTCGCGCACGAAAGTGAGAGAGACAGTAGATATACCGAAATCACGTGCTGCGAGTGGTGGCGTTACTGTACACCTACAGCCATGTACACAAACAAATTTCTGCTGGATGCATTATAACCTAAGAATAAAACGAGTAACAGATGGCGCTACCAACTTATGAAGGTCCGGAGATTCATGAAAGAACGGCAATGTTTTTTTTTGTCGTTTTATTCATTTATGCTTGTAATAATCATAAAAGTATCGGTACTAAATAGGCTGTACCTCTCGATAAAATCAAAATTAAAAAATTCTGAATACGGTACTGGAAAGCTGAGAAAAAATCCTATTGGAAAAGTCAATAAGCAAAAAAAATTTTTTTTGAAATTTTAGGTACTTTTCCCCCCTTAATGAGCGATGTTAATCGAAATGCGTACCAAAGCCCCTTTAACATTAAAAAAATATGTTTGACGCGTCGAAGAGCTGCTCTCTCGTCTCTTATAAGGCATGAAAATACACGGAATTTTAAAATGCATAATGCAAGCTGTGTACACTAAAGATTTGATCTATATAGCATTATTTGCAGGTAAGTAACGCGCTCAAATAATAATCTAGTCTTATCTGGCACTAGCACTAGAGGGGCGCGCGTTTCGTACAATATAACCAGAGCAACATGAGTAGCAAATGCGTGCTTCTTTGGTTCAATTGTACTTGCATATACACTCCGCAACAAAATTATCGCAACAAAAAATTTCATCGAAATTTTGTCGATTTTCAAATGCTTGTATCTTGGGCTATATCTATCGTATCGACACGCTTTTTTTTTAATTTCTTGGAAATTTTGTCTTCTTTAAATCTAGATAGACTACGATAAGATTTGAGTTAATGTCCAGTTACCAGCAGTATTTGAGCGCGACACTAAAAATTACTGAAAAAAATTGACTGTTTGAACGTGTACCAGTACCACAGTAATTTTTTCATCAAAATCTTACATATACCATCGCAAAGTACTCTTTTCAATGAGTAATTTAAAAAAAAAAGACCTCTCTACGATTTTTTTAACGCCCTGTAGGTCAATTTGAAGGTACAATTTGTGTACGCAAAATGCCCAGAAAATCGTGTTGATTTCAGCTAAACCAGGGATTTTACGTACTTTAAATGGTACCTTCAAAACGACCTACAGGGCGTTAAAAAAATCGTAGAGAGGTCTTTTTTTTTTAATTACTCGTTGAAAAGAGTACTTTGCGATGGTGTATGTAAGATTTCGAAAAAAAATTACTGTGGTACTGGTACACGTTCAAACAGTCAATTTTTTCAGTAATTTTTAGTGTCGCGCTCAAATACTGCTGGTAACTGGACATTAACTCAAATCTTATCGTAGTCTATCTAGATTTAAAGAAGACAAAATTTCCAAGAAATTAAAAAAAAAGCGTGTCGATACGATAGATATAGCCCAAGATACAAGCATTTGAAAATCGACAAAATTTCGATGAAATTTTTTGTTGCGATAATTTTGTTGCGGAGTGTATATATCTTCGAACATACATGTATAATGGTGATTGTAGTTTCTAATTGTAAAAACAAATGCTTCTTTCATGGTTAGTTTTTCATGAGAAAGCAACGACCGCACTACACAATATGAGTTCATCAGACTTTGATGAAAAACTCATCCAAGAGGTACAGAAAAGACCAGAGCTTTATAAAAAAAAATCATCCTGGTTATTTGAAAAGCAAGGCAAAAAGCAAAGAGTGGGAGAAAATCGCCATCTTACTCAATTCCGACAGTAAATATATTTAATTTTTTTACATACATGTATATTTGATTTTTTACGTATATTTAAATATCAGATGAAGAGCGAAGCGCGCTCCTCAATTCGCGTATTCTTTTCAATGAAGCGGCGAATTTAATTATCGCTTAACTACTTAACTTAATAGTATTATTTATGTGTGGTTAATTTTCAGAGGACACGTTGATGAAGAAGTGGAAATCATTCACTGCCAAATTCAAGAGAGAGTACGACAAGACTCAGAGGAGGTCGAGCGACGGAGCAGAGAGTATCTACAAAAGCGACTGGAACCTTTATACTTCTCTCCTATTTTTGAAGGACACTGTTGTCCCTGAAGAAACGGAGAGTAATTTGAAAGCGTTGTTCGACAATCAAGCGGTCGACGACGAAGACGACGAAGACGACGACGGTGACGACGACGCAGAGCTTTTGGAGATTGCGCATCATTTCAATATGCGGAAATCCAATCCCACAAGTCGTCAAAATTTTTCAACGCCGCCCGTTACTCCGAAAAGAAGAGCAACTCTTCACAGCGAAAACGATGACTACGATGTGGGGCAAACTGAAATTTCGCTGAATGATACAGCTTCCGGCAAAATGAGATTTTTCCAGACGTTGATTCCTCATGTCATGGGAATAAAACCAGAAGATGAGCTGAGTTTTCGAAACGATATCCACGATATAATTCAGGTATACGCCCATCCGAATGCGGCAGATAGAAAAAAAAGGAAGACACCGGCCACTTTGAGCTTGACCTCCATGCAAGGTATGTTAAAACCTCTCTTACTCTCTCGGATTTCTTATATTAGAATTCGATTATTATTATATATAGTTGATGAAGGTTATGTGTAAAACTAACCAAGCATTTGAAAGTTTCAGGAACTATTGATTTGGTGAGAAGCCCGAAATCCCATCTTCCCATTCGTAGAAAGAAAGAGAACGATGAAGAAAGAGGTAATCAGATTTTAAATTGTATTTTTTCAATTTTTAATATTCCTAAATACATAAAATTTATGTGATATTTTAGAGAATCTTAAGAGAGATGTGAAGACACTGAAGAGAAAAATCTCAGAAATGGAAAGTAAAAATCAGCAACCAAAATATAACTATCCGAGCTTTTGTGAACAGCCTTGCATGATGGACGCGAACTTTAATGATCCACTGACTGAACAATGTACTAGCCAGAATCATTTTTACGTCAATTCATCGTTCCGTTGATCACCTGAACGTCGCTATGGAGGAACCTATACACCGGTAACTTCCTCTACCTGGGCTGTCCCGACCACATTATTTCGACCCTCATCTCCGGAGCGCCGCCACCGTCGAGCTTACTCTCCTATGCCTCTGTCAACATATGCTGCTCCAACCTCAATAATTTCACGGTCATCTCTTGAGCGCAGTAATCCGTTAGCGACTCCAACTTACAACTGCCTACCACCCACCCTAATAGCTCGATCGACCTTGGCCATCTCTGCTACTCCGAGCTCATCAATTTCACGATTATCTCCTGAGCGCCGCCATCGTCGAGCCTTCACTCCGATGACTTCCTCGAACTCTACTGCTCCAACCACACCATATCACCGCTCGTCTCCTGATCACCGACATCGTCCAGCCTATACTCCGATGTCGTTGTCGACCTCCACTGCTACAACCACACCATTTCAACGCTCATCTCCTGAGCACCGCCATCGTCAAGCCTTCACTCCGATGTCATTGTCAACATGCTCTGCTCGTACACCAATAGCGACTGCAACGAATAATCGTCTGTCTCTCTCTCTGTCTGCTCGATCGACTTCTGCTACTCCAAACTCTCGTCGATAATTTTTACGTTTGAATATGTATTTTTTGAATTCAGTTAGTTCATTTTTTAGTTCAGGTAAGTTTAAGTTATCATTTGCCAAATGTAAAATGAATAAAGTTATCGTTATCATTATCCAAACTATTGTTGTCACTATCTCGAGTAAAAGAAATGTAAAAAACACGCTGGGATCTGTGAATATGCTCGTTTCCACGTATATGCGCAAAAATCGCGAATATGCTCGTATTTGTGACTGTATATGCTCGTATCTGCGTATAGGCGCGAATCTGATTGCGAAGAAGTATGTGGGTGTATATCTGGACGTCTTTGCGAATCTGATCATATCCTTGGATATCGATACAGATCTACGAATCTAATTACGTCTTCAGATATTTAAGAATTCAATCGTATTCGTGAACATGTAAAATACTCGTGAATCATATCGCATCCACAAATTGACACGATCCGATTGTCTTGACAGACTTTTACGAATCTAATAGTGTCTATGGGTATGGGAAAAAATTCTCAAATCTTATCTTATCTGTGGATTTTTTCCAATTTTATTGGATGCGTGGATGTTTGGAAGTATCTACGAATCCGATGGTTTTCTCGGACATTCACGACTTATCGTATCCTCGAATACTCTTGGGTACTGAGGGATAGCGACAAATGTGATTGCTTGCGTAGATTCTCGCGTATATTAGTGGGTACTGATGGATGTGATATTTTTGTGGATTCTCACGAATACATTCGCTCACGCAGATTGTTGTCACTGATTTCGAATTAAATCGTGCATACAGTCATTCGGAGGAAGATTATAATTTTATCGCTTACACTGAAAAATGCAGATCTTGCTGAATTCAATTGTATTTGGGTATATGGAATCGCCATAAAAACAAGGAAATAATATGAAAAAAACTATAAATCAAAATTTACTAGTAGAGTCTATTGAAAATTATTCTTTTTAGGACAAAGTTGATAACTTTGATTAGGTGAAACTCGAATTTTCCAGGTTGGTCTATCTCACACAGATGCAACAGCTGAGTAAATTTCATTTGAATCGCCATGAAAACACAGAAATAATATGAAAAAAACTATTAATCAAATTTTACTAGTCGAGTCCATTGAAAATTATTCTTTATAGGACAAAGTTGATACATTTGATTGGGTTAATCTCGAATTTTTCAGGTTGGTCTATCTCACACAGTTGCAATAGCTGAGTAAATTTCATTGATTCGTCATAAAAATCAGGAAATAATATGAAAAAAACCATAAATAAAAATTTACTAGTCGAGTCTATTAAAAATTATTCTTTTTAGAAAAAAGTTGATAATTTTGATTGTGTGGAACTCGAATATTTTTGGTTGGTCTATCTCACACTGTTGCAATAGCTGAGTAAATTTCATTGAATCGCTCCAAAAACACAATGCAATATGGAAAAAACTATAAATCAAATTTTACTAGTCGAGTCCATTAAAAATTATTCTTTTTAGGACAAAGTTGATAATTTTGATTGGGTGAAACTCGATTTTTTTTGGTTGGTCTATCTCACACAGATGCAACAGCTGAGTAAATTTCATTTGAATCGCTCTAAAAAAACAGAAATAATATGAAACAATTTATGAATCAAAATTTACTGATCGAGTGGGATAAAAATTGTTCTATTTAGGACGAAGCTGGAAATATTGATTGGGTAGATCTCGAAGTTCTCAGGTTGGTCTATCTCACATAGTTGCAATAGCTGAGTAAATTTCATTTGAATCTCTATAAAAACACAAAAATAATATGAAAAAAACTAGAAATCAAAATTTACTAATTGAGTCTATTGAAAATTATTCTTTTTAGGACAAAGTTGATAATTTTCATTGGATGTATCTCAAATTTTTCAGGTTGGTCTATCTCACACAGTTGCAATAGCTGAGTAAATCTCGTCTGAATCGCCATAAAAACAAGGAAATAATATGAAAAAAAACTATAAATCAAAATTTGTTAGTAGAGTCTATTGAAAATTATTCTTTTTAGGACAAAGTTGATAATTTTGATTAGGTAAATCTCGAATTTTTTTGGTTGGTCTGTCTTACACAGTGGCAATAGCTGACTAAATTTCATTTCAATCGCTCTAATAAAAAAGAAATAATATGAAAAAATTTATGAATCAAAATTTACTGATCGATTGGGGTAAAAATTATTCTATTCAGGACGAAGCTGGAAATATTGATTGGGTGAATCTCGAATTTTTCAGGTTGGTCTAACTCACATAGTTGCAATAGCTGAGTTCATTTCATTGAATCGCCCCAAAAACACAGAATAAAATAAAAAAAACTTTATCAAAATTTACTAGTTAAGTCTATTAAAAATTATTCTTTTTAGGACAAAGTTGATAATTTTGATTGGGTGAATCTCGAATTTTTTTGGTTGGTCTATCTTACACAGTGGCAATAGCTGACTAAATTTCATTTGAATCGCTCAAAAAAAACAGAAATAATATGAAACAATTTATGAATCAAAATTTACTGATCGAGTGGGATAAAAATTGTTCTATTTAGGACGAAGCTGGAAATATTGATTGGGTAAATCTCGAATTTTTCAGGTCGGTCTAACGCACACAGTTGCAATAGCTGAGTGAATTTCATTGAATCGTCATTAAAACACAGAAAAAATATGAAAAAAACTAGAAATCAAAATTTACTAGTCGAGTCTATTGAAAATTATTCTTTTTAGAAAAAAGTTGATAATTTTGATTTTGTGGAACTCGAATTTTTTTGGTTGGTCTATCTCACACCGTTGCAATAGCTTAGTAAATTTCATTGAATCGCTCCAAAAACACAACGCAATATGGAAAAAACTATAAATCAAATTTTACTAGTCGAGTCCATTGAAAATTATTCTTTTCAGGACAAAGTTGATCATTTTGATTTGGTTTATCTCGAATTTTTCAGGTTGGTCTATCTCACACAGTTGCAATAGCTAAGTGAATTTCATTTGAATCGCCATGAAAACACAGAAATAATATGAAAAAAACTAGTAATCAAAATTTACTAGTCGAGTCCATTGAAAATTATTCTTTTCAGGACAAAGTTGATAATTTTCATTGGATGTATCTCGAATTTTTCAGGTTGGTCTATCTTACACAGTGGCAATAGCTGACTAAATTTCATTTGAATCGCTCTAAAAAAACAGAAATAATATGAAACAATTTATGAATCAAAATTTACTGATCGAGTGGAATAAAAATTGTTCTATTTAGGACGAAGCTGGAAATATTGATTGGGTGAATCTCGAATTTTTCAGGTCGGTCTATCTCACACAGTTGCGATAGCTGAGTGAATTTCATTAAATCGTCATAAAAACACACAAATAATATGAAAAAAACTAGAAATCAAAATTTCTTAGTTGAGTCTATTGAAAATTATTCATTTTAGGACAAAGTTAATAATTTTGATTGGGTGAATCTCGCATTTTTCAGGTTGGTCTATCTCACACAGATGCAACAGCTGAGTAAATTTCATTTGAATCGCCCTAAAAACACAGAAATAATATGAAAAAAACTTTATTAAAATTTACTTGTTGAGTCTATGGAAAATTATTTTTTTTAGGACAAAGTTGATAACTTTGATTGGGTGAATCTCGAATTTTCCAGGTTGGTCTATCTCACACAGTTGCATTAGCTAAGTGAATTTCATTGGAATCGCCATGAAAACACAGAAATAATATGAAATAAACTATTCATCAAAATTTACTAGTCGAGTCCATTGAAAATTATTCTTTTCAGGACAAAGTTGATAATTTTCATTGGATGTATCTCGAATTTTTCAGGTTGGTCTATCTCACACAGTTGCAGTAGCTGAGTAAATTTCATTGAATCGTCATAAAAACCAGGAAATAATATGAAAAAAACCATAAATCAAAATTTACTAGTCGAGTCTATTGAAAATTATTCTTTTTAGAAAAAAGTTGATAATTTTGATTGGGTGAATTTATAATTTTTTTGGTTGGTCTATCTAACACAGTGGCAATAGCTGACTAAATTTCATTTGAATCGCTCTAAAAAAACAGAAATAATATGAAACAATCTATGAATCAAAATTTACTGTTCGAGTGGGATAAAAATTGTTCTATTTAGGACGAAGCTGGAAATATCGATTGGGTAAATCTCGAATTTCTCAGGTTGGTCTATCTCACATAGTTGCAATAGCTGAGTAAATTTCATTTGAATCTCTATAAAAACACAAAAATAATATGAAAAAAACTATAAATCAAAATTTAATAGTTGAGTCTATTGAAAATTATTCATTTTAGGACAAAGTTAATAATTTTGATTGGGTGAATCTCGAATTTTTCAGGTTGGTCTAACTCACATAGTTGCAATAGCTGAGTTCATTTCATTGAATCGCCCCAAAAACACAGAAATAAAATAAAAAAAACTTTATCAAAATTTACTAGTTAAGTCTATTAAAATTATTCTTTTTAGGACAAAGTTGATAATTTTGATTGGGTGAATCTCGAATTTTTTTGGTTGGTCTATCTTACACAGTGGCAATAGCTGACTAAATTTCATTTGAATCGCTCAAAAAAAACAGAAATAATATGAAACAATTTATGAATCAAAATTTACTGATCGAGTGGGATAAAAATTGTTCTATTTAGGACGAAGCTGGAAATATTGATTGGGTGAATCTCGAATTTTTCAGGTCGGTCTAACGCACACAGTTGCAATAGCTGAGTGAATTTCATTGAATCGTCATTAAACACACAAAAATATGAAAAAAACTAAATCAAAATTTACTAGTTCGAGTCTATTGAAAATTATTCATTTTAGGACAAAGTTAATAATTTTGATTGGGGTGAATCTCGAATTTTCAGGTTGGTCTAACTCACATAGTTGCAATAGCTGAGTTCATTTCATTGAATCGCCCCAAAAACACGAAATAAATAAAAAAAACTTTATCAAAATTTACTAGTTAAGTCTATTAAAAATTATTCTTTTTAGGACAAAGTTGATAATTTTGATTGGGTGAATCTCGAATTTTTTGGTTGGTCTATCTTACACAGTGGCAATAGCTGACTAAATTTCATTTGAATCGCTCAAAAAAAACAGATAATATGAAACAATTTATGAATCAAAATTTACTGATCGAGTGGGATAAAAATTGTTCTATTTAGGACGAAGCTGGAAATATTGATTGGGTGAATCTCGAATTTTTCAGGTCGGTCTAACGCACACAGTTGCAATAGCTGAGTGAATTTCATTGAATCGTCATTAAAACACAGAAAAAATATGAAAAAAACTAGAAATCAAAATTTACTAGTCGAGTCTATTAAAATTATTCTTTTAGAAAAAAGTTGATAATTTTGATTTTGTGGAACTCGAATTTTTTTGGTTGGTCTATCTCACACCGTTGCAATAGCTTAGTAAATTTCATTGAATCGCTCCAAAAACACAACGCATATGGAAAAAACTATAAATCAAATTTTACTAGTCGAGTCCATTGAAAATTATTCTTTTCAGGACAAGTTGATCATTTTGATTTAGTTTATCTCGAATTTTCAGGTTGGTCTATCTCACACAGTTGCAATAGCTAAGTGAATTTCATTTGAATCGCCATGAAAACACAGAAATAATATGAAAAAAACTAGTAATCAAAATTTACTAGTCGAGTCCATTGAAAATTATTCTTTTCAGGACAAAGTTGATAATTTTCATTGGATGTATCTCGAATTTTTCAGGTTGGTCTGTCTTACACAGTTGCAATAGCTGAGTAAATTTCATTCAATCGCCCCAAAAACACAGAAATAATATGAAAAAAACTTTATCAAAATTTACTAGTTAAGTCTATTGAAAATTATTCTTTTTAGGACAAAGTTGATAATTTTGATTGGGTGAATCTATAATTTTTTTGGTTGGTCTATCTAACACAGTGGCAATAGCTGACTAAATTTCATTTGAATCGCTCTAAAAAAACAGAAATAATATGAAACAATTTATGAATCAAAGTTTACTGATCGAGTGGGATAAAAATTGTATTATTTAGGACGAAGCTGGAAATATCGATGGGTAAATCTCTAATTTCTCAGGTTGGTCTCTCTTACATAGTTGCAATAGCTGAGTAAATTTCATTTGAATCTCTATAAAAACACAAAAATTATGAAAAAAACTATAAATCAAAATTTAATAGTTGAGTCTATTGAAAATTATTCATTTTAGGACAAAGTTAATAATTTTGATTGGGTGAATCTCGAATTTTCCAGGTTGGTCTATCTCACACAGTTGCATTAGCTCAGTGAATTTCATTTGAATCGCCATAAAACACAGAAATAATATGAAAAAAACTATTCATCAAAATTGACTAGTCGAGTCCATTGAAAATTTTTTTTCAGGACAAAGTTGATAATTTTCATTGGATGTATCTCGAATTTTTCAGGTTGGTCAATCTCACACAGTTGCAGTAGCTGAGTAAATTTCATTGAATCGTCATAAAAACCAGGAAATAATATGAAAAAATTTATGAATCAAAATTTACTGATCGAGTGGGATAAAAATTATTCTATTTAGGACGAAGCTGGAAATATTGATTGGATGTATCTCGAATTTTTTTGGTTGGTCTATCTTACACAGTTGCAATAGCTGAGTTAATTTCATTGAATCGCCCCAAAAACACAGAAATAATATGAAAAAAACTTTATCAAAATTTACTAGTTAAGTCTATTAAAAATTATTCTTTTTAGGACAAAGTTGATAATTTTGATTGGGTGAATCTCGAATTTTTTTGGTTGGTCTATCTTACACAGTGGCAATAGCTGACTAAATTTCATTTGAATCGCTAAAAAAAACAGAAATAATATGAAACAATTTATGAATCAAAATTTACTGATCGAGTGGGATAAAAATTGTTCTATTTAGGACGAAGCTGGAAATATTGATTGGGTGAATCTCGAATTTTTCAGGTCGGTCTAACGCACACAGTTGCAATAGCTGAGTGAATTTCATTGAATCGTCATTAAAACACAGAAAAAATATGAAAAAAACTAGAAATCAAAATTTACTAGTCGAGTCTATTGAAAATTATTCTTTTTAGAAAAAAGTTGATAATTTTGATTTTGTGGAACTCGAATTTTTTTGGTTGGTCTATCTCACACCGTTGCAATAGCTTAGTAAATTTCATTGAATCGCTCCAAAAACACAACGCAATATGGAAAAAACTATAAATCAAATTTTACTAGTCGAGTCCATTGAAAATTATTCTTTTCAGGACAAAGTTGATCATTTTGATTTAGTTTATCTCGAATTTTTCAGGTTGGTCTATCTCACACAGTTGCAATAGCTAAGTGAATTTCATTTGAATCGCCATGAAAACACAGAAATAATATGAAAAAAACTAGTAATCAAAATTTACTAGTCGAGTCCATTGAAAATTATTCTTTTCAGGACAAAGTTGATAATTTTCATTGGATGTATCTCGAATTTTTCAGGTTGGTCTGTCTTACACAGTTGCAATAGCTGAGTAAATTTCATTGAATCGCCCCAAAAACAAGAAATAATATGAAAAAAAACTTTATCAAAATTTACTAGTTAAGTCTATTGAAAATTATTCTTTTTAGGACAAAGTTGATAATTTTGATTGGGTGAATCTATAATTTTTTTGGTTGGTCTATCTAACACAGTGGCAATAGCTGACTAAATTTCATTTGAATCGCTCTAAAAAAACAGAAATAATATGAAACAATTTATGAATCAAAATTTACTGATCGAGTGGGATAAAAATTGTTTTATTTAGGACGAAGCTGGAAATATCGATTGGGTAAATCTCGAATTTCTCAGGTTGGTCTATCTTACATAGTTGCAATAGCTGAGTAAATTTCATTTGAATCTCTATAAAAAAAAAAAAATAATATGAAAAAAACTATAAATCAAAATTTAATAGTTGAGTCTATTGAAAATTATTCTTTTCAGGACAAAATTGAAAATTTTCATTGGATGTATCTCGAATTTTTCAGGTCGGTCTAACGCACACAGTTGCAATAGCTGAGTGAATTTCATTGAATCGTCATAAAAACCAGGAAATAATATGAAAAAAACCATAAATCAAAATTTACTAGTTGAGTCTATTGAAAATTATTCTTTTTAGGACAAAGTTGATAATTTTGATTGGGTGAATCTCGAATTTTTCAGGTCGGTCTAACGCACACAGTTGCAATAGCTGAGTGAATTTCATTGAATCGTCATTAAAACACAGAAAAAATATGAAAAAAACTAGAAATCAAAATTTACTAGTCGAGTCTATTGAAAATTATTCATTTTAGGACAAAGTTAATAATTTTGATTGGGTGAATCTCGAATTTTTCAGGTTGGTCTAACTCACATAGTTGCAATAGCTGAGTTCATTTCATTGAATCGCCCCAAAAACACAGAAATAAAATAAAAAAAACTTTATCAAAATTTACTAGTTAAGTCTATTAAAAATTATTCTTTTTAGGACAAAGTTGATAATTTTGATTGGGTGAATCTCGAATTTTTTTGGTTGGTCTATCTTACACAGTGGCAATAGCTGACTAAATTTCATTTGAATCGCTCAAAAAAAACAGAAATAATATGAAACAATTTATGAATCAAAATTTACTGATCGAGTGGGATAAAAATTGTTCTATTTAGGACGAAGCTGGAAATATTGATTGGGTGAATCTCGAATTTTTCAGGTCGGTCTAACGCACACAGTTGCAATAGCTGAGTGAATTTCATTGAATCGTCATTAAAACACAGAAAAAATATGAAAAAAACTAGAAATCAAAATTTACTAGTCGAGTCTATTAAAAATTATTCTTTTTAGAAAAAAGTTGATAATTTTGATTTTGTGGAACTCGAATTTTTTTGGTTGGTCTATCTCACACCGTTGCAATAGCTTAGTAAATTTCATTGAATCGCTCCAAAAACACAACGCAATATGGAAAAAACTATAAATCAAATTTTACTAGTCGAGTCCATTGAAAATTATTCTTTTCAGGACAAAGTTGATCATTTTGATTTAGTTTATCTCGAATTTTTCAGGTTGGTCTATCTCACACAGTTGCAATAGCTAAGTGAATTTCATTTGAATCGCCATGAAAACACAGAAATAATATGAAAAAAACTAGTAATCAAAATTTACTAGTCGAGTCCATTGAAAATTATTCTTTTCAGGACAAAGTTGATAATTTTCATTGGATGTATCTCGAATTTTTCAGGTTGGTCTGTCTTACACAGTTGCAATAGCTGAGTAAATTTCATTGAATCGCCCCAAAAACACAGAAATAATATGAAAAAAACTTTATCAAAATTTACTAGTTAAGTCTATTGAAAATTATTCTTTTTAGGACAAAGTTGATAATTTTGATTGGGTGAATCTATAATTTTTTTGGTTGGTCTATCTAACACAGTGGCAATAGCTGACTAAATTTCATTTGAATCGCTCTAAAAAAACAGAAATAATATGAAACAATTTATGAATCAAAGTTTACTGATCGAGTGGGATAAAAATTGTATTATTTAGGACGAAGCTGGAAATATCGATTGGGTAAATCTCTAATTTCTCAGGTTGGTCTATCTTACATAGTTGCAATAGCTGAGTAAATTTCATTTGAATCTCTATAAAAACACAAAAATAATATGAAAAAAACTATAAATCAAAATTTAATAGTTGAGTCTATTGAAAATTATTCATTTTAGGACAAAGTTAATAATTTTGATTGGGTGAATCTCGAATTTTCCAGGTTGGTCTATCTCACACAGTTGCATTAGCTCAGTGAATTTCATTTGAATCGCCATAAAAACACAGAAATAATATGAAAAAAACTATTCATCAAAATTGACTAGTCGAGTCCATTGAAAATTTTTCTTTTCAGGACAAAGTTGATAATTTTCATTGGATGTATCTCGAATTTTTCAGGTTGGTCAATCTCACACAGTTGCAGTAGCTGAGTAAATTTCATTGAATCGTCATAAAAACCAGGAAATAATATGAAAAAATTTATGAATCAAAATTTACTGATCGAGTGGGATAAAAATTATTCTATTTAGGACGAAGCTGGAAATATTGATTGGATGTATCTCGAATTTTTTTGGTTGGTCTATCTTACACAGTTGCAATAGCTGAGTTAATTTCATTGAATCGCCCCAAAAACACAGAAATAATATGAAAAAAACTTTATCAAAATTTACTAGTTAAGTCTATTAAAAATTATTTTTAGGACAAAGTTGATAATTTTGATTGGGTGAATCTCGAATTTTTTTGGTTGGTCTATCTTACACAGTGGCAATAGCTGACTAATTTCATTTGAATCGCTCAAAAAAAAACAGAAATAATATGAAACAATTTTGAATCAAAATTTACTGATCGAGTGGGATAAAATTGTTCTATTAGGACGAAGCTGGAAATATATGTTGGGTGAATCTCGAATTTTTCAGGTCGGTCTAACGCACACAGTTGCAATAGCTGAGTGAATTTCATTGAATCGTCATTAAAACACAGAAAAAATATGAAAAAAAACTAGAAATCAAAATTTACTAGTCGAGTCTATTGAAAATTATTCTTTTTAGAAAAAAGTTGATAATTTTGATTTTGTGGAACTCGAATTTTTTTGGTTGGTCTATCTCACACCGTTGCAATAGCTTAGTAAATTTCATTGAATCGCTCCAAAAACACAACGCAATATGGAAAAAAACTATAAATCAAATTTTACTAGTCGAGTCCATTGAAAATTATTCTTTTCAGGACAAAGTTGATCATTTTGATTTAGTTTATCTCGAATTTTTCAGGTTGGTCTATCTCACACAGTTGCAATAGCTAAGTGAATTTCATTTGAATCGCCATGAAAACACAGAAATAATATGAAAAAAACTAGTAATCAAAATTTACTAGTCGAGTCCATTGAAAATTATTCTTTTCAGGACAAAGTTGATAATTTTCATTGGATGTATCTCGAATTTTTCAGGTTGGTCTGTCTTACACAGTTGCAATAGCTGAGTAAATTTCATTGAATCGCCCCAAAAACACAGAAATAATATGAAAAAAACTTTATCAAAATTTACTAGTTAAGTCTATTGAAAATTATCTTTTTAGGACAAAGTTGATAATTTTGATTGGGTGAATCTATAATTTTTTTGGTCTATCTAACACAGTGGCAATAGCTGACTAAATTTCATTTGAATCGCTCTAAAAAAAACAGAAATAATATGAAACAATTTATGAATCAAAATTTACTGATCGAGTGGGATAAAAATTGTTTTATTTAGGACGAAGCTGGAAATATCGATTGGGTAAATCTCGAATTTCTCAGGTTGGTCTATCTTACATAGTTGCAATAGCTGAGTAAATTTCATTTGAATCTCTATAAAAAAAAAAAATAATATGAAAAAAACTATAAATCAAAATTTAATAGTTGAGTCTATTGAAAATTATTCTTTCAGGACAAAATTGAAAATTTTCATTGGATGTATCTCGAATTTTTCAGGTTGGTCTATCTCACACAGATGCAGTAGCTGAGTAAATTTATTGAATCGTCATAAAAACCAGGAAAAATATGAAAAAAACCATAAATCAAAATTTACTAGTTGAGTCTATTGAAAATTATTCTTTTTAGGACAAAGGTTGATAATTTTGATTGGGTGAATCTCGAATTTTTTGGTTGGTCTATCTTACACAGTGGCAATAGCTGACTAAATTTCATTTGAATCGCTCAAAAAAAACAGAAATAATATGAAACAATTTATGAATCAAAATTTACTGATCGAGTGGGATAAAAATTGTTCTATTTAGGACGAAGCTGGAAATATTGATTGGGTGAATCTCGAATTTTTCAGGTCGGTCTAACGCACACAGTTGCAATAGCTGAGTGAATTTCATTGAATCGTCATTAAAACACAGAAAAAATATGAAAAAAACTAGAAATCAAAATTTACTAGTCGAGTCTATTGAAAATTATTCTTTTTAGAAAAAAGTTGATATTTTTGATTTTGTGGAACTCGAATTTTTTTGGTTGGTCTATCTCACACCGTTGCAATAGCTTAGTAAATTTCATTGAATCGCTCCAAAAACACAACGCAATATGGAAAAAACTATAAATCAAATTTTAGTCGAGTCCATTGAAAATTATTCTTTTCAGGACAAAGTTGATCATTTTGATTTAGTTTATCTCGAATTTTTCAGGTTGGTCTATCTCACACAGTTGCAATAGCTAAGTGAATTTCATTTGAATCGCCATGAAAACACAGAAATAATATGAAAAAAACTAGTAATCAAAATTTACTAGTCGAGTCCATTGAAAATTATTCTTTTCAGGACAAAGTTGATAATTTTCATTGGATGTATCTCGAATTTTTCAGGTTGGTCTGTCTTACACAGTTGCAATAGCTGAGTAAATTTCATTGAATCGCCCCAAAAACACAGAAATAATATGAAAAAAACTTTATCAAAATTTACTAGTTAAGTCTATTGAAAATTATTCTTTTTAGGACAAAGTTGATAATTTTGATTGGGTGAATCTATAATTTTTTTGGTTGGTCTATCTAACACAGTGGCAATAGCTGACTAAATTTCATTTGAATCGCTCTAAAAAACAGAAATAATGAAACAATTTATGAATCAAAATTTACTGATCGAGTGGGATAAAAATTGTATTATTTAGGACGAAGCTGGAAATATCGATTGGGTAAATCTCTAATTTCTCAGGTTGGTCTATCTTACATAGTTGCAATAGCTGAGTAAATTTCATTTGAATCTCTATAAAAACAAAAATAATGAAAAAACTATAAATCAAAATTTAATAGTTGAGTCTATTGAAAATTATTCATTTTAGGACAAAGTTAATAATTTTGATTGGGTGAATCTCAAATTTTCCAGGTTGGTCTATCTCACACAGTTGCATTAGCTCAGTGAATTTCATTTGAATCGCCATGAAAACACAGAAATAATATGAAAAAAACTATTCATCAAATTGACTAGTCGAGTCCATTGAAAATTTTTCTTTTCAGGACAAAGTTGATAATTTTCATTGGATGTATCTCGAATTTTTCAGGTTGGTCAATCTCACACAGTTGCAGTAGCTGAGTAAATTTCATTGAATCGTCATAAAAACCAGGAAATAATATGAAAAAATTTATGAATCAAAATTTACTGATCGAGTGGGATAAAAATTATTCTATTTAGGACGAAGCTGGAAATATTGATTGGATGTATCTCGAATTTTTTTGGTTGGTCTATCTTACACAGTTGCAATAGCTGAGTTAATTTCATTGAATCGCCCCAAAAACACAGAAATAATATGAAAAAAACTTTATCAAAATTTACTAGTTAAGTCTATTGAAAATTATTCTTTTCAGGACAAAGTTGATAATTTTCATTGGATGTATCTCGAAATTTTCAGGTTGGTCTATCTCACACAGTTGCAATAGCTAAGTGAATTTCATTTGAATCGCCATGAAAACACAGAAATAATATGAAAAAAACTAGTAATCAAAATTTACTAGTCGAGTCCATTGAAATTATTCTTTTCAGGACAAAGTTGATAATTTTCATTGGATGTATCTCGAATTTTTCAGGTTGGTCTGTCTTACACAGTTGCAATAGCTGAGTAAATTTCATTGAATCGCCCCAAAAACACAGAAATATATGAAAAAACTTTATCAAAATTTACTAGTTAAGTCTATTGAAATTATTCTTTTTAGGACAAAGTTGATAATTTTGATTGGGTGAATCTATAATTTTTTTGGTTGGTCTATCTAACACAGTGGCAATAGCTGACTAAATTTCATTTGAATCGCTCTAAAAAAACAGAAATAATATGAAACAATTTATGAATCAAAATTTACTGATCGAGTGGGATAAAAATTGTTTTATTTAGGACGAAGCTGGAAATATCGATTGGGTAAATCTCGAATTTCTCAGGTTGGTCTATCTTACATAGTTGCAATAGCTGAGTAAATTTCATTTGAATCTCTATAAAAAAAAAAAAATAATATGAAAAAAACTATAAATCAAAATTTAATAGTTGAGTCTATTGAAAATTATTCTTTTCAGGACAAAGTTGAAAATTTTCATTGGATGTATCTCGAATGTTTCAGGTTGGTCTATCTCACACAGATGCAGTAGCTGAGTAAATTTTATTGAATCGTCATAAAAACCAGGAAATAATATGAAAAAAACCATAAATCAAAATTTACTAATTGAGTCTATTGAAAATTATTCTTTTTAGAAAAAAGTTGATAATTTTGATTGGGTGGAACTCGAATTTTTTTTGGTCAGTCTATCTCACACAGATGCAACAGCTGAGTAAAATTCATTTGAATCGCTTTAAAAAAACAGAAATAATATGAAAAAATTTATGAATCAAAATTCACTGATCGAGTGGGATAAAGATTATTCTATTAGGACGAAGCTGGAAATATTGATTGGGTGGAACTGGAATTTTGTTAGTTGGTCTATCTCACACAGATGCAAGAGCTGAGTAAATTTCATCTGAATCGCTTTAAAAAAACAGAAATAATGTGAAAAAATTTATGAATCAAAATTAACTGATCGAGTGGGATAAAAATTATTCTATTTAGGACGAAGCTGGAAATATTGATTGGGTGAATCTCGAATTTTTTTGGTTGGTCTATCTCACACAGTTGCAATAGCTGCGTAAATTCCATTGAATCGCTCCAAAAACACAATGCAATATGGAAAAAACTATAAATCAAATTTTACTAGTCAAGTCCATTGAAAATTATTCTTTTCAGGACAAAGTTGATAATTTTGATTTGGTTAATCTCGAATTTTTCAGGTTGGTCTATCTCACACAGTTGCAATAGCTAAGTGAATTTCATTTGAATCGCCATGAAAAACAGAAATAATATGAAAAAACTAGTAATCAAAATTACTATCGAGTCCATTGAAAATTATTCTTTTCAGGACAAAGTTGATAATTTTCATTGGATGTATCTCGAATTTTTCAGGTTGGTCTATCTTACACAGTTGCAATAGCTGAGTAAATTTCATTGAATCGTCATAAAAACAAGGAAATAATATGAAAAAAACTAGAAATCAAATTACTAGTTGAGTCTATTGAAAATTATTCTTTTTAGGAAAAAGTTGATAATTTTAAATGGGTGGAACTCGAATTTTGTTGGTCAGTCTATCTAACACAGATGCAACAGCTGAGTAAAATTCATTTGAATCGCTTTAAAAAAACAGAAATAATATGAAAAAATTTAAGAATCAAAATTCACTGATCGAGTGGGATAAAAATTATTCTATTTAGGACGAAGCTGGAAATATTGATTGGGTGGAACTCAAATTTTGTTGGTTGGTCTATCTCACACAGATGCAAGAGCTGAGTAAATTTCATCTGAATCGCTTTAAAAAAACAGAAATAATATGAAAAAATTTATGAATCAAAATTAACTGATCGAGTGGGATAAAAATTATTCTATTTAGGACGAAGCTGGAAATATTGATTGGGTGAATCTCGAATTTTTCAGGTTGGTCTAACTCACATAGTTGCAATAGCTGAGTTCATTTCATTGAATCGCCCCAAAAACACAGAAATGAAAAAAAAACTTTATCAAAATTTACTAGTTAAGTCTATTGAAAATTATTCTTTTAGGACAAAGTTGATAATTTTGATTGGGTGAATCTCGAATTTTTTTGGTTGGTCTATCTTACACAGTGGCAATAGCTGACTAAATTTCATTTGAATCGCTCTAAAAAAAGAAATAATATGAAACAATTTATGAATCAAAATTTACTGATCGAGTGGGATAAAAATTTCTATTTAGGACGAAGCTGGAAATATTGATTGGGTGAATCTCGAATTTTTCAGGTCGGTCTATCTCACACAGTTGCGATAGCTGAGTGAATTTCATTGAATCGTCATAAAAACACACAAATAATATGAAAAAACTAGAAATCAAAATTTCTTAGTTGAGTCTATTGAAAATTATTCATTTTAGGACAAAGTTAATAATTTTGATTGGGTGAATCTCGCATTTTTCAGGTTGGTCTATCTCACACAGATGCAACAGCTGAGTAAATTTCATTTGAATCGCCCTAAAAACACAGAAATAATATGAAAAAAACTTTATTAAAATTTACTAGTTGAGTCTATGGAAAATTATTTTTTTTAGGACAAAGTTGATAACTTTGATTGGGTGAATCTCGAATTTTCCAGGTTGGTCTATCTCACACAGTTGCATTAGCTAAGTGAATTTCATTTGAATCGCCATGAAACACAGAAATAATATGAAAAATTTATGAATCAAAATGCACTGATCGAGTGGGATAAAAATTATTCTATTTAGGACGAAGCTGGAAATATTGATTGGGTGGAACTCGAATTTTGTTGGTCGGTCTATCTCACACAGATGCAACAGCTGAGTAAAATTCATTTGAATCACTTTAAAAAAACAGAAATAATATGAAAAAATTTATGAATCAAAATTCACTGATCGAGTGGGATAAAATTATTCTATTTAGAGACGAAGCTGGAAATATTGATTGGGTGGAACTCGAATTTTTCAGGTTGGTCTATCTTACACAGATGCAAGAGCTGAGTAAATTTCATCTGAATCGCTTTAAAAAACAGAAATATATGAAAAAATTTATGAATCAAAATTAACTGATCGAGTGGGATAAAATTATTCTATTTAGGACGAAGCTGGAAATATTGATTGGGTGAATCTCGAATTTTTCAGGTTGGTCTATCTCACACAGATGCAACAGCTGAGTAAATTTCATTTGAATCGCCCTAAAAACACAGAAATAATATGAAAAAAACTTTATTAAAATTTACTAGTTGAGTCTATGGAAAATTATTTTTTTTAGGACAAAGTTGATAACTTTGATTGGGTGAATCTCGAATTTTCCAGGTTGGTCTATCTCACACAGTTGCATTAGCTAAGTGAATTTCATTTGAATCGCCATGAAAACACAGAAATAATATGAAAAAACTATTCATCAAAATTTACTAGTCGAGTCTATTGAAAATTATTCTTTTTAGAAAAAAGTTGATAATTTTGAATGGGTGGAACTCGAATTTTTTTTGGTTGTCTATCTCACACAGTTGCAATAGCTGACTAAATTTCATTTCAATCGCTCTAAAAAAAAAGAAATAATATGAAACAATTTATGAATCAAAATTTACTGATCGAGTGGGATAAAAATTGTTCTATTTAGGACGAAGCTGGAAATATTGATTGGGTGAATCTCGAATTTTTCAGGTCGGTCTATCTCACACAGTTGCGATAGCTGAGTGAATTTCATTGAATCGTCATAAAAACACACAAATAATATGAAAAAAACTAGAAATCAAAATTTCTTAGTTGAGTCTATTGAAAATTATTCATTTTAGGACAAAGTTAATAATTTTGATTGGGTGAATCTCGCATTTTTCAGGTTGGTCTATCTCACACAGATGCAACAGCTGAGTAAATTTCATTTGAATCGACCTAAAAACACAGAAATAATATGAAAAAAACTTTATTAAAATTTACTAGTTGAGTCTATGGAAAATTATTTTTTTTAGGACAAAGTTGATAACTTTGATTGGGTGAATCTCGAATTTTCTAGGTTGGTCTATCTCACACAGTTGCATTAGCTAAGTGAATTTCATTTGAATCGCCATGAAAACACAGAAATAATATGAAAAAATTTATGAATCAAAATTCACTGATCGAGTGGGATAAAAATTATTCTATTTAGGACGAAGCTGGAAATATTGATTGAGTGGAACTCGAATTTTGTTGGTCGGTCTATCTCACACAGATGCAACAGCTGATTAAAATTCATTTGAATCGCTTTAAAAAAACAGAAATAATATGAAAAAATTTATGAATCAAAATTCACTGATCGAGTGGGATAAAAATTATTCTATTTAGGACGAAGCTGGAAATATTGATTGGGTGGAACTCGAATTTTTCAGGTTGGTCTATCTTACACAGTTGCAATAGCTGAGTAAATTTCATTGAATCGTCATGAAAACAAGGAAATAATATGAAAAAAACTAGAAATCAAAATTTACTAGTTGAGTCTATTGGAAATTATTCTTTTTAGGAAAAAGTTGATAATTTTAAATGGGTGGAACTCGAATTTTGTTGGTCGGTCTATCTCACACAGATGCAACAGCTGAGTAAAATTCATTTGAATCGCTTTAAAAAAACAGAAATAATATGAAAAAATTTATGAATCAAAAGTAACTGATCGAGTGGGATAAAAATTATCCTATTTAGGACGAAGCTGGAAATATTGATTGGGTGAATCTCGAATTTTTCAGGTTGGTCTATCTCACATAGTTGCAATAGCTAAGTGAATTTCATCTGAATCTCTATAAAAACACAAAAATAATATGAAAAAAACTATAAATCAAATTTTACTAGTTGAGTCTATGGAAAATTATTTTTTTTAGGACAAAGTTGATAACTTTGATTGGGTGAATCTCGAATTTTCCAGGTTGGTCTATCTCACACAGTTGCATTAGCTAAGTGAATTTCATTTGAATCGCCATGAAAACACAGAAATAATATGAAAAAATTTATGAATCAAAATTTACTGATCGAGTGGGATAAAAATTATTCTATTTAGGACGAAGCTGGAAATATTGATTGGATGTATCTCGAATTTATCAAGATGGTCTATCTGACACAGTTGCAATAGCTGAGTAAATTTCATTTGAATCGCCATAAAAACAAGGAATTAATATGAAAAAAACCATAAATCAAAATTTACTAGTCGAGTCTATTGAAAATTATTCTTTTTAGAAAAAAGTTGATAATTTTGATTGGGTGGAACTCGAATTTTTTTTGGTTGTCTATCTCACACAGTTGCAATAGCTGAGTAAATTTCATTTCAATCGCTCTAAAAAACAGAAATAATATGAAAAAATTTATGAATCAAAATTTACTGATCGAGTGGGGTAAAAATTATTCTGTTTAGGACGAAGCTGGAATTATTGATTGGATGTATCTCGAATTTATCAAGATGGTCTATCTGACACAGTTGCAATAGCTGATAAATTTCATTTGAATCGCCATAAAAACGGAAATCATATGAAAAAAACTAGAAATCAAAATTTACTGGTTAAGTCTATTGAAATTAATCTTTTTAGGAAAAAGTTTATAATTTTAAACGGGTGGAACTCGAAATTTGTTGGTCGGTCTATCTCACACAGATGCAACAGCTGAGTAAAATTCATTTGAATCGCTTTAAAAAACAGAAATAATATGAAAAATTTATGAATCAAAATTAACTGATCGAGTGGGATAAAAATTATTCTATTTAGGACGAAGCTGGAAATATTGATTGGGTGAATCTCGAATTTTTCAGGTTGGTCTATCTCACATAGTTGCAATAGCTAAGTGAATTTCATCTGAATCTCTATAAAAACACAAAATAATATGAAAAAAAACTATAAATCAAATTTTACTAGTCGAGTCCATTGAAAATTATTCTTTTCAGGACAAAGTTGATCATTTTGATTTGGTTAATCTCGAATTTTTCAGGTTGGTTCATCTCACACAGTTGCAATAGCTAAGTGAATTTCATTTGAATCGCCATGAAAACACAGAAATAATATGAAAAAAACTATTCATCAAAATTGACTAGTCGAGTCCATTGAAAATTTTTCTTTTCAGGACAAAGTTGATAATTTCATTGGATGTATCTCGAATTTTTCAGGTTGGTCAATCTCACACAGTTGCAGTAGCTGAGTAAATTTCATTGAATCGTCATAAAAACCAGGAAATAATATGAAAAATTTATGAATCAAATTTACTGATCGAGTGGGATAAAATTATTCTATTTAGGACGAAGCTGGAAATATTGATTGGATGTATCTCGATTTATCAAGATGGTCTATCTGACACAGTTGCAATAGCTGAGTAAATTTCATTTGAATCGCCATAAAAACAAGGAATTATATGAAAAAAACCATAAATCAAAATTTACTAGTCGAGTCTATTGAAAATATTCTTTTTAGAAAAAGTTGATAATTTTGATTGGGTGGAACTCGAATTTTTTTGGTTGTCTATCTCACACAGTTGCAATAGCTGAGTAAATTTCATTTCAATCGCTCTAAAAAACAGAAATAATATGAAAAAATTTATGAATCAAAATTTACTGATCGAGTGGGGTAAAAATTATTCTGTTTAGGACGAAGCTGGAATTATTGATTGGATGTATCTCGAATTTATCAAGATGGTCTATCTGACACAGTTGCAATAGCTGAGTAAATTTCATTTGAATCGCCATAAAAACAAGGAAATAATATGAAAAAAACTAGAAATCAAAATTTACTGGTTAAGTCTATTGAAAATTAATCTTTTTAGGAAAAAGTTTATAATTTTAAATGGGTGGAACTCGAATTTTGTTGGTCGGTCTATCTCACACAGATGCAACAGCTGAGTAAAATTCATTTGAATCGCTTTAAAAAAACAGAAATAATATGAAAAAATTTATGAATCAAAATTAACTGATCGAGTGGGATAAAAATTATTCTATTTAGGACGAAGCTGGAAATATTGATTGGGTGAATCTCGAATTTTTCAGGTTGGTCTATCTCACATAGTTGCAATAGCTAAGTGAATTTCATCTGAATCTCTATAAAAACACAAAATAATATGAAAAAAACTATAAATCAAATTTTACTAGTCGAGTCCATTGAAAATTATTCTTTTCAGGACAAAGTTGATCATTTTGATTTGGTTAATCTCGAA
Organism: Trichogramma dendrolimi; assembly: GCA_034770305.1. Classification (NCBI taxonomy): domain Eukaryota; kingdom Metazoa; phylum Arthropoda; class Insecta; order Hymenoptera; family Trichogrammatidae; genus Trichogramma; species Trichogramma dendrolimi. The sequence goes on along the minus strand of JAPMIB010000118.1, from coordinate 103,308 downwards.
TTTTTCAGGTTGGTCTATCTCACACAGTTGCAATAGCTAAGTGAATTTCATTTGAATCGCCATGAAAACACAGAATAATATGAAAAAAACTAGAAATCAAAATTTACTAGTCGAGTCCATTGAAAATTATTCTTTTCAGGACAAAGTTGATAATTTTCATTGGATGTATCTCAAATTTTTCAGGTTGGTCTATCTTACACAGTTGCAATAGCTGAGTAAATTTCATTGAATCGTCATAAAAACAAGGAAATAATATGAAAAAAACTAGAAATCAAAATTTACTAGTTGAGTCTATTGAAAATTATTCTTTTTAGGAAAAAGTTGATAATTTTAAATGGGTGGAACTCGAATTTTGTTGGTCGGTCTATCTCACACAGATGCAACAGCTGAGTAAAATTCATTTGAATCGCTTTAAAAAAACATAAATAATATGAAAAAATTTATGAATCAAAATTCACTGATCGAGTGGGATAAAAATTATTCTATTTAGGACGAAGCTGGAAATATTGATCGGGTGGAACTCGAATTTTGTTGGTTGGTCTATCTCACACAGATGCAAAAGCTGAGTAAATTTCATCTGAATCGCTTTAAAAAAACAGAAATAATATGAAAAAATTTATGAATCAAAATTAACTGATCGAGTGGGATAAAAATTATTCTATTTAGGACGAAGCTGGAAATATTGATTGGGTGAATCTCGAATTTTTCAGGTCGGTCTATCTCACACAGTTGCGATAGCTGAGTGAATTTCATTGAATCGTCATAAAAACACACAAATAATATGAAAAAAACTAGAAATCAAAATTTCTCAGGTGAGTCTATTGAAAATTATTCATTTTAGGACAAAGTTAATAATTTTGATTGGGTGAATCTCGCATTTTTCAGGTTGGTCTATCTCACACAGATGCAACAGCTGAGTAAATTTCATTTGAATCGCCCTAAAAACACAGAAATAATATGAAAAAAACTTTATTAAAATTTACTAGTTGAGTCTATGGAAAATTATTTTTTTTAGGACAAAGTTGATAACTTTGATTGGGTGAATCTCGAATTTTCCAGGTTGGTCTATCTCACACAGTTGCATTAGCTAAGTGAATTTCATTTGAATCGCCATGAAAACACAGAAATAATATGAAAAAAACTATTCATCAAGATTTACTAGTCGAGTCCATTGAAAATTATTCTTTTCAGGACAAAGTTGATAATTTTCATTGGATGTATCTCGAATTTTTCAGGTTGGTCTATCTCACACAGTTGCATTAGCTCAGTGAATTTTATTTGAATCGCCATGAAAACACAGAAATAATATGAAAAAAACTATTCATCAAAATTGACTAGTCGAGTCCATTGAAAATTTTTCTTTTTAGGACAAAGTTGATAATTTTCATTGGATGTATCTCGAATTTTTCAGGTTGGTCAATCTCACACCGTTGCAGTAGCTGAGTAAATTTCATTGAATCGTCATAAAAACCAGGAAATAATATGAAAAAATTTATGAATCAAAATTTACTGATCGAGTGGGATAAAAATTATTCTATTTAGGACGAAGCTGGAAGTATTGATTGGGTGAATCTCGAATTTTTCAGGTCGGTCAATCGCACACAGTTGCAATAGCTGAGTGAATTTCATTAAATCGTCATTAAAACACAGAAATAATATGAAAAAAACTAGTAATCAAAATTTACTAGTCGAGTCCATTGAAAGTTATTCTTTTCAGTTTCAATTTTGATTTCTAGTTTTTTTCATATTATTTCTTTGTTTTAATGACGATTCAATGATATTCACTCAGCTATTGCAACTGTGTGCGATAGACCGACCTGAAAAATTCGAGATTACACCCAATCAATATTTCCAGCTTCGTCCTAAATAGAACAATTTTTATCCCACTCGATCAGTAAATTTTGATTCATAAATTTTTTCATATTATTTCTGTTTTTTTAGAGCGATTGAAATGAAATTTACTCAGCTATTGCAACTGTGTGAGATAGACAACCAAAAAAAATTCGAGTTCCGGCCAATCAAAATTATCAACTTTTTTCTAAAAAGAATAATTTTCAATAGACTCGACTAGTAAATTTTGATTTATGGTTTTTTTCATATTATTTCCTGGTTTTTATGACGATTCAATAAAATTTACTCAGCTACTGCAACTGTGTGAGATAGACCAACCTGAAAAATTCGAGATACATCCAATGAAAATTATCAACTTTGTCCTAAAAAGAATAATTTTCAATAGACTTAACTAGTAAATTTTGATAAAGTTTTTTTCATATTATTTCTGTGTTTTTGGGGCGATTCAATGAAATTAACTCAGCTATTGCAACTGTGTGCGATAGACCATCCGGAAAAATTCGAGATACATCCAATCAATATTTCCAGCTTCGTCCTAAATAGAATAATTTTTATCCCACTCGATCAATAAATTTTGATTAATAAATTTTTTCATAATTTCCTGGTTTTTATGACGATTCAATGAAATTTACTCAGCTATTGCCACTGTGTTAGATAGACCAACCAAAAAAATTATAGATTCACCCAATCAAAATTATCAACTTTGTCCTAAAAAGAATAATTTTCAATAGACTTAACTAGTAAATTTTGATAAAGTTTTTTTCTGTTATTTCCTTGTTTTTATGACGATTCAATGAAATTTACTCAGCTATTGCAACTGTGTAAGATAGACCAACCTGAAAAATTCGAGATACATCCAATGAAAATTATCAACTTTGTCCTGAAAAGAATAATTTTCAATGGACTCGACTAGTAAATTTTGATTACTAGTTTTTTTCATATTATTTTTGTGTTTTCATGGCGATTCAAATGAAATTCACTTAGCTATTGCAACTGTGTGAGATAGACCAACCTGAAAAATTCGAGATTAACCAAATCAAAATGATCAACTTTGCCCTGAAAAGAATAATTTTCAATGGACTCGACTAGTAAAATTTGATTTATAGTTTTTTCCATATTGCATTGTGTTCTTGGAGCGATTCAATGAAATTTACTGAGCTAATGCAACTGTGTGAGATAGACCAACCTGAAAAATTCGAGATACATCCAATGAAAATTATCAACTTTGTCCTGAAAAGAATAATTTTCAATGGACTCGACTAGTAAATTTGATGAATAGTTTTTTTCATTATTCTGTGTTTTCATGGCGATTCAAATGAAATCACTAATGCTAATGCAACTGTGAGATAGACCAACCTGAAAAATTCGAGATTCACCCAATCAAAATAATCAACTTTGTCCTAAAACGAATAATTTTCAATAGACTTAACTAGTAAATTTTGATAAAGTTTTTTTCATATTATTTCTGTGTTTTTGGGGCGATTCAATGAAATGAACTCAGCTATTGCAACTATGTGAGTTAGACCAACCTGAAAAATTCGAGATTCACCCAATCAATATTTCCAGCTTCGTCCTAAATAGAATAATTTTTATCCCACTCGATCAGTTAATTTTAATTCATAAATTTTTTCATATTATTTCTGTTTTTTTAAAGCGATTCAGATGAAATTTACTCAGCTCTTGCATCTGTGTGAGATAGACCAACCAACAAATTCGAGTTCCACCCAATCAATATTTCCAGCTTCGTCCTAAATAGAATAATTTTTATCCCACTCGATCAGTGAATTTTGATTCATAAATTTTTTCATATTATTTCTGTTTTTTTAAAGCGATTCAAATGAATTTTACTCAGCTGTTGCATCTGTGTGAGATAGACCAACCAACAAAATTCGAGTTCCACCCATTTAAAATTATCAACTTTTTCCTAAAAAGAATAATTTTCAATAGACTCAACTAGTAAATTTTGATTTCTATTTTTTTTCTATTATCCTTGTTTTTATGACGATTCAATAAATTTACTCAGCTATTGCAACTGTGTAAGATAGACCAACCTGAAAAATTCGAGATACATCCAATGAAAATTATCAACTTTGTCCTGAAAAGAATAATTTTGAATGGACTCGACTAGTAAATTTTGATTACTAGTTTTTTTCATATTATTTCTGTGTTTTCATGGCGATTCAAATGAAATTCACTTAGCTATTGCAACTATGTGAGTTAGACCAACCTGAAAAATTCGAGATTCACCCAATCAATATTTCCAGCTTCGTCCTAAATAGAATAATTTTTATCCCACTCGATCAGTTAATTTTGATTCATAAATTTTTCATATTATTTCTGTTTTTTTAAAGCGATTCAAATGAATTTACTCAGCTGTTGCATCTGTGTGAGATAGACCGACCAACAAAATTCGAGTTCCACCCATTTAAAATTATCAACTTTTTCCTAAAAAGAATAATTTTAATAGACTCAACTAGTAAATTTGATTTCTAGTTTTTTCATATTATTTCCTTGTTTTTATGACGATTCAATGAAATTTACTCAGCTATTGCAACTGTGTAAGATAGACCAACCTGAAAAATTCGAGATACATCTAATGAAAATTATCAACTTTGTCCTGAAAAGAATAATTTTGAATGGACTCGACTAGTAAATTTTGATTACTAGATTTTTTCATATTATTTCTGTGTTTTCATGGCGATTCAAATGAAATTCACTTAGCTATTGCAACTGTGTGAGATAGACCAACCTGAAAAATTCGATATTAACCAAATCAAAATGATCAACTTTGTCCTGAAAAGAATAATTTTCAATGGACTCGACTAGTAAAATTTGATTTATAGTTTTTTTCATATTATTTTTGTGTTTTTATAGAGATTCAGATGAAATTCACTTAGCTATTGCAACTGTGTGAGATAGACCAACCTGAAAAATTCGATATTAACCAAATCAAAATGATCAACTTTGTCCTGAAAAAATAATTTTCAATGGACTCGACTAGTAAAATTTGATTTATAGTTTTTTCATATTATTTCTGTGTTTTAATGACGATTCAATGAAATTCACTCAGCTATTGCAACTGTGTGCGATAGACCAACCTGAAAAATTCGAGATTCACCCAATCAATATTTCCAGCTTCGTCCTAAATAGAATAATTTTTATCCCACTCGATCAGTTAATTTTGATTCATAAATTTTTTCATATTATTTCTGTTTTTTTAAAGCGATTCAGATGAAATTTACTCAGCTCTTGCATCTGTGTGAGATAGACCAAACAAAATTCGAGTTCCACCCAATCAATATTTCCAGCTTCGTCCTAAATAGAATAATTTTTATCCCACTCGATCAGTAAATTTTGATTCATAAATTTTTTCATATCATGTCTGTTTTTTTAAAGCAATTCAAATGAATTTTACTCAGCTGTTGCATCTGTGTGAGATAGACCGACCAACAAAATTCGAGTTCCACCCATTTAAAATTATCAACTTTTTCCTAAAAAGAATAATTTTCAATAGACTCAACTAGTAAATTTTGATTTCTAGTTTTTTTCATATTATTTCCTTGTTTTTATGACGATTCAATGAAATTTACTCAGCTATTGCAACTGTGTAAGATAGACCAACCTGAAAAATTCGAGATACATCTAATGAAAATTATCAACTTTGTCCTGAAAAGAATAATTTTGAATGGACTTGACTAGTAAATTTTGATTACTAGTTTTTTTCATATTATTTCTGTGTTTTCATGGCGATTCAAATGAAATTCACTTAGCTATTGCAACTGTGTGAGATAGACCAACCTGAAAAATTTGATATTAACCAAATCATAATGATCAACTTTGTCCTGAAAAGAATAATTTTCAATGGACTCGACTAGTAAAATTTGATTTATAGTTTTTTTCATATAATTTTTGTGTTTTTATAGAGATTCAGATGAAATTCACTTAGCTATTGCAACTGTGTGAGATAGACCAACCTGAAAAATTCGATATTAACCAAATCAAAATGATCAACTTTGTCCTGAAAAGAATAATTTTCAATGGACTCGACTAGTAAAATTTGATTTATAGTTTTTTTCATATTATTTCTGTGTTTTAATGACGATTCAATGAAATTCACTCAGCTATTGCAACTGTGTGCGATAGACCAACCTGAAAAATTCGAGATTCACCCAATCAATATTTCCAGCTTCGTCCTAAATAGAATAATTTTTATCCCACTCGATCAGTTAATTTTGATTCATAAATTTTTTCATATTATTTCTGTTTTTTTAAAGCGATTCAGATGAAATTTACTCAGCTCTCACATCTGTGTGAGATAGACCAACCAACAAAATTCGAGTTCCACCCAATCAATATTTCCAGCTTCGTCCTAAATAGAATAATTTTTATCCCACTCGATCAGTAAATTTTGATTCATAAATTTTTTCATATTATTTCTGTTTTTTTAAAGCGATTCAAATGAATTTTACTCAGCTGTTGCATCTGTGTGAGATAGACCGACCAACAAAATTCGAGTTCCACCCATTTAAAATTATCAACTTTTTCCTAAAAAGAATAATTTTCAATAGACTCAACTAGTAAATTTTGAAGATTTTTGATAATTTTCATTGGATGTATCTCGAATTTTTCAGGTTGGTCTATCTCACACAGTTGCAATAGCTAAGTGAATTTCATTTGAATCGCCATGAAAACACAGAAATAATATGAAAAAAACTAGTAATCAAAATTTACTAGTCGAGTCCATTGAAAATTATTCTTTTCAGGACAAAGTTGATAATTTTCATTGGATGTATCTCGAATTTTTCAGTTTGGTCTATCTTACACAGTTGCAATAGCTGAGTTAATTTCATTGAATCGTCATAAAAACAAGGAAATAATATGAAAAAAACTAGAAATCAAAATTTACTAGTTGAGTCTATTGAAATTATTCTTTTTAGGAAAAAGTTGATAATTTTAAATGGGTGGAACTCGAATTTTGTTGGTCGGTCTATCTCACACAGATGCAACAGCTGAGTAAAATTCATTTGAATCGCTTTAAAAAACAGAAATAATATGAAAAATTTATGAATCAAAATTTACTGATCGAGTGGGATAAAAATTATTCTATTTAGGACGAAGCTGGAAATATTGATTGGGTGGAACTCGAATTTTGTTGGTTGGTCTATCTCACACAGTTGCATTAGCTAAGTGAATTTCATTTGAATCGCCATGAAAACACAGAATATGAAAAAAAACTATTCATCAAAATTTACTAGTCGAGTCCATTGAAAATTATTCTTTTCAGGACAAAGTTGATAATTTTCATCGGATGTATCTCGAATTTTTCAGGTTGGTCTATCTCACACAGTTGCATTAGCTCAGTAAATTTCATTGAATTGCTCCAAAAACACAATGCAATATGGAAAAAACTATAAATCAAATTTTACTAGTCGAGTCCATTGAAAATTATTCTTTTCAGGACAAAGTTGATCATTTTGATTTTTGTTAATCTCGAATTTCTCAGGTTGGTCTATCTCACATAGTTGCAATAGCTGAGTAAATTTCATTTGAATCTCTATAAAAACACAAAAATAATATGAAAAAACTATAAATCAAAATTTAATAGTTGAGTCTATTGAAAATTATTCTTTTCAGGACAAAGTTGATAATTTTCATTGGATGTATCTCGAATTTTTCAGGTTGGTCTATCTCACATAGTTGCAATAGCTGAGTTAATTTCATTGAATCGCCCCAAAAACACAGAAATAATATGAAAAAAACTTTATCAAAATTTACTAGTTAAGTCTATTGAAAATTTTCTTTTCAGGACAAAGTTGATAACTTTGATTGGGTGAATCTCGAATTTTCCAGGTTGGTCTATCTCACACAGTTGCATTAGCTCAGTGAATTTCATTTGAATCGCCATGAAAACACAGAAATAATATGAAAAAAACTATTCATCAAAATTGACTTGTCGAGTCCATTGAAAATTATTCTTTTCAGGACAAAGTTGATAATTTTCATTGGATGTATCTCGAATTTTTCAGGTTGGTCAATCTCACACAGTTGCAGTAGCTGAGTAAATTTCATTGAATCGTCATAAAAACCAGGAAATTATATGAAAAAATTTATGAATCAAAATTTATTGATCGAGTGGGATAAAAATTATTCTATTTAGGACGAAGCTGGAAATATTGATTGGATGTATCTCGAATTTTTCCGGATGGTCTATCGCACACAGTTGCAATAGCTGAGTTAATTTCATTGAATCGCCCCAAAAACACAGAAATAATATGAAAAAAACTTTATCAAAATTTACTGATCGAGTGGGATAAAAATTATTCTATTTAGGACGAAGCTGGAAATATTGATTGGGTGGAACTCGAATTTTGTTGGTTGGTCTATCTCACACAGATGCAACAGCTGAGTAAAATTCATTTGAATCGCTTTAAAAAAACAGAAATAATATGAAAAATCTTATGAATCAAAATTAAATGATCGAGTGGGATAAAAATTATTCTATTTAGGACGAAGCTGGAAATATTGATTGGGTGAATCTCGAATTTTCCAGGTTGGTCTATCTCACACAGTTGCATTAGCTAAGTGAATTTCATTTGAATCGCCATGAAAACACAGAAATAATATGAAAAATCTTATGAATCAAAATTAACTGATCGAGTGGGATAAAAATTATTCTATTTAGGACGAAGCTGGAAATATTGATTGGGTGAATCTCGAATTTTCCAGGTTGGTCTATCTCACACAGTTGCATTAGCTAAGTGAATTTCATTTGAATCGCCATGAAAACACAGAAATAATATGAAAAAAACTATTCATCAAAATTTACTAGTCGAGTCCATTGAAAATTATTCTTTTCAGGACAAAGTTGATAATTTTCATCGGATGTATCTCGAATTTTTCAGGTTGGTCTATCTCACACAGTTGCATTAGCTCAGTAAATTTCATTGAATCGCTCCAAAAACACAATGCAATATGGAAAAAACTATAAGTCAAATTTTACTAGTCGAGTCCATTGAAAATTATTCTTTTCAGGACAAAGTTGATCATTTTGATTTTTGTTAATCTCGAATTTCTCAGGTTGGTCTATCTCACATAGTTGCAATAGCTGAGTAAATTTCATTTGAATCTCTATAAAAACACAAAAATATTGAAAAAAACTATAAATCAAAATTTAATAGTTGAGTCTATTGAAAATATTCTTTTCAGGACAAAGTTGATAATTTTCATTGGATGTATCTCGAATTTTTCAGGTTGGTCTATCTCACATAGTTGCAATAGCTGAGTTAATTTCATTGAATCGCCCCAAAAACACAGAAATAATATGAAAAAAACTTTATCAAAATTTACTAGTTAAGTCTATTGAAAATTATTCTTTTCAGGACAAAGTTGATAACTTTGATTGGGTGAATCTCGAATTTTCCAGGTTGGTCTATCTCACACAGTTGCATTAGCTCAGTGAATTTCATTTGAATCGCCATGAAAACACAGAAATAATATGAAAAAAACTTCATCAAAATTGACTAGTCGAGTCCATTGAAAATTTTTTTCAGGACAAAGTTGATAATTTTCATTGGATGTATCTCGAATTTTTCAGGTTGGTCAATCTCACACAGTTGCAGTAGCTGAGTAAATTTCATTGAATCGTCATAAAAACCAGGAAATTATATGAAAAAATTTATGAATCAAAATTTATTGATCGAGTGGGATAAAAATTATTCTATTTAGGACGAAGCTGGAAATATTGATTGGATGTATCTCGAATTTTTCCGGATGGTCTATCGCACACAGTTGCAATAGCTGAGTTAATTTCATTGAATCGCCCCAAAAACACAGAAATAATATGAAAAAAACTTTATCAAAATTTACTGATCGAGTGGGATAAAAATTATTCTATTTAGGACGAAGCTGGAAATATTGATTGGGTGGAACTCGAATTTTGTTGGTTGGTCTATCTCACACAGATGCAACAGCTGAGTAAAATTCATTGAATCGCTTTAAAAAACAGAAATAATATGAAAAATCTTATGAATCAAAATTAAATGATCGAGTGGGATAAAAATTATTCTATTTAGGACGAAGCTGGAAATATTGATTGGGTGAATCTCGAATTTTCCAGGTTGGTCTATCTCACACAGTTGCATTAGCTAAGTGAATTTCATTTGAATCGCCATGAAAACACAGAAATAATATGAAAAATCTTATGAATCAAAATTAACTGATCGAGTGGGATAAAAATTATTCTATTTAGGACGAAGCTGGAAATATTGATTGGGTGAATCTCGAATTTTCCAGGTTGGTCTATCTCACACAGTTGCATTAGCTAAGTGAATTTCATTTGAATCGCCATGAAAACACAGAAATAATATGAAAAAAACTTCATCAAAATTTACTAGTCGAGTCCATTGAAAATTATTCTTTTCAGGACAAAGTTGATAATTTTCATCGGATGTATCTCGAATTTTTCAGGTTGGTCTATCTCACACAGTTGCATTAGCTCAGTAAATTTCATTGAATCGCTCCAAAAACACAATGCAATATGGAAAAAACTATAAGTCAAATTTTACTAGTCGAGTCCATTGAAAATTATTCTTTTCAGGACAAAGTTGATCATTTTGATTTTTGTTAATCTCGAATTTCTCAGGTTGGTCTATCTCACATAGTTGCAATAGCTGAGTAAATTTCATTTGAATCTCTATAAAAACACAAAAATAATATGAAAAAAACTATAAATCAAAATTTAATAGTTGAGTCTATTGAAAATTATTCTTTTCAGGACAAAGTTGATAATTTTCATTGGATGTATCTCGAATTTTTCAGGTTGGTCTATCTCACATAGTTGCAATAGCTGAGTTAATTTCATTGAATCGCCCCAAAAACACAGAAATAATATGAAAAAAACTTTATCAAAATTTACTAGTTAAGTCTATTGAAAATTATTCTTTTTAGGACAAAGTTGATAACTTTGATTGGGTGAATCTCGAATTTTCCAGGTTGGTCTATCTCACACAGTTGCATTAGCTCAGTGAATTTCATTTGAATCGCCATGAAAACACAGAAATAATATGAAAAAAACTATTCATCAAAATTGACTAGTCGAGTCCATTGAAAATTTTTCTTTTCAGGACAAAGTTGATAATTTTCATTGGATGTATCTCGAATTTTTCAGGTTGGTCAATCTCACACAGTTGCAGTAGCTGAGTAAATTTCATTGAATCGTCATAAAAACCAGGAAATTATATGAAAAAATTTATGAATCAAAATTTATTGATCGAGTGGGATAAAAATTATTCTATTTAGGACGAAGCTGGAAATATTGATTGGATGTATCTCGAATTTTTCCGGATGGTCTATCGCACACAGTTGCAATAGCTGAGTTAATTTCATTGAATCGCCCCAAAAAGACAGAAATAATATGAAAAAAACTTTATCAAAATTTACTTGTTAAGTCTATTGAAAATTATTCTTTTTAGGACAAAGTTGATAATTTTCATTGGATGTATCTCGAATTTTTCAGGTTGGTCTATCTCACACAGTTGCAGTAGCTGAGTAAATTTTATTGAATCGTCATAAAAACCAGGAAATAATATGAAAAAAACCATAAATCAAAATTTACTAGTCGAGTCTATTGAAATTTATTCTTTTTAGAAAAAAGTTGATAATTTTGATTGGGTGGAACTCGAATTTTTTTTGGTTGTCTATCTCACACAGTTGCAATAGCTGAGTAAATTTCATTTCAATCGCTCTAAAAAAACAGAAATAATATGAAAAAATTTATGAATCAAAATTTACTGATCGAGTGGGGTAAAAATTATTCTGTTTAGGACGAAGCTGGAATTATTGATTGGATGTATCTCGAATTTATCAAGATGGTCTATCTGACACAGTTGCAATAGCTGAGTAAATTTCATTTGAATCGCCATAAAAACAAGGAAATAATATGAAAAAAACTAGAAATCAAAATTTACTAGTTAAGTCTATTGAAAGTTATTCTTTTTAGGACAAAGTTGATAATTTTGATTGGGTGAATCTCGAATTTTTCAGGTTCGTCTATCTTACACAGTTCCAATTGCTGACCAAATTTCATTCGAATCGCTACAAAAACACAGAAATCATATGGAAACAACTATAAATCAAATTTCACTAGTCGAGTCTATTGAAATACCGCTGCCAAGATATTGGCAAATGGCTTCCTTTTTTTCGATATAGATGTATTTAAATTTTTGGAAGTTGATGATGTTTTTAATTTTTTAATTTCGTATTTATTACTTATTAAAAGAAATTATTGTTTGTTTTTTAACGAATCTTTACGTTTTTCGTCTAGAATTAAAATGATTTCAATAAAAAATTCTTAAGTTTAACTAATCAAATAGAAATACGAAGAAAATTCTGAAAAAAAAATTTTTTTTAAAAAAAAATTTTCAAAAAAAAAAATTTTAATTTTCCATTCATGAATTTTGAAATTTATAACGAATCTTAACGATTTTGTCTAGAACTAAAATAATTTCAATAAAAAATCTTGTTCCGTTGAAGGATAATAAAATGCTTGCGATAGCTGATGAATAATTAACAACAAGAATAACTTTATTTTAAGACTACTTGGCGGTAATGCGATAAGGCTAGTCGGCGAAAAAAAGCGAGTGACGCGTGACGTTGCCGAGAGCTAGATGGGCTTCTTTTCTCTAGCTTCGACTCACCGAGAAAGGCGATTGATCGGCAACTAACTGCGATACACACACACGACTCTTCATAACGGTATTTCTCCCATCAAGCGCCCGACACAGTCGCGCCTCACATACCGAAACTGAGCAACAACTCAACATACCGCCCGCGTTGACGCGATGCGCGGCAATACATCTCCAAACAATTAAATTTTAACAATCATTATAAACGAATCAAGCAACGATTACAATAAAATAGATTACAACAAACAAAGGCATTAATAAAATGAAAAATACAAAACAATAACACAATTGGACACGACAACAAAACAAAATCTCGACAAAAGTTTCTTTACAATTTTACAATAAAAAACAAATTTATTCCTTCTTAGCCTTCTCTTTGAGACGACAATAGTATTCTTCGGCCTCAGCGTCGGTTGGTAATTCGATCAACTTAACGATTGGTCGGGTAAAAGTCGAATCCGCTGTCCGGATGGTAGCGACTCTCACCAGTCCGTCAGAGCCTGGATGAACCTGGTCGACTCGCGCCAGCGGCCACGCCGAAGGTGGACATAGGTCGTCCTTGAGCAGCACCATATCACCTGGCTTTAAGCTCTCCTGAGCTGTCAACCATTTACTCCTCTGCTGCATCTGGGTGAGCACCTCTCGTCGCCAGCGACTCCAGAATAGGTCGCGCATGCCTCGCAACAACCTCCAGCGGCTCGTGAAGCTGAGTGTGCGCTCGTCATAAGGCTCAGGGTAGTCCAATAGCGAAGACCCCACTAGGAAATGAGCCGGTGTAAGAGCCTCAAAGTCATCCGGTCGGCTACTGTGAGGGCAGAGAGGGCGTGAATTCAAGCACGCCTCGATGCGCGCAGCCACCGTTGAAAGCTCCTCGAAAGTCAGCCTCGCGTCGCCGATCACCCGTCGCAGATGATGCTTGAAGCTTCGAACGGCCGCCTCCCACAAACCGCCGAAGTGCGGAGCTCGAGGTATAAACTTCCAATCTGTGCCCTGTTCAAACATGCGATTACTGGCACGCTGGCGAAGAGTCGAACCTCGAGCGAAAAGCTGACGAAGCTCACGCGATGCTCCCTTGAACGTGGTGGCGTTGTCCGAGTATAGCACCGCAGGCCTTCCTCTTCTAGCACAGAAGCGGGAAAACGCTGCGAGGAACGCATCGGTAGTCAAGTCCGACACCACCTCTACATGGACTGCTCGAACCACCAAGCATATAAAAATGGCGATGTATCCCTTCGTGGACGGTGCTTTACGGCCTTTTGAAAATAATACAGCCAGCGGCCCGGCATAATCCAGTCCGGTGGCCTGAAAAGGTCGCCCGGGAGTAACTCGAACGGCAGGCAAGGGGCCCATCTGTTGCTCCATTGCAACGGCTCGAAAACGAGTGCAGCGAACGCAGTTCTGGTAAACTGCGTGAATAATGCGCGTGCCTTGAATAATCCAAAACTTGCGACCGAGATGTGAGCGCATAAGCTGCGGACCGCCATGAAGGGTGTCGCTATGAGCCCGCTCGATCAGTCTTTTCACAATCAAACAGCGTCCTGGCAAAATGATCGGGTACTTTTAGTTTACCTAATCAAATAATAAAACCTACATAACAAAAAAAGGCCCAAAAAAAAAATTACCGATCGGGAAAAACAGCTCATTAAACTTTTGATAGTCGGTACAACTTGAAATTGTTTTTTGACGTTTCATACTACACGTTAACCCTACAAAATAAACCCAACCACATCTCAATACGTGCCTCCGTTCGAAAGTTATGCTGGTTCCGGACCAACACATTGGAAACAAAAAAATTTTTTCGCCTACAAAAACATTCATAACTTTTTTTTCCCTCGGCGAATCCTACCAAAATTTTAAACACATCTTGCTACCCGCAACCCCTACAAAATGAGCCAAATGAAATTTCAATATGTGCTTCCTATCAAAAATGATGCTTCTTCAAAACCAACCCACTTCAATACACACACACACATACATACACACACACATACTTACAGACATTTGTTAGAAATTCAATGTAGTTTACATATATATAAACGAAATTTTCCTACGACCTCTAGTTGAAAAGTTCGTTTTGCCGCCTATCACTAAGCTTCCTGTAGGAGGAAGCAATAGCTGTCGTAAGTCTCCGGATTAGTACTGTATCTGACTAGGGGAGTTTAGCAAATCTGCATCTGCGTCGTTTTTGAGCAGCAGATCTACGAAGTCTTTGCCTTTTCCGTCCATGGTCATGATCAAGTGGTAGGTTTGGAATATTTGTTGTGAAAGGATCTAGAAATATCATAAGACGACCGTGTAGCGAAGTGAAGTGTAAAATGTTCAAAATTCCATGTAATTTAGATTGTGTTGTATTTCCTTTAATTCATTCCATGCCTGATAGATAATTATTTTTGAATGTATAATTTATACTAATTTCATTGAATGAAATTCTTAAATTAAAAGCAATATACGTCATAAATTACCCTTTGTTCTTCAATGATATGATCCAATTGGTAAATAAATAAATCATCTTTTTCCGAATTTAACGAAGTTAATCTTGAAAAGTTGAATATCCCGAAACCTTTTTTTTTAAGTTTTTTTTTATAGACAAGATTCGCAGAGAAGAATACTAACATTAAAATGAATATTCCCGATGGCCCTATTGTATTTTAGCAAGATATTATTCAAAAAAGAAGATATCGTTTGAATTGACATATGGCATAACATATTAACCGGCATAATAAATGGATCGTTTTTTAAATATCTAAGATATATTGTCGAAATCAAAACAAAACCATTTCAAGAATGTGTAATTCACTATACAAAGTTATTCTATTATAATAAAGGTTGGAAAAAACTTTAAATAATAAAATTGAAAAATCTAAGATTTAAATAAATATGGACCAAGAAAACAAAAATTATACAAAAATAATCCAACTATGTTGTAAGAGGTACCTGCAATTTTACATGCGGTGATTTTATTAGCGAATATCCGTGAACACCAAAATACTTTTTCGATTTAATTTCTCGTAGATATTTTCGTAAACTACGATTTACAAACGAATTTGACTTGTTGAAAACTTATTTTTTATCATTTCGTGCACTAAACGTGGTTTTTGTGACACTTAGAAGTTAGAAAAACCATGCTTTAAGCACGGACTGTTAAAAAATTAATTTATAAAAATTATTAATAAAAATTTATTTTGCTTAGATGAATAATTTGAAGGAGTTTTCCCTAATTCTTGATGAGAGAAATGAAAAGTTGGTGGTACCCACAAAATGGCTCTCTGCAGATAATAAAATTTCATATTGGCCACCGTTTGATAGGTTACCGTCCATTTTCACGAATCGTATTTCACGAATAGCCGATTTCACGAATGCTTTTTTCACGAATACTCATATCCCGAATACATATATCACGAATGAATTTTTCACGAATGACTTTGTTCACGAATATTTATAAATCGTACTCAAATTTATTTATATATAAAATGTATATTATAAAATCATGTAAAAATTCATAGTAATATATTGCTCCCAATCAATTCTAAAAATTTCAATTCATTTCCAGCTTTTTTTGTACGTGGCATAATCATTTGTAATATTTTGAATTTTTTTCTTATAATCCGCTCTCCCGTTAGAGTGTTGCTGAATCGTTCAGGCAAGACACAAAGATCGCCCAAAATCCGTGGATTTGCTGGTAATTTTCTTCGACGTGCTACACGCATCGTTCTCTTAGGATTTTCGTGTTCGGGTAGTCGAGCAAGAACCCGCACAGATAGGTCGCGCATTTCATCTCTTAAAACCGCGGATGGTGGTCGGTCAGGATGCGCATCAGCTTCTATCTTGATTCGATATTTAGTAATTTCAGCTGCGCAGTCGTCTGGATCAGCAGGATGTTCATGTTCAGGAGAATGTTGTGGCCCCTTGTAAATGATAGGAACTTCATTCTCCTGCGCAAGAGAAGTAATTGCTCGCGCACGACATTCTTTTCTTCGCAAACGAGTGCAATCCCAGTACGACTTCTCTTTTTCTGGAATGTCTCTCGACTTATGGTATAGAAACCCATCAATAATTAATTTGCTCCCGATTAAAATAACGTTTTTATTCATTGTAAAAAATCAAAAATAAGGTTATTTATAAAAAAATGTTGAACAATGCCGCGTCAACCCCTTTACCTGAACTTGCGCATACATTATGCTTATTCGTGAAATTAGTCATTCGTGAAGTTCGATTCGTGAAAATAGCATTCGTGAACTATATATTCGTGAAAAAAGTATTAGTGAAAAAATCATTCGTGAAATCGGCTATTCGTGAAATTTGATTCGTGAAAAACGACGGATACCGTTTGATAACAGACATGATATTAAATCAGCAGTTATAAAAAAAAATGGAACCTGATCAAGGCGTATGGGATGAATATTCAATTGGAAGACTCATCAAGCAATATGGTAATTTAATTATTATTTTATTTATTCATTGAAATGAAACTTCGTTAGGTGCGTTGGCTTATGAGTGAATCTGTGAAAAATGAGTGAGCGAGAAAGTATACGTGAACAGACAGAATCTCACTGGGCATTGTGATCGGCTGCTGCGCTGGCCTGATCTCGCTTCTTTATCTATCTCACAAAGCTTCAGCAAAGTGCTGGACTGCTACTGCGTTCATCTCTATTTTCATTCGCTCTCACGCATGCAAGTTCCTATATATTCTCCTTTGTCTTATCCGCAGCTAACGCCGTGTGAGTTTGGTAGATCCTATTTTTCTGTCTCTCTGCCATGCTTGATTGCTCGCTCGTTATTATTACCAAATTCCAAAATGAAAAAAACTTATTTTATTTAGTTGCGTACTACAATTACAAATAAGCTTTTTGAATGCAAAAAAAATTTTTACTAGCTACTAAAAAACAATCAACTAGCTATGAACGGACAGTCATCATAAGTCAAGCTTCAAATTAACCGCATATTAATAGTTCAACAAAAAATTGTATTTTCTTAAATTTTTTTAACTATTAAAATGTGTTAAATTTGAAGTTTCACTTTGATACTGTTATAAAAGTATTATTAACTCGATCGACAATGGCAAGTGGCTCCGGTATCGTCTTAACCAATAAATAACTTGAATCAATTTTTATTTTTGTTTAATAGATGAGTATGTACTAGCTGTATCGGAGTCTAAAATAGTTGGTATTGAAGATATGACTGACGTTAGTGATGTTGAAAAACAAAAACATAGTAGATCTTCAAGATTAAAAAGAGCCCCATCACCATTACCAAATCAATCAAAAAAAATTAAAACCTTTAGCTATTCTTCAGATGAAGATGATGTAGAGAATTTTGAAGCATCGAAAAAGAAAACTGAAACTAAAGAAAGGAAATCCTTCAGCTATTCTTCAGACGAAGATCATGTAGAAAATACTGAAGCATCAAAAAAAAAAATGCAACTCCACGCATTTTGGGAAACATTCCAGTTCAGATGAATTTATCTAAAAGCATTAATGCTTCAAAAAGTGACCAAATAATGGCTCAGAATCGAAGCAAGCAAACTCCATGTCAGACTGCCACAGAAACTAATGCTCATGAACCAAATAACTATGATTCGGAAAAACTTATTCAAAATTCTGAAAATGGCTGTTTACGAGACCTTATGTTGAAAATGATTGGTAAGTAGACATTTCAATATGCATCGATTTTCTTAGAAATACCTTTAAAGAGAAATTAACAAAAACTTATACACACACCTATGCTACGACTAAAGAAAACCCTAGAGCACGTGTTTTCAGCCTCGGCTTCGCCTCAGCCACTAAAATTAAATGTGCCTTGGGACTTTTCTTTTTTCGCAGCTTAGGTACGTATACTACTGCTGTAGCAGTTTTATGAACAAATTCAAAGAGTGCCTTATTTATTATTCTTGAATTTATTCATTTATTATATAGCTATGATTGGTAACGTGTTGGAAAAACAGATCAGTCTTAATATGAAATTAGAAAAACTTGAGAACAAAGTGGATAGACAAAAACAGAGTTCCGGTGCATCAACATCACGTACATTAACTATTGACGAAATCAAGGAATTGGAGGGATTTTTCCCAATGAAAAACGTTGAAGAAGTTTCTGAAGTAGAAACCAAATTGAAATCCGAAAATAAATCATTTTACAGAAACTTGGTGAGTAAATAATGTAACGTCCTGCGTTTGTTGGGGTTTGAATGATTATAACACATACAATTATTGTTTAAACATTTATTCATGTGCTAGCAATCTCCGGTCTCTACACGCTGCCTCGTCGTATATATATATGTCTCTCTGCGCACAGAGTACGCAGATATCCACTCGTACTCGATACGAGCGCTCTCTACATTTTACTTTCCGTAATACAGTATACTACATTCTTTCTTTTGTTAACAAAATTTTGAAATAAAGTTTCAATTTAGCTTCACATGTTTCAAATCTAATCAACATAAATGATTATAAAATATATGAATATAACTTAAATTCAAGTCCAAATACACTAGCATTTCTAGATAAAACAATAAATAATAATATCAAAATATTAATTAATTTTAAGTGTCCACTTATTAATTTATTACTGAATATACTGTCAATCTTCACATTTATCGTTTTGATTTATTCCTTGGTTCAAAGTTTGCATATCTGATTTGTCTTCTCCACATACCTCCCATTTTCCTTCAACCTTTTTTAAATGTATAATGTTTCTTCTTCCCCTTTGACCAGTCTCATCATTTTCAATTTGAACATCAGCTCCATTTCTTTGAATAACGGTATGAGGAATCTCATTAAACGTAGCTGTAGTTTTATTATGCTTGATTAAATTCTTAACATACACTTTTTCTCCCACATTGATATTACTATCTTCTGCACATCTTTTACTGTCTGCATACTGTTTTCCTCGCGATTTATTTACTAAATCTCTATCTCGTACTTCAGAATCCTCAGCTGTATTTTCTACATCTACCGCAGAAGGTAACTTGACTCTAAAAAGGCGTCTGAAAAACAATTCTGATGGTGCTTTACCTGTGGTTGAATGGGGTGTACTATTATACATCATTAGGTAGTCAAATAATTCGTTTCTCCAATCTGACTTTTCAATTTGAGAGATTTTCAGCCTTTTTAAAATGTCACGATTCTGTCTTTCGACTTCCCCATTCATCTGAGGCCAGTACGGAATGGTGTTGTAGAGTCGTATACCATAATCTGAGCAAAATTTCACAAATAAATCGCTTGTCAATTGTGGGCCATTATCCGCCGTAATGGTAATTGGAATGCCCAACCTAGAAAAAATTTCCTTTAAAACTTCAATCGTGTCACTTGAGGTAATGGTTTTCATGATTTTAATCTCTTTATAACGACTAAAATAGTCCACTATGACGAAAAGATAATGTCCACTTGGAAGAGGTCCTTGGAAATCAATTGCTACATCGATCCACGCCTGGGTGGAAAGGGTGCGTCTCTTCATTGGATTAAACGGCCATATCTTGTAAAATATTGAAGATAGATTAAAACAATTTGTTTTTATTTTATTTGTCTATAAAAAACAAAGAAATTGACTTAAATTAATTGAAAATCCGTCCACTATTTTGTCGGTCCGTCTGTGACGTTTTGTGACGTCTCATTTTGAAGGTAATAACCTACACAATGATGTAGCATAATCTTTATGTTAGTAAAATTGTTTATAATGCAGTTTGTAGACGTTTATATACGTAATTTTATGGCTCTGACGTACTTTCCATTTGTTTATACGCGTTTTTCGCTGAGATAAATTATTAAAACAACGTGGCAACTCAGTTCAAATGAAAGTACATTAAAAAACGAAAATTTTAAGAGGTTTCGAAAGGTAATCGGTCAAGTAGACGCCAAGTTACAGCCTTCTGAGCTTGGGCGTAGAAACGAGCGAGCGCACAGGGTGCGCACACTGAGGCAACATGAACTCATGAACCAAGCTCAGAAGGCTGTAACTTGGCGTCTACTTGGCCGATGACCTTTCGAAACCTCTTAAAATTTTTGTTTTTTAATGTACTTTCATTTGAACTAAGTTGCCACGTTGTTTTAATAATTTATCTCAGCGAAAAACGCGTATAAACAAATGGAAAGTACGTCAGAGCCATAAAATTACGTATATAAACGTCTACAAACTGCATTATAAACAATTTTACTAACATAAAGATTATGCTACATCATTGTGTAGGTTATTACCTTCAAAATGAGACGTCGATGAGCTTGATCGCACTAATACGAGCCAAGTTACAGAGGTTGAAAGATAAAAAAGGACGTATTTCTAGGGATTTTGCAATAATTATTGCATAACTTTTTTTCTAGTGGACGGATTTTCAATTAATTTAAGTCAATTTCTTTGTTTTTTAAAGACAAATAAAATAAAAACAAATTGTTTCAATCTATCTTCAATATTTTACAAGATATGGCCGTTTAAACAATTAATTTGTTTATAACTTTTAAACGCACCTGTTTCGAGAAAATCAACCTCGAAAAATCGATTCAGCGCATCAAAATACACCTAGAATCGTGTAGAAATACCGCGGAGTCCAAAATTTTTACGAAAACCCTGCCAGCGTCCGGACTAGTAAGGAGGGATCACAATCTTTTTCCGCACTTATCATCTGCAATGTCGTTTACCGTATGAAACTACCTACCTATACCTTTTTTCTATTGAATATATCCTAAGCTAGTTGTTATGACGATTAAATGAAATTTATTTTGCAGAAGCTTGTCAACTCTCGTATACAGCTTCCGACGAAGATGTCAAAGGTGCAATAAGTTCGTGGCTAGATGCGGCCAATACACGATTTACTAGATCATTAGCGTGAGTAAAAATTATTCTCAATCATTAATAAAGGCAAAAACAATTTATGAATATATTTTATTCTTTTTCAGTGACGGTTCAAAAAAGAAATTTAAACCAATGAACATAGACCTTAATTAAATACTTTCATTAAAATTTTTCTTTATTTTCTTAACGAAGGAAAGGTTCTTTAAAATATTGCTATTTTTGTATTTAGTTTTGAGCCATTTACATTTCTTACATTTACTTTTCTAAACTTAAAATTCTTAAATAATGATAAGAAAATTGTTGTTTCCGAAAAATGGTATCATATAAATGTATTTTGAGTATTTAATTTCCTAACTTTACAAATTCACATTCCAACTCGCAAATAAGTAACTTTTAATAAATTAAAAACCCCTGCCAATATATAAGCAAAAAGCTTCTTCCAAACAGTGTGATTACTACTTTTATGTAAAAATGCACGTGTATAGTATAATACTTTTCCTATTTCAAAATCATACCTCTCACATATCTGAATGGCTCTAGGTTTGCAATAAAGCTATCAACTTTTAAATGTGTAATTTCTATGAAAAAAATTGGATAAAGCCTTTTTATAAAAATCTTAAAATCCCAAACATTTTCTAAAATATTCAAACGATCGAGATAAATTTTTTATAATTAATAGTAATTTTTTCTAGAACTACATGTTTTGTAAAAACTTGCTATTCAATTATTTTTAAAGCTATTCAGAAATACTTTTGAACGCCCAAATCTAAATTTTCTCTAAGCTTCTAGGGAAGCTTTTGAAATTTCTCCTTTAAAGATTTTCGCAAATCTTCGACGAAAGCTTGTAATGACCGATTTGTTCAAGATATTTTATGCTTCATTGAAGATTACTATTTCAACTTTTGAGAAGCTTTCATGGAACCTGTTTACAACTGGTTTGTCCAAGACATTATATGCAACGTGGAAGTTTGCTATTTAACTTACTGGAAGTTGTTTAGAAACATTTATGAAAGCCTAAATGTAAACTTTCATAATTCTTTTAGAAAAGCTTCCTGAAATTTTTCACTTCAGGTTTCGGGAAGCCTTAGTGGAACCTGTTTGTGATAGACCTTGTATGCATCTTGGAAGCTTGCTATTTAACTTTCTAGAACCTGTTTAGAAACTTTTTTGAAAGCTTGCTATTTAACTTTCTAGAAGCTGTTTAGAAACTATTTTGAAAACTTAAATGTAATCTTTCTCTAACTTTTCAGAAAAGGCTTCTTGAAATTCTTCGTCCCAGGGTTTGGGAAGCTTTAATGGAACCTGTTTACGACCGGTTTGTCCAAGACATTTCGTACTTACAGAAAGCTTTCAAGAAAGTATTTTGGAAGCTCTCTAAACTTTTCTGAAAGCTTTCTGTAAGATTATGGCAAGCGTTCATGCTATGTGGGTATATAGCTATACGAAGATGAAAAAAAAAACAGAAAAATGTAATGTAACGTTGTTTTTCAATCTTCCTATGACTGTTTTTTTGATTCTAAGATACCTAGAGGTCTAAAATTTTATAGAGAATCTACTGTTAATGTGTATAACTAGTCATACAATTTTCAGCTAAATCGGTCAATCCAGCACCGAGAAATTTTGCAGTAATTTCTTTCTGAAGCATGATGATATTGTTTTTACGAAATTCAAATTTCGAGCTTCGTGCGTTAACTGAAGATATCATTTGTATGCACCTACCTCGTGGCTTTTCTTTTTTTTTTTTTTTTTAAGTGATACTAAAGTTTTATTGAACAAAGCGATCGGAGTATAGATCACCCCAGTGGAGAGTTACCACGAGCCACCGCCTGCAACCTCCACAACCAATTTTACAATACGGAGTAAGCTTAATAAATTGCACTGTTACATAGTAAAATCGATAGAATCTTTTCATTCTCCACCTTCCCTCTGGCAGTATCAATCCGGCACGTTAGCAATATTATTTCTCCATTTTGTGTACGTTTATCCGTGTAACCGGTCTAGTTAAATAGTAGGATAATAAAAGATCGATAATGTCACAATTTTGAGGAGTAATTGTATTTATTATATGGTGAATAAGTAGCGCAAGTACAGAAGCTGATCAACGTCACGATGAAGGTAAAGGAATTAAACTTATATAACTAATAACTTTTTTTTGTTTTAGTGTATACGCCATTGAGAAACACTATGCCACTCATCGCCTATTCAAATGTCGCGCGTAATATAGATAGCGACAGTACGCCGAATGAAAGGAGCGAGCCCATAGAGCGTGTGGCTCTGTATAATAAAGAGAGAGATAAAAACCCGAGTTTGTGAAAGAGTAATTCTGCATGAATAGAGAGAGGCTTATTGCGAAGAAAATATAATATTGTTAGTTGTATAGAATGATAGATTATTGTTTGTGTAGGGATTGAGAAAGAGGAAAGAGTAGCGGTAAAAAAAAGGGAGCTGAATAGAAGTGTAATTTTTTGGTAACAAAAATACGGGTCATTTAGCCGGTAGACCATGAATACAGTGCAGTAGCGTCAGACCTCAGGTGCATCTTGGCTTTTGAGAAATCAGCGGTGTAAGGATGCTGCAAGTTTTGCTAAAAAATTTGCAGGGCAAAGCTCAAGCCGAGATTGATAAAGTTTCCAATTTCACATAGAAAGCATCAGACAAGACATTATCCACATACATCTCATCATGTATAATAGACTGTCCGTTATTTCCCGAATTGCTCGAACCCTCGCTCTCGTCCCTTGAAAGCTCATCATTTGGCTTACAATGAAAAAAAATCACTGTCCGATCTCGATAAATTAATTCTAGATGGTGCCACACGCGTCAGCTTTTTTCTCATTTAAATAACATGGGAAAATTAAAAAAAAAAGATAAATTAGAGTTTTCAACAACTTAAAAGCGGCAAACCTTGAGTTAAGCGATGGGTTTCACTTCCTGGTAGACCCATTATGAGTAACCAATAATTATGAGCAACCAATAATTATGATCACCCTCTGAACGGAATTTTGATTCTGCACACACGACACACTCAAAAAATCAAGAAAAACAGCATATTAGCGTTGTTTTTCGATATTTTACAATAAAAATAAGCATGAACGATTATCTGAAATATGTTAACGTCAAAGTAGAGATCCAGACCTTTAATTTGATAGTAATAAAACCTATCTACGTTCATACGCGATACTTCGTACGTACAGCTGTTTGAAGTTTGATTGAAAAATCAGGTATCGAATCTGTGAACCATTCAAAGCGAAATCGATACTTGAATTTTCAGAAAACCTTTGAACACCTGTAATTTTGGTTCTAATGAACGGAGATAGGTTTTATTACTATCAAATTAAAGGTCTTGATCTCTTCTTTGACGTCAACATATCTAAGATAATCGTTCATGCTTATTTTTATTGTAAAATATCAAAAAACAATGCTAATATCCTGTTTTTCTTGATTTTTTGAGTATGTCATGTGTGCAGAATCAAAATTCCGTTCAGAGGGTTTTCATAAGTATTGGTTACTCATAACGGGTCTACCAGGAATTAAAAACCGTCGCTAAACTCAAGGTTTGGCGCTTTTAAGTTGTTGAAAACTCTAATTAACCTTTTTTTTAAATTTTCCCATGTTATTTAAATGAGAAAAAAGCTGATTCGTGTGGTACTATCTAGAATTAACTTATCAAGATCGGACAGTGATTTTCTTAAATTGTAAGCCAAATAATGAGCTTTTAAGGGTTGAGAGCGAGGATTCGAGCAATTAGGGAAATAACGAACAGTCTAATGTATAATAGATACAGCCAAAGGGAATTTAAGGTCGTACGATGACCATCATAACAATAGTATATATTTCGAGTTACTAAGTTGGCTACACTACGCTCGAATAGTGAATAGTAACACAATTCATAAAGTTCTCTTTGAACTTTATAAAACTTCTCGTAAGAACCCGTGCTACAAGATGAATTTTCAGATTAATTTTTGGTGAAAATTAGTTCAGTGATCCGGGCTGAAATTTTGAGGATCGATCTAGGGGATATCTCAGAGGTCAACCACCCGAAAGCTCAGCCCAGTGGTAGCACATTGCGTATTTGATCGAACCACCTTGACTGCTTCATGTTTGACTTAAAAAAACTTGCATCCGATGAAGGTGTTAGTGGCGTTATTAATGGAAAGGAACTAACTTTTCGGGTTACTCTTGTGTCACTCCTACACTGGCTGCTGATGAATTATTTGGTTTCATTCCCCCATCTGGAAATTATTTTAGCAGAATGTGTTCGATGAAAAAACAAGAAAAAAAGTTTCCCACTTATTGATGCAAAATATAGGAATAAAGAATTTCATCTCTTATGCATAAAAAAATTAAAAGAGTTTCCCTAATGAAAATAGATACGTATTTTCGATACATATCGAAAGTACGTATCGAAAGTATGTATCGAAAATACGTAAAAAAGATACGTATGGATTTGGAACAACCTAAAATACGAATTATATCGAAGGAATTGTATCGAAGGAACGTATCGTAATTTCGTATTTAATTTACATACTGCTACTATTGATTTGACTACAGAAAGATTAGGATTATAGAATGAACACTGAATAGGAGATGCAAATGACGAGTCCCATAAATTTATTTTAATTTTTGAAATTTATTAATAATATACTTTTACATAAAGATTTTTACTTATTACATACTTATGCCATGTAACATTTGCAAGAAATTACTATAAAATAAATAATAAAAAGATACATTTGTTTAAACGTTTAAAGATATAATACAATAATTGAACATTTTCCTCTGCAGCTTCATCTTCTGTACTGCTGATATCATCAATATCTTGCCTTTCTTCATCTTCATTTTCAGAATCATTTTGATTATTCGTATTTAAAAAATTTATAAATTTACTCAAGTAATGCGTGCACCTATTTTTTTCTTCTGCGTACATCTCTTTGAATCTTTTGGACAGAAAATCTAAATAAACACCTGTAATAAAAGAAAAGAAAATTTTGATATGCAAAAGTGAAAAAATGAATCATGAAAATAAAATAACTTAAAAAATTAGCCTACTTTTTAAAACAGCCTTTTTTCGTGGGGTTCAAGATTTTCGAGGAGACCTATTTTCTAACTGCGCACATTTTGGCAAATCGATTGCTCGGTTTTGTAAAGCAAAAGTACCCCAAATTCCACGACTAAGGTGTCGAACCAGGACGCTGGGAGTTTTCGATGTTTTTGCTTTATTGAAACATTCAAATGTTACATTGATACCATATTTCAAGTGTATCATTTTTACCTGTAAAATTAATAATTCAATATGAATTTTAAATACAGAATATTAAATAAATAAAATTTTCAAATAATTTTACTTTTTCATTATTCTTGTTCATTTCTATGAATTTTTTATAATCCTTTTTGGTGGCCAAATGCTTATACATTGCCACATCTTCATTCGGGTCCTCTTTTTTTTGTTTTCTTTTTAATATGCGTTTCCCAGCTATTTTTTTTTATTTTTTCTCTCTATCAGCAAGTAACTCTCTTTTTTCTCGTTCTAAATCTTCCTCACATTCTCTTATGAACGTCTCTATCCCTTCCATACATTCTGAATGTTTATCAGCATGCAAAATGTTCTCTGTAAAAAAAATTATGAATTAAAGTACAAACTTTACCGCATACACGTTCATGGCACTGTAGGCAACTGCATGTACATATCTCAAAGTCATTGTAGAATAGACTTTCACAGCACACAACACAGCAGAAAATGCTCAGCATGATCTACATGCGATTCAAAATATAACCTTTGTTTTTATCTGAGATTGTTGAACGTTTGAAACAAATATCAAATGACAAAATTTATTTTTTATTGAAACATGCAGTAAGTAGATGTGACAAATGCAAACTTGAGAAAATTATATATCATATTACCTGTGCCCAGTAAAATGTTTGCTGATTTGCTGTTGTATTGAGTGCTACTTTGCTTTTTTGATGCTGTTCTGGCTGCATTGGGGATAGCTGCAAAATTGTTGACTGGTGATGTGTTTTCATATGTACAATTTTTAGCCGCTATGTCTATTCGCACGACAAATCCAGTAACTTTTCACGCCATGTTTATCGTCCGCTAAATCTAGTTCAATTATAACCCCAATGTAACCGCAGCCAACTTCAGAGTTTAGTTGTTTGATTCGGTATTCGTAGTTACCCGCGTCCCGAAAGAAGTACATTCACTCGCAATATGACTTGGTGGTATGATTGAAATCTATTCGGGAATGACCGATAAAAGAAGGCAGTTGTGCCTTTCTCGTGAAGAAGATGTTGATGGGAAGCGTGTGTTTTTTATCGTTGAAATTGATAAATTTGTAGTTTTTATCCGTCCCTTCCTAATAAGCATTATTACGAGGTAAGTAGATTTTGTTTTTAATATCTAAACATCGTTAAATCTGCTTTCGAATGAAATTAAAATAATTGCATTTTGTAGATTATTTCGGACAAATGTTGTATATACTTCGATGTCGAGTACAGTCGTGAAAAGTGCTAAATGATTAATGAAGAATTTGGTTTTAAACTATTCATGAAACTCGTAAAATTATATTTAGTAATCAAATTGAAATATTTACCAGAAGATCAAATATATTATCTAGTTTTAGAATCTTCTAATGCTAACAAGTTTAGTCGACATATAATAATTCGTCTCCTCCACAAAGATTCTGAGTTGATGTTTAAGAATAATTATGTCTTCTGTCGACAGTTTAAATATAAATTTAGAGATTTTATCTTGAATGTTGTATATAACTTTAAAGGTACTCCTGACGCAGAAATGTTAATTAAATATGGTATCAGGGAAGAAGATTTGAAGTATCTCAAAATTTATATTAAGAAAATAGCAGAAACATTGCAAGATAGTATCTCTGAAATGTATGCAACATTGTTTTTTAATAATCAAGATACAATAGCCGGGATCGAACTTGTTGGGAGTAAGTGTTTAATTTCTATTCACAATTGTATAATAGTGAACTAATTTTAGTTTATTACAGGATTCTTTGTTGATTGGAATGTATATAGTAGAAATAGAAACTTCAGATTGCTAATGTCATCCAAAAAGAAGGAGCCTGCTAGAATCTTGAAATTTTCAAGTCATTTATCTAAGCTTCCATTTGAATCAAGTAATTTTAGCCTGTTATTAAAATTTAGTTGCATATCCATTCCTTTTGGAAAGCACGTTTCTGGTTTAAATGTCATTGAAAGTTTGGAAAAGCAGTATAATGCTTCCTTAAATGATACAACATTGGTAGCCAAAAAAAAACATTGTAAATTTGCATTTTGTGAAGAAGATTTATCTGATTACCAAAAGCAGAAGCTATCAAATGTTTTTCAATTCATTGAAGAAATGACTTTAGTCAAAGCAGAATTTAAATATAATATCACTAATGTTTTAAAATTTAATAACAATTTTTTTTGTATAAATGTTAGACAAAAATTTTGTTTAATTCAATCTCGACTTCATACATCTAACAGAGTCTACTTTTTGTTTGATGTTAATAAACCTAATCTTGTACGGTTCTCTTGTTTTAGTTGTAATAATTTTGTGAATTGTCATTTAACAGGCAATAGTTAAACAATAGTGGTAATGCAGCCTCTAGTTCAGCACCTTTATTTATTATGTAATGATTTCAAAATGTAAGAAAAATGAAGTTCCACGAAATTTAATTAAGCATATTATTATCTTTGCGAATTTAGTCATAATAAAGTGCTGCAAAGAAAACATTATTCATTTTGCCAAATTTTGTACACTATAGGAGGATTGATTTAGCATCGCCCGATCATTCGTAACTCGATCGTCTCCGTCGCGACTTCTTTTCTTAATCGGAATTCAATCGTTCTCAGTTCAATAGGAAGACCAGTTTGATGTTATGTTTGTATTGTGAATTTCAAAGACGAGTTCACGCAAAAAACCAAATTATTTTGGTAGAAACCGCTTAGTAAGAAGTTAAAATCATAGAAGTGTATTAGCCGCGTGATGTCTGGGAGATCATTCGCGCATAATTATGTCAGGCAGGAGTTCCGATCCGATGCCACTGTTTATGCAGTTATAGAAGAACTAAGTCTTCATAAGGAGGAATTTAGGCAAGATGATTACAAGTTAAAAACGGCAATACCAAGTCCATCGCGGATAGCAGCAAATCCCGATGTTTCCCGGTACTTTTGGCATTTCAGATCTGGAATGGCATTAAACGAACTAGAATGAACACGTAAGTACTTTTATTTCAGTCTTGTCGTATATTCAATTCGTAAATTACATTTCCGTAATAACAATATTATCGAAAGTTGCCGTTCGATTAATATTTTTTTTTGCGAAGCCGTAAAATAAAAATTTGTTAACGCTTTTTGTAATAAATTCTCATAATACCGTATAAAAATTAAGTATATTTAATCAATTGCATATAGATTTTTAAGTATTGAACCAAATACAATGAAACATTTATTTATATTCGGATTATGATTGTTTCAGCATCGATAAGGTCGATTGTCCATGTTGTCTCAAATTTCGATTGAGCCCGGACGGCACTTCCCATACTTTGTTCAACGAAATTCCTGATCATATATAAGTTTATTTCCAAGTGTGCATACTTTTATCGAATATAATAGTATACAAATTTATTGAAAATATAATTCATGCTTTACTTATGTTTTAGTTGATTTATACTAATATTACGCCTGCAGAAAAGGGGATTGAATACATACGAACAAAACAATCATAAGAATTTTTGTAAAATGAAATAATCTTGTTCAAAATTTCATTTCCCAGTTTCTACTTTATTGAATAAAAACAATCTTGATTCCTTAAATTTTTTGAACGTGCTAATGTATTTCACCAGAGTTTGGTGGCAATAAATCCTATTGAGTCAATAAGTGTCAATGTTTAAGTAAAGAGTATGTGTATTCAAAGTCTTATTCATATTTTGATAGTTTCATAGTCTATCTATTCATAGTTTTAACCTACGATATTATTATTGTTGCATTAATGTAGTTCGTATCAATGTAAAATGTACTTCGCGGTATGGAAATGACGTTACGAATAGGCGGTGTTTTAATAACTGAAGCACGTCATGTTATAGTTTGAACGAAAAACTTAGCCCACGAGTCGCATTCGATTCCAAATAAGAACGAAGCGTCGCAAGAAGTCGTTGTTTACCAACTAGCCCTGTACGTTGTAAATAATATGTTCGCATCGGTGCTACTAGCGTCACTTGTTTGGACATAGTCGTAGCGCAAGTGGCAACGCTATTGCGAATCAATCCGTCCTTGCGAATCGATCGTTTAGCATCTGTTCGTCCGTGTCATTTGTAACGCGAACGTCGAAGTGGACTTGTTCGCTCGCACACATCTATCGGCAATCATCGCATACACTGAGAAAAAAATTTCATTGAATCAATCACGAAGTGATTGATTCAATGAAATATCATTTCATATTTCATATTTCATAAAATGAATGAAATAAATTAATAAAATTAATAAAATTATGATTACTTCAATGAAATATTTGATTGGCAGACATACCAAGTAAATATTTCATTAAATTGACGAAATGCTTCATTGTTAGAACTACTTGATTTATAAAGTTGATGAAACCAGTTTCATTAAAAATATTCTTACGAAATATTTTATCAAAACAACGAAATATTTCATTGGTATATGCCAAGTAAATATTTCATTAAATTGACGAAATGCTTCATAGTTAGGATTACTTGATTTATCAAATTAATCAACTTAGTTTCATTCAAAATTTTGTTATGAAATATTTTATCAAAACAACGAAATATTTCATTGGTATATGCCGAGTAAATATTTCACTAAATTAACAAAATGCTTCATAGTTATAGGATTACTTGATTCATCAAATTAATGAACTTAGTTTTATTCAAAATATTTGCAAAAATATTTTATCAAAACAACGAAGTATTTCATTCGTACATGCCAAGTAAATATTTCACCAAATTGACAAAATAGGTCATAGTTGCGGTGTATTTGATTGATAAACTTGATATATTCAGTTCCATTCAAAATTTTGTTATGAAATATCTAATTAATACAATGAAGTATTTTATTGAAATATTTTGAAATATTTCGAAAATTTCGGTAAAGATATTTTACAAAGCTAATGAAATGTTCAGTAACATCAAATAATTACAATTTTATAACTGTAAAAATAATAATTATTTTAAATTACATTAAAGAATTGTAGCGTAATATCAAAGTGGTATATTTAACAATGTGTGGAAAAACGGTTAAACCGGAGCACGCTAGTATATGATGCGCATATTTAAAAATTCTTCGGTATTCTAAGAATTCGCATTTCGATGATACCCGTTGGCATTTCTTTATACCGCCAAGTGTGCTGCTGACGAGCAGTGGCCGCTCGTCCTATGTTATTGTCGATGTTGGACTAACATGTATTGAGGAGCGCGCCTCGCGCTCCCTCTGGCAAGTATGACAGAGAGAGCTGCGGCGTTACGCTACTCATATACACAGCATTTACAATATACATAATACAAGCGCGCTAGGCCCGCTCGAGAGAGCAGACACTAACCTTCAGTGCCGAGTTTCAATCTTTCTCCGCACATACAAGTAACGATGGCGGACACCAAATCGTTACTCGAAGCATGGGATTTGCCCGAATACGTAAACATTTTTCAACGTAAGTATATAAAATTAAAGCTATTTAAGCATATCTATGGGATAAAAAATAACGTTTATGTATTTGAATTAATCTTAGATTAGTAATGAACCTCTTTTTGTTACAGAAAACAAAGTAACCGTCGATCTATTCCAGGAATTTACTGAAGGGACAGTTGCCGAGCTATTTCCAATCATCGGCGATCGTCTCAAATTTAATGCCAAATTAAGAGAGTTCATCAGTGAAAAGAATCCTTCATCTAAGAGACAACACGATAATGTAAGGGAATAGAATCAGTGCATGCAAATAGTGTATTGAAATATGACAGCCTGTGTAGATGGGTAAAATATGTCAATCTAGTTGATGATATATGACTGTTTATGCATGAGTATGTGAATGTATCTGTTGGTGAGTGATAACTAAAACCTATTTTTGAGAATTAAAGTTAATTTGATGAAGGCAAATGAAAGTCTTGGTTGGTGTACTGCTTGTAAAATACAAATACATGTCTTTTATTGTGAGATTAAGTAAAAAACCAAATTTGTTAATAACGTCAAGCATATTTGTGTGCTCATATATGCACACATGGATATACCTACAGATCAAGTAATATATTGTTTTTATCATTTTGTCTTATACTAACTAGACAAACATTTGTAGTTCTGCATTTTTAATATATTTTCATTCACACCAATTAAGAAGTTCATTCGCATTTATGCAGATTGCTAGATAAAGTCAACTAACCCAAGGTGTAGTTTTAGCTAATAATTTGTAATTGTCTACCAACAGCGTTTGATTAACTTGTATAAGTTTGGTCGACGTCTTTTTGATTTATTGCATTTTCTTACTCAAAAATACTAAGATAGCATATTGTGGATATCCATGAGTGTGTTATTACTGTATAGATAAAATCATAACTTAAAACAATTAAAATATAAAAATACGACAAACACACACAACATTTTTAGAAGCTCTCTGTTGTTAAAACTTTTCACAAAATATTAATATTTCAAACAAATTTCACTATCAAAAATTTTAATTTACACATAATTAATCTTGCAGCTTATTGACAAGAGTGCAAAAATTCCTGCAAAACGTCCCATGCGAGGAAATGCATCTATCAATTATGATGAAGCTGTGAGTGACATTGTTGTTCTGCACAATTTTGATGACATCACATCTATTTTAGAAGCATCGGAGCAAGGATTGATTATTCTTGATTGTTATGAGGAGAAAAAAGATTTAACTAAAAAAGCCAGAATAAATTAGTCGATATAGTTTTCTTAGAGGCACGAAAACAAAAAAATCAGAAAGATCTATCGTAAGAATTATTTATACTTCTTATATATTGTATAAAAAAACCCATATTTTTTATAACAAACTTGAAATATTTTCTAGTATGACATTGTTGAGAGGACTTGGAGAAGCAATCGTTAAAAAATTTCCAACAGAATCAAGGAGTACTTATTTTAAAAGCCCAATCAAAAAATGTGATTCTGGAGTTAAAAATAAATCATTGGGACCTAAAGGAAAACTTGCTAACAAACAGTACAATTTCTTCAAACAAATAGACTTGGGTCATCCAAAGGATATCGAAGAAGAAGAGGAAAAAGACGATGAAGAGACAAGTGCAACGGAACCAAGTACTATACATGTTTTTTATGATTTTAATATGTTCTTTACAATCATATTAAATGAAATCTATAACACTTCTCCTCAGGTGAATCAGAACAAACAAGTTTGATGTGGTTAGAAACGAACCACAGTGTGTTGGTAAACAAAGCTACTGAAGAACACTGGAAAATCACCGCTGACTACCGATTTAATATATTTAAAAATTCAACGGAAAATGTAACACATATTTTTGATAAATTTCCTGTGTTAAAGCAATCAAAAGCATATACTTTGATTGAACAGGATTTCGAGTATCTAAATTTAACTAAGACAGCATTAACTGAAGACACATGGCAGAGTATTTACGATATTATATCTTGAAAAAATGAAGCATACTCTAATGATTCTACATCGAGTAGTTTGAAAATAAAACTTAAGAAAAAAGATTTAAGTAAAAGTAAGTTTTAAATATTCTTGAATATTATATCAAAATAATGACAACACATCTAGCTAAGTATACATAAATATTTCAGATTCTCAAGTGGCTATTCAATTGCAACTTCTGGCACATTTTTTACCTTCTACAGCTATTTCAAAAATTCCTGGACAGAGTAAATCATGGAAAGTATCCATTGGGGACTGCAAAAGAAGTATAATTAACCACGCAGTTGTAAGTTTGTGAAAATATCTGTAATTTTTATTTCAATTTATAATAGATTAAATATTTATATTTGTACAATTATAACCTGCTGTTTGTTTTATTTAGATTGATGGAGATGTTGTAAAAATTAAAAGTGAACAACAAACTTTCGCTTTGGAGCATAAGAAAACTCTGCAGCCTTATATAATTGTTTGCGGTGAGAAAATTGAAAATATTGAAAAGTGTTTAATAATTATTGACGAAGTCGAGTACCAGATAGAATCTGTACTACAGGCTTTTGCTATTTGCTTCAAAAGTTTTCATGTTTTCAATTTAAAATACCCACTTGAAAGTGAACACTTATACATGATAATTCAAAAATTTTTGGAAATCAAAGAGAATTCAAAGTGGAATGCAGAATTCCCTACTACAGCACATGTAATGAAAAGAGTCGACAAGTTTATGATAAAGTCGCAGAACAAGTCAGAAACGATGAAGTAATGATAGATAGTGATACGAGCGTTTAAAAAAAATTGTCGCGACTTCAGTTAGATGTACATTAAGATACGTTAAATTTAAGTTTACAAAATTTTTGATTGTTTGGTTGAATTTTGTGCAAGAGTTTTTACTAAATTCAAAAAATGTCGATTCAATGTCCACTTTGTAAAAGCCAAAAATCGGTTAATGAGTTTTTAGCTCACACAAAAGCTCAGCACAAAAATCATATGAACTCGGAAGTTACTTGTTCAATATCCGGGTGTAAACAAATATTCAGTACTATTTATGCGTATAAGAGACATGCACTCAATGCCCACATTCAAGTTGACAACGCGTTAACGGTAAATGAAACTTATGTTGATTTCGACGATGTTGTTTACGAACCAACATCTCACTTTGAGACATTAATAATTCTTCAAAAAGAAGTAGCTTCAATAATGAAAAGTTCTGATAGCAGTTTAAGTATAGAAGATTTTTCAAAGTTAATATTAAATAAGGCTTCTCTGATAGTGGCTAAGTTTTTTGCCAATCCTTCTATTAATCGTAAAACGGTTTTAGAAATGATAACTAGTTTTTCCAGCATGTATAAAATACCGTTGAAACAGCTAGAAATTAAATATTCAACAATGAAAGAGCTAGTAGTAGAGCTTTCTATAATTGGATCTGCTTTTGATACATTTGATACAGAACATAGAATTTTTAAATACTATACCGAAAAAGGAACTCTTATAAACACGATACCTCGTCCTATTGACACTTATCTCAAAAGTCGAGCCAGTAAAGGCAAATTTAAAAGAGTGCAGGGTCATGATGACATACAACTAATACCAATAATAGAATTATTAGAAAAATTTTTACAACTGCCTGGTGTATTAAACGCCATACTAGAAAATATTACAATTTTAAAAAACAGTAAATCATTCTCATCTCTTTTTACTGGTAGTTTATACAAAAATTATGTACTTAAAATACCCGATAAAATAATAATTCCATTAATGGTATATAATGACTTTGAGGTAAATAACGTTATAGGTTCACGTAAAGTTCGAAAAAAAATCGGAGCTGTATATTTCACTATTTTAGGAGTTCCTAAAGAATACGCAAGCCAGTTAGAGAATATTTTTGTGTTACAATTACACAAGTATGTAAATCACAGAGATTTAGGAAATATAATCGTTTTCCGAGCTTGTATTGATCAACTTAAAATATTAGTTAAAAATGGAATTAAGATTCCGGGTCATGATAAAACACTTCAGTTTATAATATTTCAGGTAGTGAGTGATAATTTAGGCGCCAACTCTATCTTAGGCTTTTCAAAGTCCTTTTTATCTGATCAATGCTGCAGAATGTGTATCATGAATAAAAAAAGAGAAATACAAACTGTTGAAGATACATCTCTTTTAAGAAGCGGAGAAATGTATGATAAGGATTCTGTAGATCATAGAAATGGAATCGAAGAAATGTGCATTTTTAATGAAATACCTTACTTTCATGTAACGGACAATAGTTGTGCCGACCCATGCCATGATTTGTATGAAGGAATTGGTCGGTACGACATGGGCAAAATTCTTCATCATTGTATCGTGCAGAAAAAACATTTTTCTCTCGATACATTAAATGACAGAATTTCTTGTTTTAATAAGTTATATGTACAAGACTGTAACGTTTTACCCGAAATACCCAAAACATGTTTGGACAATCGGTTTTTAGTATGTTCTGCGTCAGAAATGAAATTTTTTATACAATACTTCGGAATGTTAGTTGGCGATTTAGTACCTAAAACCGATAAGGCGTGGAGACTATATTTATTATTGCGAGAGATGTGTAGTTTAATAATGTCTTCAGTTGTGACTGAATCGTTGTTAAATCGTCTTACTGTAGTTATAAGTAAACATCACACTTTGTATCAAAATTTGTTCAATGATACATTGAAACCGAAGTTCCATTTTGTGCTCCATTACCCTAATCTCATAAGGAAACTTGGATCACTTGATCAATACTCGGTAATTCGATTTGAAGGGAAACATAAAACCTTGAAAATGATTGCCGATTCAATGACATCCAGAGTTAATCCAGAATACAGTTTAATTCTAAAGCATCAGCTTCAAATGTCATACAGACTTTTATGCAAGACTGGTTTTGAAAAAAGAGTAGAAATTGGAACGAGGGTAATGAAAAATATTAATATGTTACCTTCTATGAATAATTTAAATCGTAAATTATTGAATTACTTTGAAAACGTGGAATGCACAATAGTAAAATGGGTTAGAGTAAATGGAACGTTGTATAAACTCGGATCGGTTATTAATATAAATAAAAACGATTCATGTATTGAGTTTGGAAAAATCGATCATATAATTGTATCAAATAGCAAAGAAGTAACATTTATCTATAAATTGTTAAAATATGTTTCCCACAATCAACATTTATGTGGGTATGAAGTTGTTGAAGGTCGGGAATGGGGATACATAAACCAATCCGAACTTTTCAACTTTGTGCCCACTTACAATCATTTGCTAAGCGATGGAAAGTTTTATGTTGCCACTTGATAATAAACTTAATCCTAACATTTACTGTATTTCAGTTTTTTTATGTATCAATAAAAAATAATTTTAAAAAGCTTAAACATGTTTTATTTTCTAACTCATATAAGGACTTATATAAGGACTTTATTTCATGGCCAAGTAAATTATTCTGAGTGATTGTAACGGTCATGTGTCATGTAAAGCTAAATATCTTCAAGGTCTACCAAAAAATTGTTATGATTCGTGATTCTGTAATCTATATTTAATGTACGTACCATTCGCGACTTTTTTTAAAAATAAACCTCAATTTTGTTACAATTTTAGAGAGCCTTTTTGTTCTCCTTTTAGTCTTAAAATCAACTTAAATTAGATTTTTAGCTAAAGATTCAAACGTGACTTAACAAAGTGATAATTGACTTGTAATGAATATTGTATACAAACGTTCATGCGTTGGACATTGCACGAACCATTTATTTCAAAAAAAGATTTTTTTAATCAATATACACAAGAAATCATTCAAATTTATATCAGACTCCCGGTCATTTGAAATTGTAATGAATATGAAAAAACTCGGCTTAACTCTCAAGTGTAACCCGTAAAGTTCAACAATGTCTAATAAAATGGAAAAAATTAACAACATTTTAGGCGGTTTTTGGGTTGTTATTTTGCCACTGTAAAAAAAAAATTTTGAAATCAATCGCCATATTAGCTTATCTACATTTGCACCTTAATATTGTAGAAAACTTGTATTGTTAGAGTGCGCTTGTATAAAAAAAATGTCATGGTGAGAAAATGATTTGTTTCAATTTATGAAATATTTCTTTGCTTCAATTGTCACTATTTTAAAAGACTTTCATTTTTCGCCGCTAGAGGTCAATCGATAACTATTTCTTCGTACCCACAAGTGACGAAATATTTTCTAGATTGGTATATAAGGAACTTTTATCCTGACAGAGTAATAAGCGATCTACTCTGAGAGTACTGCGAGCGATGTTAAGCGTTAACATATACAAGCGTGTATGTGTGTTAGGGTATTTAATGGTATATGAAAACTAATGTAAAAATAATTTTAAAATGATAAATGTCTATAACCTAAAATTAATGTAATGTAATAAATCATAATATTAAATTATAATGTTGTGACGAGAATCTACACAAGATCTCGTCTCTCTCTCCCGCAAAGCCAATATAATAATGTATAATGCTCATTGCGAGATTTGTTACAGGTGCAGAAGCGCGACCACGTCACATCGCAATGAGAGAGAGAGAGAGAGACATAAGATCCGCGTGCGCGAGAGACTGCGCGAACCTCAGAAGCGCGTCGCGAAGAATCACGCGTACGAGCAGCGAGCTACAGAGTAGTACAGTTTGGGCCCGATTAGAAGCTACACGTGCGTACACGCTGAAATCGGCCGTTCTTGTAA
This sequence comes from Trichogramma dendrolimi, assembly GCA_034770305.1. Lineage (NCBI taxonomy): Eukaryota > Metazoa > Arthropoda > Insecta > Hymenoptera > Trichogrammatidae > Trichogramma > Trichogramma dendrolimi. Next base: position 64,646 of record JAPMIB010000118.1, on the reverse strand, counting down.
GCCCGCTGTATTCGCGCCGCGAGAGAAAATTGTGTGCAACGCATGCATCGTGAACGAATGCATGGTGAGCGAGTGTGTGTGAGCGTGCCCGTAATCCTGCGCCGTGGACTTGGGCAGCGAACATCGCAGTCGGAGGCAACTCTTTTGTAAGTGCCAGTTTCGTTGACTATCTCTCTCTCAATTGCATTGCGACTCGCTTCCGCCGGTCTAGGCGAACACTCGCGTGCGACGTGGTACTGCACCAGTTGCCGTCCGGAGCACGGCTGTATTAATTGAACCACATTTAATAATAACTATTTGTGTCATTTTCCTCTATTAAATCGGACTCTTATTTGCTTACCCCTGCACTCTGCCTTACTACTTTTCAGGCAACTTGGAACCCGGCCGCTAACGCGACTAACGCATTTATTGATTCCTTGAGTAATAATTATTTACTCCCCTCACACGTAACTATCACCGTTACAATGTAAATTAATGTGTTTCTAGCGTCTGATCAAATCTTCAGGATCCTGACCACTTTAATCAGTATCAGCATGTAGTCAAAGAATCTCAATCCACAAGAAACCAGAATGAAATCTTTTTCTTATGGATGATCTATCAATTATTTAATTGTTTTGATAAATGTATTTAATTATTTTCATAAAACAATTAATTGTGATAAAGTCATGATCTGATTGAAAATACATTATGTATGATCGATTTCATTCTATATTTCATACAATTTTTCAAATATTTCAATCAAATCAACTAAATATTTTATCCACGCACAAATATTTCATTGTTTTAGTCTCCTCATTCCATAAATCAATATAAATTTTTAGTCAAACTCATTAAATATTAAACTAATTTTACAAAACTTTTATTAATTTCAATGAATTTTTACTTTCAATTAATTAAATATTTAGTAGATTCAACGAAATTGAAAAAAAATAAACACTTTATTTGATTATTTTTATCTAATAAAAAGTTTAAACTAGTCAAATTTTTCATTAATTTTATGAAATATTTTGGAAATGAAAATAAATATTTAGTTCAGTTGATCATATGTTGTGTATCTTTGATTCAGATGAAAAGTTTGTTTCTATTAAATATTTTATAAATATAAAAAGAATATTTTATAGAAACAATGAAATTAATCAATTGATTGCCCGCGAAGAAATAATTTCGTTGAAACAATGAAGCCTTGGTTGACGGGGCCAAATATTTTTCTCAGTGTACGGTTTTAGAGAAGGCAAAGGGACATTCATTGCGAACTTCGGTTGTCATTTTTTTAGTTTAATAGAGTGAAAATTGTGCCATTATCATGTCCAGTGGCGACGAATTTACCGAGAACAGTAAAAATTCTTGGATGAAAAAAAAGACAGAGCCGTTGGAAGTTAAAACCGCTCAATCGTCCAAAAAATCACACGCGTATAGTTTATCGGGAGGAAGTTTAAGTCCGATGACGCCGTGTACGCTATGCTTGAAGACTTGAAGACGCACAATGAAGTTTTCATACAACGAGATGAGAAGCCGAAAACAAATTTGAAAAATACCTTGCGGATATCGGCAAATCCAAACGTAACCCGACGTCTCTGGAATTTTGAATGTGTGTACGGTCCTAAACGCAAAACCGAAAGCGAAGGATTGCGAAAAGCCAAGTAAGTATTTTTTCTTTACTATACGTCGTTCATTTGATTTTTATATTTCAATTAAAGAACAATAATCTTGCTATCGTAATTAGTGTGTTCGAAACCGAACATGCTCAATCGTATTTTTATATATTTTACTATCAATGGCAAGTATCTTTGTTCTCTTCCGCGTACAAACAAAAAAGAAACAACGTATATACGCGTGCTTGCGTGCCCGCGTTGACATTAGCTTCTTTTCTTTTTCTTATCTACTGAGTAGACATTCTTTACGGCATTGTCGTGTAGTGCAGCATTATAAGCAACAAGCGGCTATCACACATGCATACATTTTTGAAAAGGCGGTCGATATTAAGAGGGTATTTTATATTTTTCATACCACCGGCCCGAAAGTGACTACTTCCCGGTCGCTGCACAAAACGGGAAGAGCTATTTTCGTGCCACTGTGTATGAAAAATAGTATACAGGCCTATGCCACGAAAAAAGAAAGCCCCAGAACACGTGTTTATCGGCCTCGGCTTCGCCTCGGCCACTAATTACACGTACTCTGGGACTTTTCTGTTTTTCGCGGCCTAGGGCAGTAATATACTATATTCTGTGTTTAGTATCCCGTATCGCTCTCGAAAGAAATACATTGAATTCTGTAGTATTTACCCTCCCCTCCACCCCTTCTGGTTTCAAATTATATAATATAACAATCCAACTTATTTCACGTAGAAATTATTTAGACTCACATTAATTTTTGTTCGTAATTATATCACATGTTTTTAACGCATACATTATTTATATTTTTGTTGTGTCACTCGGTTACACTATCCCAAATTTCCTTTTCGTGAAGTCGTGTAAATTCTATAGGATACGTATACGTACTACGCATAAGGTTCTTATTCACTTTTTAAATTTCTAAATCGAAACTTTAATTATATAGTCTGTCAAAATTCTACTCATTATTGTAATCACATCCAAAATCGAAATATTGATTAATTTGCCGTTGCTCAATCCTTCCTTTCGTCGTTGTGTCTTAAGAGAAATGAAAAAACTATACTTTTATAAATAATGCTACCCAAAATCGTTTAACAAGTATATTTTAAACTTTGAATACAGTTCTAAGCATCGTATTCAAGTTTTTAGACAAAATTAAAACTGAAAATTAACCATTTTATAAATCATTTTATATACCATTTTATAAATTCTTTCAGCACGCACAAGTTAGATTGCCCAAGCAAACTGAAATTTAAGTTGAGCAAAGATGGAAATTATTATATACTGCAGAACGAAATTCTCGATCACGAGCAACATGATTTACAAGTACGTAATTTACTACATTTCTACTACGTTTCAATTTTTCAAAAATAATATATGCAAACTTGTTGTAGTTAAAGGCTGCTGTTCTACCACCTGTTCGTCCTACATTAAACGAGGAAAATAAAAAATTTGTCCAGGACCATATTCGGACTGGCGGTTCGAACATGAAAGTTTTACTAGAGCTAAAAAAAGCCGGTGTCAATAATGCAGGGCTAAAAAATATTACTAATATTAAATATGCCCAGAAGCAGTTGCAAAGTTCAACGTTCGAAGACGTTAAAAACATTTTGAAACAAAAAAGTAAGTCTGAAACTAGTACCAATTGATTTTTATTATAACTGTCTTAATTTCTTTCAGATGCCATTTTTGAATATACAGTCGACCAGAATAACTCTTTAGATGGGCTTTTCATAACTACTCCTGCAATGAAGCACACATATGAATGTTTCCCCGAAATATTAATGATCGATGCAACATATGGCCTAATCGACAACGATTATCCCTTAGTTATTGCTGCTATTGTGGACGGTAATGGCTTAACTGAGATTAGCTGCTATTGTGGACGGTAATGGCTTAACTGAGATTATTTCATTAGGGTTTTTATCTCAAGAAACTGAGGAATAATTCTTGGTTCATCGATTCTCTGATCAAACATTTACCGGGCAGTAAGCAGACAATGGCCTTCGTATCTGATAAGGATATGGTTCTTCGAAAAGTAATAAAGGATAAGCTCGATGTTGACACGTACATTTGTACTTTTCATGTGTTGCAAGCTTTTAATCGGGCAATGAACCTGGATAAAATGGCCATTTCTGAGAAGGAGCAACAGCAGGTGATACAATTTCTTAGTAATTTAACCTACGCACCCGATGAAGAAACTTATTCAATAATTTATCAAAAATTCATCACCGTTGCACCTCCGCTGCCGATTGCGTACTTCAATAAAAATTGGCATCCCATTAAGCACGAGTGGGTCCGGGGTTTCATGACAAACAATTTTAAGACCGATACTAACAACAGGGTTGAGTCATTCAATTCTAAATTGAAAGCCTTTTTTAAAGACAAATTAAATTTGGCCGCATTTATAAAATCTTTTTTCGAATTTATGTTTATTATAGAAGGAGAACGTACTCAAACTGTTATTAAAATGTATACAACTGTTCCTACTTACACAATCGATGAGGTGCACTCCAAGTATCACAAGTTTTTAACAAATTATGCCTACAAATATATTTCGGATCAATTAGTACTTTCCAATCAAATTTTAATCGTCAAAACGATCGATTCCAATTTATACGAGATCTCATCTTATTCATTTAGTAACCTTGTGTATTCGGTTACCCCTTATTCATGTTCTTGTAGGAATTTTAAATCTATGTTATTGCCATGTAAACATATTTTTAAAATCCGCAAGCATCTGAAATTACCCTTGTTTGATCATACACTTTGTGCAAATCGTTGGACAAAAGCTTATTACTCCTCGCATCATAAAATATTTCAATCAGACTTGCTCGCCCCCTCTAAAGAAAAAAGCAATTTAGCTGTTTCTCCTAAACTTAGTTCGAAATCTACGCATTCTCCATGTCCAAACCTAGGTATTAGCAATAAACCTGATCCCGTGATCGCATTATGTGACCCGCAACAACCCCCCCCCCCCTCCCCCCACTCTAATGTAGATCAATGCAAAGAATCTGCAGTCGACGTCGAGAAACATAGCAAACCGGGTTTTTTATGGGAATTTCAAGAGTCATCGAGTTCCGTCGAAATGACGTTTTGTGAAAGGGATAACGAGGATCTGCAATTTAATAATGATGCAAGTAATTCATTGCATTCCCACGCTGCAGTAGAAAATATGTAAAGATGAGTTTGCCCCAAGTTAATCTTTGTCCTGGTTTAAACAAAGCACTAAATCATTCCAAAGATTGCCAAGTCCTTGAGGCCAATGCAACTGAATTCAAAATACCTAATGTTTTGACTCCGGTTCCGAGTGTCGGTGAAAAAAGCCCAGTATTTTCAACTGTGCCTAGGTCACGTAAGCCCGTACGTCAAAGTAAAAAAAAGGCGGTTAAACCATTAATTACTTTAGAAAATAATAGTAATGAGTTGAGTTTGTCTAAAGTTAATCCTCCCCTTTGTTTAAGTAATGCTCAAAATCTTTCCAAAGACAGCCAAGCTAATACAATAAAGACTAATACAATCGAAACCAAAGCTTCAAATGTGCTGCCTATGGTTTCAAGTGTCGTTGTAAAAAGCCCTGTATTTTCAAGTGTCGCTGAAAAAAGCCCTGTATTTTCAGGTGTCGCTGAAAAAAGCCGTGTTTTTTCAAGCGTGCCTACGTCGTGTAAATCCGTTCGTGAAGGTGACAAAAAGGCAATCAATTCACCAATCACCTTAAAAAAGATCACTTGCAAGGGTCGTAAAAAAGGGAGTGTTAAAAAAAACGTCATTGGATTAAAAAAAACAAACTCATCTAAATGCAGGCCTTATTCCGATCTTACTGACGACCAAAAAGCTGTATTGTTGTTAAAAATGTTACTACCTGCTGAATTATTGAAATCTAAAACCATTGGTGTCGATTTAATTACAGAAAAAGATATAAATTACAATAATTTACCATGTTATATTTTTGATGCCACGGTTGATGTCTCAGTTCTGAAACCCTTTTTAAACAAGACAGCTTTTTGTCGTCTTCGCAAAGAAAAAGCAAAGCCCGATGACCAAGTACTTTGGTTGTGCGGTTCTTGCAATACTGAATTATATGGGGAACCAATATTTTGTAATCAATGCATTAAGTGGTACCATTATGAGTGCGAGGGTTTACTTACTAAGGGGAGAAAAAAGTACAAGAATACAGAGGAACATTATTATTGTATTAAATGTAGGCAATCAAATCAATAATAACTTTTCATTAAAAACTTGATTTGTTGATGTATCCAATATAGATTTTAAGTTTTGCACAATTGTGTATTCTGTTCTTTAAAACCATAAAAAATTGTAACAAATGTAAACAATTAAATAGACAGTAACTTTTCATTTAAAACTTGTATTGTAGTTGTATCAAATTTAGTGTGTCAGTTTGCACAAGCGCTCTATTCTACCCATTATAACCACACAAAATATTGTAACGATTTAATTTATAACGATTTTTTTAATCATATACTTTTATTTCGATCAATTAGTATATTTTGTTTTGAATTCGAGTTCTGTGTTTTTATTGCCATGAATTTAAATCGGTCGGGTATGGATAACGTCAATCTAGAATCATACAAGGGTACACTCTGAAGTTGGTATAGGCTCTTTCATGACGTATCTTAATCTATTCACTCATTGTTTATTTGCAGACAACAATGTAACGAAGGTTAGAAAACCAGTCATATTTACGTTGATATCAGATTTTTATTATATTTAGGTTGTTGGCGTATTTTTTCTTATCCGTACGACACATTTGAAAAGTAACTAGATTTGTCGTGCGAATAGACACAGCCATTTTTAGCTAAAGATCCTGTGATAACAGGAGACGCTGATGATGATGTATTTAGTCCACTTCCAGAAGGTTTGGTGGGTGACAGTTTTTCTTGTACAAAGGCAGCCTTTCTATATGTATCCATGATTGATGCATTGATTTTATTCTGCACCTGGGATTTCTTTTGTACAGTAAGTTTCCTTTTTTTCTCCCCCTCATCTGTAGTCCTTTTTTGGACCAAGTGATTTACAGATGGAGAGATGCTATCAACCTAAAATTTAGTCAACGCAATTATTGGACAGAAACTCGTGAAACTATTTAGTACACTATTTATTTATTTTACCTGCGTGTCTTTCAATTGGTCTATTCCATCTTCAATATGATTTAAAGAACCTTCTGCGTCATTACCATTATATTGAAGTTTGCGTTTACAAGATTTAGAATTCATACAATCTGAAAATATATAATTTACATAATAATTTATAAAAAAAAAATAATACAATTTAGACTGCAAATACACAGTCTCAAATAATAAAATCAAATCTTTTACAATTTAACATAATTTATACTTAAATTTTATAGTCAATAGTCAAATTAATTATACAATGATAAATAACTATTTATACAGATCAACTGATCTGTATAGTAAATTGAAAAATTAAATAAATTTATACCTTTACTGAATGATAAGCTCCTGGAATTATATACATTGTAAGATTTATGAAATGATGATTTCTGTTGTACATTGGGTTTGCTCTGTATACTCGTCCATTATTGATTGATCCAGTGACCTGGAAAATGTTGATAATATTTTTTTATCGCCATTCATCTAAAACAAATAACAAGAGTGTAAAGGTTAAAAATATTATTAATTTTATTAAGCCTGAGTTATTAAAACTTTGTAGTTTATGAATCTTGTCAACTTGCTTGGTTCAATTCTTTTTTTTGCATCCAACTTATTAGAATTAGTGCCTATTTCTTTCTTTTCTGTTTGTTCAACTTCTGTAACGACACCGTCACCTGGAGTATCATCTTCGCTATCAAAATCAGTGTCTGAAATTTTCATTTCTGTCCAGAATAAGTTGCAAGGCAGATGTTAGATTTAGATTGTCAAAATGAAATCGACCATCCTTACTCTCTGCAAGATTATCACTCTCCACTGTAATGTTAATTAAAATAATGTTTAATGAAGTTAAAATAAATCAGTCTGCGAGCACTGAACAAATATCAAATTTTCATCGTCACAAATATGATCAGATACTAGTAATAATAGTGTATAAATCAGAGTCAATTAGGTGGTTTGAAAAAAACTTTAGCCTAATGAACAACTATATAAAGTATAAAAGTCAAATTATTTGTTAATATACATCCAAATAACTTACAACTAACGGCCAATATTTGAGCAGGGACCCACATTGTTTCTTGTTTAACCGTTTTTTTAACCAAAAATGGATGATGGTCATAATTGTCTAATACTTTAAAATTTTTTATATTTGAAATTGGAACGACAACAATGTGACGAATTTTAGAACCCATTTTCTTCTCATCGAAAAATCGCACAGCTGCGTGTGTTATTTTATTGTCGTTCATGCTCATGTTATAACGAGCTTTTAAAAACAAAATGATAAAAAAACGAACTATTACGCCGTAAAGTTTGACTAAGTCGACGTTCATTATCGTCTTGGAGTTCGCGGTAAAACAGTCTCGTTTATGGTTGCTTCGCTTTGAGCGACACTTCAGTCGGACAATATTGGAGGGAAAAATGCAACGGTCACGCAGAGCACAGTGCACGAGCGGGCTGCAGGTCTGTAACGTGAACGGAGTCGATATAGGAGTCGAGCGGTTGACGACGCGATTGTAATCTTCTTCACACTTAACGTACATAGATGGGGGTAGCAAACTATTGGCGTGGTTCTGATATCTTCGTTAACAAGCTCGTGCGGTAGCCAAAAGTAATAAATCTCGGCAAATTTAAAAAAGAGCACATTGTCTGGTCGTTGTAATCATTAAAAATATTTAAACTCCACGTGCAATAAATAAAAGTTATTAATTAGGTAAGATTTATTCCAATTAATTTAAACGGGTAGTGGTATACAGTTTAAAGGTTAAAGTTTATGTTGGAGTGATCGAACCGTGAAACATTTAAGCCCTTGAATGTTTTTTACAGTATTGCAAAGATTTATTCAATTTTTCAAGAGGAAATATGCCTCGATACTTTGGATATGTGGAAAGTAAAGATAGCAAAGTTCCTCGCACCACCAGCTATAATGAAAGCAATAAACACATCCAAAGAAATGAAATGATGGATATTCATGAATACAGTACAGATGATACTGACGTTGAAATGCAGGTATAATTTACACTATGTTGTTTGCTATTAATTTAGACTATCTGTACGATATATTTGGGGTATTTATTTATTTTTTATGGATATTTATTTCACCCTTTTTCCCCAAACTGACTTTGCATAAGGGATGTTAGAACACAATTTATAAGAGTTTTTGCACAGAACAGAACGAATTTATTTAAGTTACCAGTAAACAAACACTTACATTTGATCCGTTTCACATCATTAGAATACTGTATGGGTGGTATACATTTAACTAATTAATTTCCATTAAAAATTATAGGATTAAAACCTTTAGCTCTATTTAGGGGGGGTTTCAGATTTTCCTAATGAAAGTTCATGTCCCTTCAACCATTTCTCACCAGCTGATCCTGTTGAAAAATATTCAAAAATCTTATGAGTACTTTATCTTGAAATTAAAATAATATTAATAGTAAAAAGTAGTAGCAGCAGCAGTAGTAGTAATAGTAGCAGTTTAAATATTAGAAGTAAATTGTCATACTATTTTGGCAGTTTGGATATTAATTTTATTTTCCAAATCAAAAGCCTGTCATTTGACATGTCGTGTAGAGAGACGTATTATAATCTCTGACATATTGTAATCTCTCAATCTGGAGGATTGTAGGTTTACACCTTGTTGCACTTGAAAGACTTGAGAAGAGTTAATATATTTGAATAAAACTATGCATGTTTCAATCGATAATTTAAAAAGTATAGTTATGGTATCAAAACTCTACAGATAGTAAAATTGTTTACTTTATACTGTTGTATATTCAAACGGCTGAGTCCAAGTTGCCAATTGAAAAATTTATTTACATGAACATGGACTTGGTAAATATATAGATTTCTCGTTGACTTTGAATGTTTGGACAAGTAGTATGGATACATTTAAGCTGTAGGCTCCGTACGTACAAATACAAATTTAAACTATTTTTTTATCGGAGAAGATCTTACAAATCTTTTCACATGGTTTTTAGCGAGATTCTATTATGTCTGTTTTTCTACATAATTGTATAGAATTATTTATTATACATAATTTCTCAAAAATGGATACTATAAAAATATTTCCTTAATGGAATTTCCGTAGTACGCAAGGCTCTTGATTTACTTGATCATTTATTTAACATCAATTACATTTTTTAATTAATTCTGGCCCGTATTAAGTAGCCTGCCACGGTTACCCTACTTCCTTATGCTATCTGATGAACCCTATTAAGGGCTAAGAGGACGTTTTTTCGACACTTTATTCGGCCAGTGTTTTTTTGTCTCAATGGGGTCAAAAAAATATGCGAGTAACCAATTTTGAAGCAAAATTTAATTTCCTTTCAAAATCTGATCTTAGATTTTCGATAAAATGATCAGATACAAAGTTAAGCTTGATTTTATAAAAAAAACGTGATTTTGGAAAAGAAATATTTTTAATTTTTTAATTTTCTAAATGAAACCATTTGAAATCTCATGAAATTCGTGCACATATCGCGTCCTCGACCCCTAAACTAAAAATTAGTGGAGTTCAGATTGGAGAAAATAAAGTTAGAAAATACACTTTTTTCTCAAGTCCTTTGTTTTTGGGTAAAATTTCTAGAAGTTTTCATTCATTTTTTCGTGTTTTGACCGCCATTTTGTCTGTTTAAACATTAATTTTTCCAATCGGAACCCCACTTACTTTTAGTTTAGATATCGAGGACGCGATATTTGCATTAAAACCCTGAGATTTCCAATAGTTTCCATTTGGAAAATCGAAAATTAAAAAAAATTTTTTTTTCAAAATCACGTTTTTTTGGGTTAATTAATTTTCAGTCTGCTAAAGTAATTCTTTGTTCATCATATATTAATCCCATTTATTGTTGTTTATGAGTTTGATGAAAGTATCATTTGTGTAACTTTATGCATAACATTTTTTTTAGATTTACATGTTTCTGCTTAGCCGCGTAACACAATTATAAAAACACTACATCGGTTGTACAGATAGACGTTACTTATTTTTTTTATTCATATTAACAAATGCCTAAGTGTAAAAATATATTCTTTATAGAATGAAAGTTCTATGCATCATCAGCCAATATTATCGGAAGTTTCAATTGGATCAAATAATTTGTTCTGCAGTAGGGACGATAATGAAGTTCATAATTCTAATGACACCCAAAATACTTATCCATTATTCGACACTGAATTACCATCAGCTTACGCTGAAGAGGTAAAATCATATTCACTGATCATTAATATATATAATATTGTTACGCGGTAAATTATATAAATATTATTACATTTTATACAGAAATTGATTTTTCTTCATTAAATCCACGCATTTTTATGGATTGGAAGAATCTGGTGACGATAACTTTCAAGATGAATGGATGCAGGATATTTGTCACGAATTTTATTCTGATGGTGAAAGCGACAGTGAAGAAGAGGACTCTTTTTTGACTGTTCGTCTGTTTTTGATAGTCCGGCGAGTGAAGACGATTCGATATCACATTTAGAAAACTATTAAAAAATGATGATGGACGATACAATAAAAGCAGATGTAGTCGTAAGTAAATCCGAGATATTAGCAGCAGTATTGCAGTATTCGCTAACATACAACTTGGCTCAATCAGCAATTGCAGATTTACTGATAATGTTGAATTGTTTTCTTGGAAATATTTCTTTGCGAGATACTAGATATTTGATAAATAAATTTTAATGACACTAGTATTATGAACTATCATGGTGTGTCCCACTTGCGAAAATATTTAGGTCTTTTTCAATGGTCTGATAAATTTATTAATTGTGATACGTGTGAAGTAAAAATTAATTTTAGAGAATCAACTTATAATAGTTATTTTGTAATTCTAAACGTGCATAAGAGATAGTCAATTTAATTCAAGAAATAAAGATTATTACTTAACATTGCTAAATTGAGGCAAGAAAGGCAACTTGGGGTAAATAAAACAAGCGATTTCTATGATGGAGTTATGTACGAAAAACTTACAGAAACTTTATCGTCACAAGATGAAGAATTTTCTAATTTTAACTATGTAACTACTGTAATGAAAGCGATGGCTCTCCAATTTTTGAAAGTAGTAATTACTCTATTTGGCCTATTCAATTCATTATAAATGAGTTACCATATGATGTACGCACCGCCCACCCCATCGTATGTGGCCTTTGGTTCGGAAAAGGGAAGCCTAATAGATATTTTTTTAAAACCATTTGTAGATTATATGAACCGTTTAGCAAATGATGGTGTTGCTTGTATTATTGATGACGTAGAACGTCAAATAAAAATTTACACTCAATGTGTTGCGTTGATTCAGCTGCAAGACCGACAATGCAAGGTTTCAAACAATACAATGGTTATTTGGTTGTGGGTGGTGCCTACACCCGGGGTTTATATAGCATCGAAAAAGAAAGGATGTGTAAAATTTCCTTGGCTAGAGGAATAAATTCCTGAGAGAAATATGCTGCAAACAGTGGATTGGATGGAACAAACTTATATTCTAAAAAACCGATTTTTGGAGTCAAAAGACCATCTTGTTTGATAAATATGAAACATTTAGATATCATTAATGGCTTTGTACCTGACAGTATGCACTGTCTGAATTTGGGAATTGCAGCACAATTTTTTAATTACTGGTTTAAAGAAAAAAATAAGCCTTATTCATTAAGGGGGGAAAATACCTTAAACCTACATTTATAAAAAATTTATTAAAAATAAAGAGAATAAATTTTTTTTGGATTATACAGAGAAAACTCTGTTTTTTCCACTCTTTTTCCAACGTTTTTCACTCAGGAATATGAAAATTAAGGTCCCAGTCACCATAGAACCCTCCTCTATGAAGCAAGCCCCCAGTCCTGGGAGGTACCCCTGTGCCGTAGGATCCAGCTAGAACCGATGATTCAATCCTGATCATTGGGGTCTCATTTTGTTCATTAGATATGTGGTTACAACGCAAGCACTTCAGATTTTTTAATTAGTTATACCCAATTTGCCAGCCACATATACACATTTATTCATTAATATCATATATAAAATACAATTATGCTAGGGATATAGCCTAAAAAAAGTACAAATTTTGTCCAATACCTATGAAAGTGCTTGCGTTTGTAGCTATTTTTGTGTAGAACAACTCCTGAAAGTTCAGCTCAATTGCTCAAACGGTTCACATAGAAACTTACGGCAACAGAGCAATTTGAGATATTAAACGTAACTGCCCAAGAGTTGAAAAAAACAAAAATACACCATATATGTCATAATGATACTCTCATGTCACTGAGCCTGCTTTAAACTTTTTGGACAATAAAAAACAGTAAGTTAACTTGAATTTTCAACATATTGGACCCACAAGGACAATGTTCAATTATCCCAGACAGACAAACAAAAGCCAAATGCGACAATTTCATTACTACATTTTATAATTTTATAAAATATTAGTATACGCTAATATGGGTTTTATGTGGAAACTGGTAACTAAGTTTATTATGTCCAAATCAACTTTTCACACAAATATGCACAATCTCATATAAGAACTTGAACCCAGTCCTCTACCATTCACTTACATTCATAAAACATTAATCACTGGATCTATAATTGGAAATAAAATCACTCAAAATTGATCAATTATCACTAATCTTGTTTATCACATGCAAAAAAATATATATGATGCAGTCATGTACACATACATAAATTACAGTGACATACATCTACACTGATGTATATATGTCAATTTACATATGTACTGCTGTACTTTTTGAATTTGAAGTGTCAAAAATGTCACATTTTCATAAAAACTATTGGAACTTCTTCATAGCTTTATTATGAAACACTATGTGGAGTTGGAAAGATATAATTGCACTCATCTACTTTTTTCACCTTCAAAAAAATGTAATTTTAGCCATTGGAAAATCAAGATAGCAGACTGTTGTTGACATTTGATCCGGGCTCGCGCCACGAAAGTGAGAGAGACAGTGATATACCGAAATCACGTGCTGCGAGTGGTGGCGTTACTGTACATCTACAGCCATGTACACAAACAAATTTCTGCTGGATGCATTATAACCTAAGAATAAACGAGTAACAGATGGCGCTACCAACTTATGAAGGTCCGGAGATTCATGAAGAACGGGGCAATGTTTTTTTTTTGTCGTTTTATTCATTTATGCTGTAATAATCATAAAAGTATCGGTACTAAATGGCTGTACCTCTCGATAAAATCAAAATTAAAAAATTCTGAATACGGTACTGGAAAGCTGAGGAAAAAATACTATTGGAAAAGTCAATAAGCAAAAAAATTTTTTTTGAAATTTTAGGTACTTTTCCCCCCTTAACAAACGAAGAAATCGAAAAATTGATCAAGTTTTGATTAAAATTAAAGTACCAAATCAAATTGTCGTCTTTCTCGGTCGATTAATGATTTGACAAACGGAAGTCAAGAGAATGGGAAAATGGTTATTATACTACAGTTTACCCATTCTCTTGATGTTTCCTCGATTACGTAATATGCACAACATTGGATGCTTTTGGTTCATGCTAGCTACTTATTATTACAAAAAATATAATTCACTCAGAAATTGAAACGGCCGAAAATTGTTTTATAGATTTTGTCCAGAATATCGAAAAAAATTACTCTAAAGCCGCTATGACTTATAATGTTCACCAGTTGTTACACTTGGTATCAAGTGTAGCAAACTGGGGGCCATTGTGGGCTCATAGCGGCTACACATTTGAAAACGACAACGGACAACTTGTTAAAAAAATTCAAGCCGCTAAGGGCGTTATCCCTCAAATATGCAGAGCTCTGAGTATGGCACAAAGTAATTTAGTATTAAAAAAACATATTTTCTCCGAAACCATATTCCGGGGTTTCCGATTATATAACGTATTTGCAGAAAAAAACTTCTAAACTTACCTATAAGTTTGTAAATGCTCGATATTTTGGACGAAATTACAAAGTAGCAAACAAATGGCTCCATGAGTTATATATATCAAATGAAAACCGCATTTATCGTAAAATGGTAAAGGATAGGTGTCTATTTAATTCAAGTAAAACAAATCGTCAAAGGTCTGATAACTCGTACGCCATAACTCAAGATGGTACTTTTATACAAATACTTGATTTCATTGTAGATCCAATAAATAGGCTAGAGTTTACTTTGGTACGCATGATAAATATCGAAAATATTTATCCAGATAGAGAAGCGAGCATTAAAAAAATAACTGAAATTTCTGAAAAATATTTGCAATACGAACTGCTGACATAGCAAAAGTTTGTGTTTTTATTTCAATTGATAAAGATGTAAGTTATGTTGGCCCTGTACCAAATTTGTATATTATAGTTATAATGGATAAAAAAAATTGTCATTTTTTAATTTATTTCATAGTAATTTCTTGCAAATGTTACATGACATAAATATGTAATTTATAAAATCTTCATGTAAAATATATCGATAATTTCAAAAATTAAAATAAATTTATGGGACTCGTCATTGCATCTCCTATTCAGTGTTCATCCTATTATCCTAATCTGTCTGTAATCAAATCCAATAGTAGCAGTATGTAAATTGAATACGAATTACGATACGTTCCTTCGATACGTATTTTAGGTTGTTCCAAATTGATACGTATCTTTTTACGTATTTTCGATACATACTTTCGATACGTACTTTCGATATGTATCGAAAATACGTATCTTTTTCAATAGGGTGGAACTTGTATATATTATGCATGACATTTGGAGGGTCAAGCGCAATTCGATCTTTATCTAGCATATTTAAATTGATTACAACTTCAGATTACAAATAATTGTAAAAGTTTTGAATCATAGAATTGATAATTTTGAATTCGGGCCTTTAGATTATGGAAATAACCATTACCACTTTCTATTGATTCATCAAGAAAAACAATTTAATACAATGGGCAGCATAGACTTGGTGTTTATTGACAATATTTCTATTTATTGTTAAAGACAGGGTAACAGATAATAGTCCTATAATCGCGGAAATATAATAAATAGTAGATCACGCAGAAATATTCGTACCTTAAAATTTTCAACTCTTTTGTCTGGATTTTAGACAATACATAATTTTTTAATTGCTCAAATATTTTTACTTCCATTAACATTAAGGGGACCACCCTCCTCCAAATTGAAAAGAAAAATGTTTTTTCAAAGATTTATTTGTAATAGAATAAAATGACGTATCTTAATGAAACTTTTTATACATACTTTATTGACCTTATACTACATAAAAAAAAATTTTATAATTTTTTGACACCTAGTGTCGTCTGCTACAATAATTTAAAAAAAACACGAAAAAACCGCGGCAGGAACGGTTAAGAAAAAACCATTAATTTATCACCCTGAAATTTTAACACAATAATCTGTCCATGTTACTGCTCAGAATGAACTAGAATGAAAATCATTGGTTAAAAAATAAAGAAATGGCGGCGTTTTTTCGAAAATTGTTTATATCTCCAAAAATATTATGCCGATTGTGTTCATTCTAGTTCATTCTGAGCAGTAACATGGGCAGATTATTGTGTTGAAATTTCAGGGTGATAAAATTAGGTTTTTTCTTAATCGTTCCCGCCACAGTTTTTTTCGTATTCTTTTAAAGCAATTGTAGCAGATGACACTGACAAGGAGAGCCTTTATCTGCGGGTCACAGATCCTTACCAAACTTGTAAGGGGGTCTTCCTGTACATAATAATAAAGCCCCCTATAGTTACTTTGCTCCAATGGGCCCTGGAAACCATTATAAAGCACCATGAAGTATATAATATAATATAATGTATAAAAATACCATATATTAGCGTATAATGGTATCAAGTTTACACAGTCAAGTCTAACTGACTGAGAAGTATTTATACTTTGACTTTTCAATGTCCAAAACACCTTTTCAATCAATAAACAATTTAACTCAATTGGTTTACTGAGAAAGTCTTAAAGAGCGAACCAATTTGAGCTAAAAGGACCCCGCAGATATTCGTGGATTATTGGATTACGGTTAATACGAACGAAACTACGTAAGTACATAGATTTTTAAATTCTGAACAAAAGTTGCCTTATTGAAAAATCTCCAAAATTCCACCGTTTTAGAGATATTTTTAATCAAAGGTGCGGATTTCTATGATTGTCCGCCATAACCCCCTTTCGTGTTTGCGCGGCAGCGCACTGTATGCCGGCGCAAGAGCTAAAAATCAAACGTTCAGTGATTGAACTCAATAAATTGTATTGATAAGATAATAGTTTTGCTTTGCATATCATAGAAATAAATTCGATGATGCTAAAATCTGAACGACTGTCATATAATGATGACATGCAGCTAAAACAGCAAAAAGCCTTCAAAGAGATAATGAAAAAAAAATCTTCGATACGTTCCAAACCGATAAATAGATTTTTTATCGCCCATAAAAATAATCGATGCTATCCATCCTTACATAAAAGTCAAAAAGCTAATATACCCGTACTTTGGATAGCTCCGCCAACGAGCTTATATACACGTAGTTTGGATAGCTCCGCCAACGAGCTTATATACACGTAGTTTGGATAGCGTCCCCGAAGAGCTTATATACCCGTACTTTGGCCAGCTCCGCCGAGTACCTTATATACCCGTACATTGGCGAGCTTCGCAGACGAGCTTATATCCCCGTACTTTGGCCAGCTCTTTCGACTACCTTATATACCCGTACATTGGCGAGCGTCGCAGACGAGCTTATATCCCCGTACTTTGGATCGCTCCGCCAAACAGTTCATTTACCCGTACTTTGGCCAGCTCTGCCGAAGAGCTTATATACCCGTACTTTGGCCAGCTCCGCCGACGAGCTTATCCCCGTACTTTGGCCAGCTCTTTCGATTACCTTATATACCCGTACATTGGCGAGTGTCGCAGACGAGCTTATATCCCCGTACTTTGGATCGCTCCGCCAAACAGCTCATTTACCCGTACTTTGGCCAGCTCTGCCGAAGAGCTTATATACCCGTACTTTGGCCAGCTCCGCCGACGAGCTTATATCCCCGTACTTTGGCCAGCTCCGCCGACAAGCTTATATCCCCGTACTTTGGCGAGCGTCGCAGACGAGCTTATATCCCCGTACTTTGGATCGCTCCGCCAAACAGCTCATTTACCCGTACTTTGGCCAGCTCTGCCGAAGAGCTTATATACCCGTACTTTGGCCAGCTCTTTCGACTACCTTGTATATCCGTACATTGGCGAGCTTCGCAGACGAGCTTATATCCCCGTACTTTGGCGAGCGTCGCAGACGAGCTTATATCCCCATACTTTGGATCGCTCCGCCAAACAGCTCATTTACCCGTACTTTGGCCAGCTTCGCCAACGAGCTTATATCCCCGTACTTTGGCCAGCTCCGCCGACGAGCTTATATCCCCGTACTTTGGCCAGCTCTGCCGAAGAGCTTATATCCCCGTACTTTGGCCAGCTCTTTCGACCACCTTATATCCCCGTACTTTGGCCAGCTCTGCCGAAGAGCTTATATCCCCGTACTTTGGCCAGCTCCGCCGACAAGCTTATATCCCCGTATTTTGGCGAGCGTCGCAGACGAGCTTATATCCCCGTACTTTGGATCGCTTCGCCAAACAGCTCATTTACCCGTACTTTGGCCAGCTTCGCCAACTAATCAATTATCAACTAATATTTACATTAAATCATGTAAAAATGATTTCATCTATAAATTTTACTGTTCTTTTTTTCTCACCTATTTCTGACACTCATCTGGAGTGAATCTGAATCCAGATGAGTGTCAGGAATAGATGAAGAGAAGAGATTTGTGAGTTATACAAATAAAAACATTTTCATATAATTTACATCAATATTTGTTTGGTACGTTAATTTTAGCTCAAATTGGTGCGCTCTTCAAAACTCACACAGCAAACCAATTGAGTTCAATTGTTTATTGTTTGCAAAAGTGTTTGGAATGCATAAAAGTTCATGTACAAATATTTTTGAGAGAGTTAGACTTGACCGTACAAGGCCTGATACCAATAAGTGGTATTTTTAACATTATATTATATTTCATACTTTTTTCTGCTCTATAACTCTTTCCAGGGCCATTGGAATAAAGTAACCATAGGGGGCTTTATTATTATGTACAAGAAGACCCCCAAACAAGTTTGGTAAGGATCTGTGACCCGCAGATGAAAGGCTCCCTTGTGAGTGGCAAAAAATTAGAGAAAATTTGTTTTATATAGTATAAGGTCAATAAAGTAGTGTATAAAAATTTCATTAACCCGTTAACGCCAGCCACGGACAGAATTTTTATTCTTTGTAGTGACCAATAAAATCATCTTATCAGGGCGAGAAAAATTCTAGAGTACTCATTTTCGATGTAAATTTAATGTACTTTTCGAATATGAGTTTATAATTGACCTACGATGCATATTAAAAAAGTTATAAACAAATTATTGCAAAAAAACACGATTTTGAATCTGAAAAAAAATTTTGATTCAAATTTTTTTTATGAAAGACTTCGATCGTGGCCAATAATACCCAAAATTGTGGAATAACGATCTAAAGTTTAAAGTACCGTAGGTGGGATTGGAAAATTCAAGATGGTGGACACCAAAAATACACTTTTCCAGAAAATGTACTCAAAACCTTTGGTATTTTTTACTCGTAAACGATCAACTTTAGGAAAAAATGTTACTCTACAAAAGTGTTTAAAATCATTTAAAGATTACGTAGGAATTTTTTCAGAATTTTTTGAAAATGTTTGAAAATTTTGAAAAAGACCGAATTCCACTATGAACAAAAACATTTTTTTAATTCGTAAACGAACAACTTTAGAAAAAAAGTTACTCTACAAAAAGTGGTTAAAATCACTTGAAGATAACGTAGGAATTTTTCAGAATGTTTAAGAATTTTTCGATTTTTTTAAAAATTCATATATTTTTCAAAATTTTCAAAAATTTTCAAAAAATTCTGAAAAAATTCCTACGTAATCTTTGAATGATTTTAAACACTTTTTGTAGAGTAACATTTTTTCCTAAAGTTGATCGTTTACGAGTAAAAATACCAAAGGTTTTAGTACATTTTTCTGGAAAAGTGTATTTTTTGGGGTCCACCATCTTGAATTTTCCAATCCCACCTACGGTACTTTAAACTTTAGATCGTTATTCCACAATTTGGGTATTATTGGCCACGATCGAAGTCTCTTTCATAAAAAAAATTTGAATCAAAATTTTTTTTCAGGATTCAAAATCGTGTTTTTTTGCAATAATTTGTTTATAACTTTTTTAATATGCCTCGTAGGTCAATTATAAACTCACATTCGAAAAGCACATTAAATTTTACATCGAAAATGAGTACTCTAGAATTTTTTTTGCCCTGATAGATGATTTTATTGGTCACTACAAAAGAAATAAAAATTCTGTCCGTCTGGGCGTTAACGGTTAAGATATGTTGTTTTATTCTAATACAAATAAATCTTTGAAAAAACATTTTTTCTTTTAATTTGGAGGAGGGAGGTCCCCTAAGACAACGAGTTCTTAGTTTGTCGGACTGCATTCGTTATACTCTAGAAGGGCAAAAGCAAGTCATCCCACCCTTTGTCCCGATTCAATTTTACAACACGAGCATGTGTAGGCAGTCGGAAACTTACTGGAACTTTACACACCATCGATTTTGCGTGCATTCTGATGAATTAAGAGCATTTTCAACTTCTGTATTAATCATACACAATAAGAAGTTGATGGATTAACACTTGTGGAATTTTAACTAGAAATACTAATAGGTTATTAAATCAAGAGGGCTGCGAATCATTGATATTGAGGATTGACGGAAATAATACGTATCATAGCATGGCAAGAATATTCTTCCAGGATCGTCAAATGAAAATAAACTATCTTTCAAATACATTGTAGCGTATTAAACGATACAATGAAAAAACTTCATCAAGAGAATATAAATCCTACAGTGTTACTCTTATGTATGATAAACCATCGTCTTGGCCAAAATTACTGGTGGATTATAATGCAGTTTAGCAGATTCAACAAACTAAATCTATTTAAAAAAAAGAGTTCTTAGGCAAAAATATATGGGCTGAGAACATTTTTATCTACTTTCCAAAGTGATTATCCACAGTCCTATGTGGACTGTTTTCATATACATTTTCGGAACCAACAAATGAGGGTTATTCTGCCGTATGATGGCGCTAGTGGACACAAGGGGTAAATCGCCGCAATTTATGAATTCGGTCTGTTCGCATAAGTAAACAATAAAATTTGCATCTTTAAACTCGATTTTTAAAAGTATAATTTTAATTCATAATGAAAGGTACATGTTGCGTGCCTCAATGTAACGAGAGTATAAGTACCGGATCTCACTATTTTCCGAAAAAATAATGATGACAAAAAACGTTGGTTAGTGGCAATGAGAAGAGAAAATTGGACTCCGGGAAAGTGGTCTAAGATATGTGCAAAACATTTTACTAAAAATTACTACAGGAAAGAATCTGAGTTTGGTAAGTATACTGGTTGAATACCTTTTTAGTTTGATTAATTTTCTGGTTTCTTTTACATAAATGTATTTACTTTTCAGGTAAAAATGAAAAATTTCATTTTTAAAAAAAGGAGCTGTCCCCTCCATCTTTTCCTACAACGAGAAGGAAAAAAAGAAGGAGAAAAAAGCTAATTGGAAGAAATGACTGATGAAAGTTGTGCAGGAAACTATCGAAGATATAGTAACCGAGCGAGCACTTAAAAATTTAATTTTCCAAGTGATTACGAACATTCAATATTTAGAAAAAGAAAACCAAAATATAATGATTACCATTACTGAAAATGAAGATTTAATGCCTTGTGAAACTGTGTCTCTGTGTGATAATGAATTTAACCGGCCACCAACAAACATTTTTAACATAAATGATAGCTTCGTTAATGAAGTAGAAGTCAGTGAAAATGTTACTAATGAAGGTGAATGTGAAACAGTGCATGGTGAAGAAAATTGTTCTGATCAATAAGACCATCAGAGTGAAAATGATAGTGTAAAAAATTCCACTTTAACTTTGGGATTGAAAAATTAAATCTGATGACAACGCTCTACATTTTTCTACTGGATTGGAGTCATATAAAAAGTTTTTGTTTGTTATAAAACTTTAGGAAGTGTAGTGACTGAGTTAAAATACATATGGTCATCCTCCTAAGAATATCAGTACATTAGATAAATTTTTGCTAACGCTTGTTATTCTAAGACTTCATAGGACTTATTATGAAGTATCTTTATTATTTAATATAAGTGAAAAACAAGTGGGGAATATTTTGCTTCCTCATAGAGGAAGCTCTGTGATAGGCTCGAAAACGAGATTTTGAACCAGACTTCGTAGGACAATTTGGTTTACATATTTGTAAACTAGATTGAATTCTCAACAAATGTCCGTATGTTGTGTGTGTGTGTGTGTGTGTGTTGTTTTTTTTTTTTTTTTTTTGTGGACGTGGGCAGAGTGAACTCTGCAGCCAGTGGCCCTTCGAAACGAGTACCCCACCGGGAACCGTCGTTAAACATTACTTCGGTGGGGACTCTATAGAGCTTCTCTGCTACATCTGTGTCTTTTCCGTACATCCCCCGTCCACCTTACGGTGATTAGGGGTTCGGGAACCAGAAGCATCGTCTTCTTCTTACAGCATCGTCCGGGTTGCTTTTACGCCTCTTGTGCCTCTTGTGCCTCTTGCTTCAGTCTGGAGACGACTGATTGCGCGAAAGACGCTACCGCCATCCAATTTCCTGCGGTCGAGCATGAGCCTGACGATGTTTTCAGGCTCGATTTCTTCTTGGAGAACTTGTTGGAGTCTCTCCCTCTCTTCGTGGAATCGCGGGCAGCGAAAGAACACATGCTCCGCGTCTTCTACTGTGACTGGGCAGGCCGGGCAGAGAGCGCTAAGGGTGTTGTCATAGCGCTGGCTATGGCTTCTGAAGTAGCCATGCCCGGACAGGAGTTGTGTGAGATGGTAGTCCACTTCTCCATGTCCCCTCTCGACCCATTCCGTGATGTTCGGGATTAGCCGGTGTGTCCATCGGCCCTTTGAGGCCCGGTCCCACCGGTCCTGCCACCTGTACAGCGTCTCTCTTCTTTCTTCCTCCTTGACATCCTCGGGGCGGCGCTGGTATATGCGCGCTCGCTCATCCGCTAGTAGCGCCAGCGGTGGTACGCCGGATATCACGTACGTCGCGTCGTAGGAGACGTGTGGTCGCCCGCTGATCACGCGCAGGCAGGCTCGTCGATGTACCGACTCTGCCTGGCGTATGTAGGCCTGCGTCTCCGTCGCGCATCTCCAGATGGGCGCTCCATACAGGAGAATCGAGTCGACGACGTGGGCATAGAGCACGCGTCGGCTACTTCTGGGCCCACCGATGTTGGGCATGATCTTCGCGAGGGCTCCAGCCACTCTTGCTGCCTTTTCGCTGACGATTCGGAGATGTTGGTCGAACCTCAGCCTGGAGTCGATGTGTAGGCCCAGGTAGCGGATGCAGGGGGACGACATTATGCTGCAGTCGCCCACTGTGATGGTGATGGTCTCCATTTTCTTCCTGCTACTGATGAGAAGGGCCTCGGTCTTGTGGTCAGCCGTTTCTAGGCTGAGATCTTGAAGCGCGCCACGCACCTGCGCGATGGCAGAGTTCAGATCGTGTTCGATCTGCCACAAGTGCTTGGCCACGGCCACCAAGGCGATGTCGTCCGCGAAGCCTACGATCCTTACGTTGCCTCTGAAGTTGAGGCGCAGAACGGCGTCGTACATGACGTTCCACAGGATGGGCCCCAAGACAGATCCTTGCGGAACGCCTGCTGTGACTCTGTGGGTCTCTGGTCCGTCGTCCGTATCGCAATCAAGCAGCCTCGCTGAGAGATAGCTTCTGATTATTCTCAGCAGGTACTCAGGTACGCGCATTCGGCGTAGCGCGGCGTTGATGTTGTTCCACCGAGCCGAATTAAACGCGTTCCTCACGTCGAGGGTGACCACGGCGCAGTACTTCTTGGTGCCGCGGTTCCATCTCTTGCCCGCGATGGCCTCTCGGGCGGTGGCGATGACGTTCTCGATGGCGTTGATCGTCGATCGCCCCTTCCGAAAGCCGTACTGGTGATCTGAGAGGCCCCCAGGGCTCTCAGTAGTGGCTTCGAGGCGGTCACAGATGATTCTTTCGAGAATCTTGCCCGCTGTGTCCAGCATACACAGCGGTCTATACGACGATGGTTTTCGGGTGGCTTGCCTGGCTTTGGCAGCAGGACAAGCCTCTGTCTTTTCCAGCACGCGGGAAAGACACCGGTTCGCAGACACGCCGTGTACACCTGCAAGAAGATGTCAGGGTGCGTGGCAATGGCGATCTTGATAGCGGCGTTGGTACTCCGTCCGGCCCAGGCGCAGTGTTATCCTTGATCCTCCTGCATGCTCCTCGAGTTCTTCCATGGTGACGGCTGGTACAATTGCTCCTGCTTGGAGTGGTGGTGGCAGAGCTGGCTCGTCAGGCACACGAGGGAGTGTGTGTGTGTGTGTGTGTGTGTGTGTGTGTTTGTTGTGTGTGTGTGTGTGGTGTGTGTGTATGTACGTATGTCCGAAGCAAAATCTCGAAATGTTATGGTTGATTGTATAAATTTCAATTGCATTCATTGTCGTTTGTAGTAATAATGAGGCTAGAAAAAGGTTTTGGCAATACACGGGGAAAAAAAATTTTTTTCGATTTTTTGAATTTTTTTTTTGTAAATTTGAAAAAAAATTTTTTTCTTTTTCACGTATAATTGCCGGAATTATCTCAATTTTTGTTGTCATCATGAGAGCAGAGCAGTCAAGTTTTAATTTAAGACCAAATAGATAGAAACGGGACTTAAAAATTGATCGTCGTTACAAACGTATTTATTACTGGGATCAAGTTTTTATTTCTTCAGCGGTCTGAAATACCTCACTGGCCATCTAAAGAACTACAAATTATTTTGCACCAACAGATTTTAAGTTAAAGTTTCCATGGACAAGAGCAATTTTAGATGGGACAGAAGTACCAATTTGTAAACCAGGCACAATTCTTGTGCAACAAACTACTTTTTCTACATACAAAAACAAAAACACTGTAAAAAGTGTTATTATGGCAACTCCTGGTGGATTAACGTGTCATGTATCATCAGTGTACGGAGGCAGTACTAGTGACAAGCAAATAATAGAGAGAAGTGATTTTGTGAAAAAATGTTAACCAGGTGACTCTCTAATTGCAGATAAAGGATTCGACATTCAAGATCTACTGTTACCTTATAAAATAAAACTGAATATTCCCACATTCTTTAAAAAAAAAAATCAGTTATCAACAGTGACCAGGATAAAGGACAGTAAAGTGTCAAGCAAGCGATTTCATATTGAAAGAATTATTGGCCTGGGCAAAACTTATAAAATTTTAGAAGGCCCTCTTAACGCTACTCAAACTTTATTGGCAGAGGAGATCATTGGCGTATGTTTTATGTTATGTAATTTTAGGAAAAATATAGTGAATGAAGACGCACAGTTATGTTATTCGAATTAGTTAAATAATCTGTGTATCATACTTTGGTTCAATCATTTAAGTACATGAAATGGCACTTATAATTAATCATTAATAATGCATAAATAAATATGCATATATTGGCTTAATTAAAAATATATCTTATTAATTACATATACTCTTGTAAAAAAACTCATTTATAATGATTCTACGATAATAATTTTCATAAAAATCCACTAATAATCCAACCATAACTCTTATAAAATCTTCATCTCTATTGACAGGTAGAACTAAAATATCTTTAAATGTATATACTATAAAAAAACACATTATTTTTCAGCACAGAACATTTGGCCTTGAATTTGGTAATAGTAGTTGTGAGTTTTTTTTAGCTTCAGTACCTGCTCAGTTGGACACTTATAAATGTAATCAACAGTTTCTGGTGATATTTCAAAATCTTTGGCACTGTAAGGACACTTAACTTCAATACAAATATCATCGTTTAATATACCATCAGGTGATGCTGCTAAGAAAAGATGAGTAAGAGATACAAATGCGCCACATGACATGAATTTCTACCTTTGCAATTTCCTCAAATAGTTTCATTGCATGCACCTCATATTTTTTTCTATGAATTATTGCAGGTAAATGTGATAAATTTGTTGGAGAGATTAATTTTTTTGCAAGCTGTTCATATTTATCATTATTACAAAAGAAAATCTGTCCAAAGGTAGAGCTATTCAATCTCATCCTCCTTTCATTGAACCAATATTTGTTCTCTGATTGACCACGAGTATTCAATTCAATTTCTTGTACCGTGTTAGCAGAAATGTTTTTTAAATTCATGTCAATCAGGAATTGGTCTTCTGGATGCATCTTCAAATAATCATGGTTTTGGCAAAGGGCAAATTTATTAGCTGGCTCAAATAGCTGCATCTCAGTAAACGATTCCAAGGACAAAATTGATGCAATCATTTCTGAACTTTGTAAAATAATTGCCTTTATTTACATAATTACTAGGTCTGGGATCAAAATTTAATAATTTATTCTTAAGATTATCACATTTAGGTAGGTTTAAATTCTTAGACTTTATAGGAGAGCCTTTGAATTTTTTTGCCTGATGAAATGTTTGTAACTTATCAGTATAAGTCTGGCGCATCTTGTAAGTTTTGTTTATCAGAAAATCTTTCATTACTTCTATGACAATCATAGTATGCTTGCAATGAGCACTGGGACCTTTCCCAACAGCACATTCACATACTGTGCTCTCAATGCACTTATACTTTGTGATTTTCATATTGACTGTATAAATGACTGATTTTCTGTACTCTGAAGCTACCCTTGCACAAATGTAAGTCTCATTATTGAACATTGCTTTTCTCAGACTCAATAAGTAACATTCATCGTACAATTTTTTTGGTTTTTCTTGATTAATTTTTGTACTTAAGGAACTGATCTATTCTTTATCAAAATGAGAACCTAAGAGCAATAAATGACTGGAGTTTAGATCTTTATAAAAATCTGGGAGAGCACATTGGAAAGTAAAATCTTCTTCTTCATCATTGACTACTTGAATAGTAAGGGCATCTAATTCATGCAATCTGAAAAGTAAAATGGGACCTTTGTAACGAATAATTGTTGGGTCATTGTTAATTTTTTAAACCTCTTTGCTAAATCGCCTTTATTTCCTATATATTTGAATTTCTTTTTTAGCTCATTGGTTAATTGCTCAAGGGACCAATTTCCATAATCTCGACTCATTTTGAAGAATAATTAGTGTAAGAATAGTTTTCATAAAAAAATTATAGCCTAAAGTTTAGTGCATAACTAATGTTTGTTTGTCTACTCAATGAGCAGACATTCATATTTCGCGGAAATCTACTCCTTGTGTCCACTAGCGCCATCATACGGCAAAATAACCCTCATTATAAAAAATTTGCTTCATATTTACCATAGGTCAATGAGAAACCATCGGATTTTAAAATTTTTTATACCGTTTTGAAGCTCGGTATATAAATAGCCAATTTTTTTTGTTAAATTATAAAATTTACACATTTCATCAGCAGTTACATACAGTAGTATAAGACGGAATACTATACTGCCCAGATGAGTTTTTATCAACAGTCATAAGGCTTAGCGGCTTTCATACATTGTGCAAATTTATTGCCTGTATTGGTAAGCTCTGGGGTGATGGAGAATTGATAGTTGAATCTGGAATTTATGCTTGAAAATTTGCTGAGCAAAACTTATAAGTTTTTGAGATGAAAAATAGTGAACGTCTAAAGTCAAATTTTTCACTTTAGTTGCAATTTTGATGAACAAAAAAATTGTTTTGACAAAACTAATTATGATTTTGTGAAGTACAGACCTCGAAGACATTCTCTATGTATACATTTCAACTCCATAAAAAATTATTAAGGGTTCAAATTTTATTTTAAAAAAATGTTGACCGAGCGCCGCATTAGGAAACAGTAAGCCTGATAAACAGTAAGCAACAGTATGGTGTGAAATGTTTTTACAAACTATCATAAGATAAGTTAGTTTGGATTTCAAAAAGTGTATTTTTCATTATTATCAAAAATCCACTAGACGCGCCATAATAGGGCAATCTCCCCAAATACATTACTTTTATTATAGAAGCAAGCGCTGCGCGTAAATACTGCGCACAGAGACGCGAGTTTCAATATTATGTAACTTTTTATCTCATTGATCAAATGATTTCAAACTTCACCACAAACATCTTTACCTATTGCATTTTAATTTAGTATTATAAAAAATTTCAAAAATTTGTAATATAGCTTTTGCGATTGAAAAAAGTCATGTTTTGTCGAAAATTTTTTTTAAAAAGTTGGCATTTTGTTATAAATAATAATGAAGGTTTCGAATGAAGTTCATAACATTGCAGAATAGTTAGAGAATGTTATTTAAAAATTTAATCAAAAAATATTAATTTTTTGCGGAGATATCGCGAGTTGAAGTTGAAATTGGGCAAAATCCGTTTTATGCAAAAACAATAGTTTTTTACATTTATTTATATGTCCCCTCTAACTTTGGCTAATTTTTTACTGTAGTGTACCATCATGTTTCCCAGATTCATCATTTCCCAGATTTTTTATTGCTTTAGGGGTTTGAAATAAATATAAATAGAAAATAGACGTTTATATAGAAGGGGGGAGGTAGGAGCAGGGAGGAGGTTTAAAATTTTAGTTTTGCGACCTTTTTACCATGTACTATAATATACCCAAAGCGCGCGTCCAGATCGGTAACATATGTGCGCACAGTTTTGTAAAAAAGTATTATTTTGACCTATATGACAATGTTCTACATGAGAAAAAGACATAAAAAACCAAAGCTAGATGAGCTGCTATTAATTCCAGAGGAGCTGTTTGAAATCGTTCAAATTTTTCCTAATTTTTTTGTTAGATTTTTGTAATTTTGGTTCAAATGATAAATTATCCAAAGTAGACATGTTTTTAAAATTTATCCATACCTTCTGACAGATAATATATAATAAACTATTTAATATATTAATATATAATTACTATTAATATATAATAAATGCATCCGATTTCATAATGATTAAAATGACTATTTTTATGATATGCATTCATTAAACTTTTTGTTAAGCTTGACCATGAGTCTTTATGATACTGATTTCTAACTTTCAGTTTGTTTCAAGAACGAGTTGAGTGAAGAGAGAATGGAAAAAATGTTTCACTGTTTGAAAGATATTAGTCTATAACTTTAGCTTTTGCAGCCATTTATTTGTTCATTAATTTGTGTTTGCCTTGATTTTGAATTTTGTCAAGGGTCAAAAGGTAATTTTATTTTTTTTCAAAACATAGACAGTACTAACGAAAAAAGGGTTTGTATAAAAATTTAAATAACTTCTCTAATCTATTAAATGCTCTGATGAACTTTTATAAAGAGTCTGGATTAAGGATTGTACCACATATTGATGAGTGGTTATAAACTCATAATAACTTTTATAACAAGTAGTATGAAATTGTAAAAGATTTTAAAACAGTTTATATTCCTGGTCTGTCACAGTTTCTAAAGAGTTGATAAATATTGAAACAATTATCAAAAGTTTCCCTCAATTTGTAAGCTTCCATTATTTAAAAAAAAGATTCTATTGGATTTAATATAAGGAAATATGAGTATATAAAGTGTTTTCGTTACTTTTTAGGGAATCTGATTCAAATATTTCTATTTGAAAGAAAATTTTTTAATTTTATGATAAAGTATGAATGTATACCTCCCGTTCACGAGAGTTCAAATCAAAACATAGTGCAGAATGTTTACAAGATGACCAAAAAAAATACTCTATTTTTTCCGCTATGATTAAGGGCTTATAAAAACCTTTAAATCAATAAATAAATTAATTTTTAGCAATAATTACATTACATTTGCATTCCATTTATATAACATCTTTTCAAGTTTCTACAATTTTATTTTTTACAAAGATACAGTCGTTTCTGTCTTAATCACCTATAAAAAATGCAGATGACCAAAGGATGCAGCCAAGTTCATTTTTTACTTTTGCATACGATATTTAAAATTTTTATAATCTTTTATAAATTGTTTTTACATTTTCATCATAAACTGTAAGCGTTTATATAGAATCGCAGATTGAATAATAATCTCCATAAATATTTTCGGTAAATAATATTTTTGATTATCATATGAAAATGGTTGTTGATTTGAATTAAATTCCAAAGATAAAAGTAAATAGAAATTGCTGTTAATTTTTATATCATAAAAATGTGAAATAATTAATTTTAAAATCCAAAGAAATCAAATTCTCAAAATTTCCACACTTGTGAACAATTTATCTATTCCAAAGTAACGAAAATATATCATATTATCTCAAATAATAATGTTATTTTATCAGAATATTGTTTGATCAGTGAGTTTTTATCAAGATGCTATATAAATATTTATCTCCTCGAGAGTTAAAACGATGCTCAAGATATTAATTGAATACTTGATATTCAAGAAATAAGTACGAATAAATTTTATTTCATTACGAATAAAAAGTAATCAGTCTGTCAAAAAGTAAAAAAATGGATCACGTTCTTGAGATTTTTTAAGTTATGTTTTTAACATCATGTGCACTATCGAATATTAGTTATTTGAAAATAGTATATACAAAAAGTTAAATATTAACAATCTGATTTTATTAAAATTAAAATTGATCGTTTTATAAAAAAATTTCAGATTTCAAATTAGAGTATGATGAAAAATGCATGATTGAAATTTTTCTAATTCGATGCCAAATTTTTTATGCTTATGCAGACAATTTTGACGCTTGTTGATAAGAAATGTGACGTGAAATCTAGCAAACACGTAACTAGTGGATTTTCAAAAGAAATGATGATATGAATCACATTGTAGTCCTTATTCATCTATAATCGTTAAGTAAATTGATACAGTAAATAGTGTACAGGTGAAAATGATAGAATAGATGTTACGTTATGATAATGCTCATTTTTTCCAATTATAAATTATCTTTCTATACCATTGAGTAAATTTAGCTTCAAATATTCATACGAAAAATTATATCTTGTCAATTATTTGTTCCGGTCTTTCTCAGTCAAGATAATCTGTTACTTCATTTTTTTGCATTTGCTTATGTGAAATCTAGACAGGCTGATTAACAACGATGACAGGTAAAAATTTTTATTAAAATTACCAGCATAGACGAGTTATGAGAATATATTTTACGATAAGGTGTATTTTATATTTTATTACAAAAATCATTGCATCGGAAAGTTCAATTAAACATATTTTCTAGGAGATATTTGTGATGAAATGTCAACAATAATTCCTGAGTTAATTGTTCGAAGACCAGTATACCAGCAAGATGATTTACTAAAATTATCTCACTACACTAATCCGCAAAAACCATGTAAGTATATTAATTAGAGTAGCATCAGATTATGAAAAAAAACCTAGGTATATGTGCTATGTTTTACATAATTCTATTATCCATACTTATAACCACTTAATGTGAATATAAATACAAAATTTTTTTGAGAGTATTTAATAAAAAAAGTTGTTTTTTTATCTATGCTGTAACTTTATACTTATAGTTTTAGTATAGATATCAATTTACCTCGTCATGAAATTTTTTACATAAAATTTAAATATAGGACACTACAAATTCGAGTTTATATGATGATAATTAGTTTATTTAAAACTGTATTAAGATATTGTTCAAAAACTTCATACTTAAATTTTGATAATTTATTCATTAGAAACAGAGCAAGTTAATGTAGGGTAAGTGGTAAAGGTAGTAGCACTTGATTTTTAAGAAATATTCTTACTTTGCTCGCGTATAAAAATTACTCATACTTTCAAAATATTTTTTGTAAATACCTGTTACTGAAAAAATCGGTAATTTTTTCAATGAGTACATATGCTTGATCGAAAAGTTATTGAACATAAAAAATGCTTGTCATCTAGTGGCTGACTGCCCTACAGAATTGTCAATGACCCTGACCTGTTCAATTTCTACAAGACTAAAAGTGTTAGTAAAAGAACAAACGTGTCTTGAATTGTACAAAGAACCTATTTTCATTCCTGAAAAATTGAACTAAACGTTTAAGTAGATATTATGAAGATTTATTGAGGAAAAATAATCACATATTCAGCAAAAATTGGACAAAAAAATTATTCAAATTGGTGCCAAATTAACAAATTTTATTCTTTTTACTTTTCCTTCTCTTAATCACTAGCCGAGAGCATTAACTTTGAGAAATATGTCGAATTTTCGGTTTCCGATGATCCTGCCAGGAAATATCCTGCCTACCGCAGGATAACAGGATGACCGAGGATAACTGATGGATAATAAACAATTTTCAATATTTTATCTGAAAAAAAATTTTCATGACCCAAAGCTATGTAACTCCTTAAGAACAGAATCCAGAAGTGAAACTTCAACAAAAACTCTCAAAAAATATATAATTTAAGCAAGATAATAATTCAATTCCCAATAAATTAAAAGCCAAGTACATTAAGAATGTCATTTTAAAAAGTTTCACTAAGTTCAGCTAAGTTAAAAATTTAACTAAAAAATAAACATTCATAATTAAAAAAAGTTGAGTTTTTACTTTTTGATTAAATTGTTAATTTGCTTTGACTTAAAGCAATTTTTTATATTGTCATTCTGAAAATTTTTGAATGGTGCATGCTTATTTAATTGACATGTGTGAACTGAAAAAAATACAGTTATAATTGAAGGATATTTGTTTGTATACCAGGTATACTTTTACCAATGATTTAGCATTATTTACATATAAAATTCAAAACTGTTATTTTTTCCTCTTTTAATGTTGCAATTTTATTTAATATCAGGGACTTAAATTTACTTTAGATTTTCCAAAAATCAATTTTTTTATTATTATTATATTTTAGTCTCTATTTAAAATTAGAAGGTTGATTTCTACTTGAAAATTGATGCAAAAACCAGCGTCAAAATGACAAAAAACTCACTTCTTCAGTGATAGGTTCGGAATTAAAATCAGCCTACCTAGCAAATTCTTTTTACTACTTTTGTATACAACTCTTTAGTTAGTTTTCTTAGTGTAATATGCTGTATTACCCCAGTTGAAAAAAATTGCATGGATCTCCACGTGGATTATCCACGCTGATTCCACGTGGATCATACAGGTATTCCTCGAGGATCGGACATTGATTCCAAGTAGATCGGACAATTCCAAGTAGATCGAACATGGATCATATAAAGAGTCCGCGTACGTAGCCTTGGATTTATGAATATCCGCGTTGATTTTCGATCAACCCACGCGGCTTTCCGCGGAAATTCTCGTTGATTTTCGATAAACCCACGCGGTTTTACGCAGAAATCCGTGGTTCGGATGAGCAGAGTGAGGTTTGGCTGAGGAAATAGTCGTGCTTGATATTTTAGATAAATCGATTTATTAATTAATAAGAAAATTAAAACTAAAGAAAAGCCAAGAAACAATGTAGATTAGCTCAGGCAATGGCCTGTGATGTGAAATAAAACAATAAATTAAATCGGCTTCTGCCGAAGATGAGATTCGCGCGCACGACTATGGTCTCCGCGAAACGCGGCCTCGCCCGGTGTACGAAGAGAGAGAGATTACTTTTTAGTCGAACAAGTACTTAATTGGCTGTCGGCCTATTCGGATGCCTCGCTTGGCACCCTCGCAACGAAAGGCACTTGCACTCGCGTACTGCGGTTGCACCAATTACATTGACTCGACTTACAAAATCTACTCCGTACTCTCGAAGTGACAATTACTAGATACCGGCAAGCGTATGCCTTATTACATGACGCAATCGTTAGCGAAGTCGGTAACAGTCTCGGCCCGCGGGCCTCTATGCAGGCACGAGCCCCGAAATCATCTCTCTCTCCCCTCTCGTCGCACACCAGCGACGCCGCGGCGCGTCAGCTGACGATCTGTCGTGCTGAAAAGAAGTACATATTATTTATCAATATTTAAAGTTACTATAAATTGCCGGGAGAGAGCCTAACGAATAATATATTCGTTACAAGATATAATATTTCTATATGACTTTATTGTAGGTTAATTAGTTAGTTGCTGGTTAGAACAGAGCTATCAATTGACTGAGCTTTCATTTAGTTTTTCTTTCTTCATCAGCGCTGCGCACTGAACGTGGTTGCGAACGTCAGACGTTCGCTACAGATATACGGAAATTCTCATGGATATTCGATTATCCACGAGGTTTTTTGTGGTGAAATCCTCGTGGATTTTGAGTGAAAAAAAATCGTCAGGTGATTTTTTTTCAATTAAGAATTGTCAGTAATTTTTGAAATCATTTACTTAATAATTTAGATCATTTTTAAGATTTATATAAGATTTATTTACTTGTATACTTTAGAGAAGTGAAAAAGTTCCACGAGACCTGGGCTTGAACCGGTGATGTGTCGGTTATAAGTCCAGCTCCCTATCACTTGAGCTATTCATTTATTATATTAGGGTTATCGAAGCAGTTTTATTAATGAGAAACGTGTATGCATTTTTTCAAGTTTTTTTAATATCTTATTATATTTATATTACCACAATAGAAAAACTAGTTGTACAATATAATCACAATTTTAAAATCTTGCTTTCGCTCTTACTTTGGATGGATGTTAGGTTAGGATCCGGACTCGGCGATGACTTTCTGTAGTCGTGATTTTTTGATGATCGCGAGAACCCGAAGAAAGTCATCGCAAAGTTCAGTTCTGACCTGAAGCCAAAAATAGGCTACCTGGATGATATTCTCACACGAAAAATGTCACTACGTGAAGACAATTTGGCATGATTTTAACCTGATAATTCACTTGACTTTTCACCTGATTTTTTCCAGCAGGGTTATTCAATTATCCTCGCGGATCCTTCGAGCGTTCTCGCAAACAAGTCCGAAATCCACGAGGATTGAACAAAAATGAACGTGGATTATTCAATTATCCTCGTGGATCAGTGGAAAATCCGCGGTGATTCACCGACGAATCCTCGCAGATGTTTCGAGCGCGTGCTCGCGAACAATTCTAAAATCTACGGGGATTGAAAAAAAAATTGTTCGAGAAATCCTACCACTTGACTTTGAACATATAAAACGAGAAAAAAGCGTTCAAAGTTATTAGTAAAAGAAAGAAAAGATAAATTAAGAATATCTTTAGTCTGCAATTCCTGCAACATACAATTGGCCTTTCAGATTGAAACACTCGTCATGTATGACCTATTACCTGCTCCACGAATTCATGGCCCTTGTCGGCCACGTGTGTCTCTTCGTCGTCGGTCCGTCCGTCGTGAATCCGCCGGTTCGATACCTATATAAAATAATAAGCGGGGAACTCGGGCTCATTCATACAATAATTAATTGACTAGGATGTTCAATAAATATGCTATTTATTGATCGCTCTTAAAACAATACAAGGCCGAGGACTTGTCATCGGCGCTCTCGCGTAGCGACACGTCGAGCACGAGGCTTAGAGGGAGAATCACGATCACATGAGCTCGTCGCCCGACTCACCACTCGATGTAACCCGTTGTCGAGTTGCTGGTCATCTGGCTGGGTGTTCCTCCTGTAACACAATCACAACAGTTGAGCCCGGATGCCTCGTCGTCCTCCCTTCGCGTGACGATGATCGGCTCCCTCGTTCGGCCGCCGAAACACACACACTCGGCGCACTTGAGCTCTCGTCGAGCCGACCACACTCCTCACGAGGAGGGCTTAGGGTGATTACGCCCGTGGTACTCGACGATGAGTCGATCTTAACATCCAGGAGATCACCCAGGGATGTCGCGCTCACTCACACACTTACTCAACTCTATACTTAGAAAAACACGCAATATTCGATCGCACGATCTTGCCGAGTCATAGGCAACTGACTTCTCTTTTCTTATACGACGTGTTGACAAGCTGCCAACGGTCTTCTCTCCTTCGATCGTCGCGCTCACATGAAAAAATAAATACGACAATCAAATACTTTCCTACATTTAAATTATCATTGGGCCGACGACGACGATCACACAGGGGTTCGCCGGGCAGCCAAGCATCTGATGCACTCACTGCATCACACATTCTATACTAGTTATTTACATACCAAGGGCGAGAAGACGAGTGGATTCGGTCGAGGAGATTGTTTGGCAGTGTCAGTGGCAGTCAGCGCTGCGTGAAATCGATTTTTACTCAGTAAATTGTATTTTCTATTGCAGTTTTTAAATGAGCAGAAAAATTTTTTGTTCGGAAACTTTTTTTGTTTTTTTTCAGGGTCATTTTAAGAGTGCTACAGCAAAATAAAGACCTTTATTTAACCTTAAATTTTGTTCAAATAAGAAATAGCTTAAGACCATGAAAGCACGCTTTTATCGCAAGTTTGCAATTTTATATAGTAAAATGGTAATTAAGGGGTAATAGAAGTATGTGCAGTGAGAATTATTATCATTATATATTATTATTATTATATATTATATTATTATATTATTAGTATATATTATTATTATATTATTATTATTCTTTTTTTGAAAAATAATGTTTCAAAAACCAACAGTTTAATCAATTTGAATATTTTACGCAATAATGTTTATGCATTAGAGAAGATGTAAAAAACTTCAGATAAAAATAATGAAAATTGTTAATTTTCCATCGATTTACCCTCGCCACACGTACACACATATACAAACACACACACACACTGAGCCGTCCTCGTATCGTCCGCTGTGTATGTTAGACACGGCGGGCAAGATTCTCGAGAGAATCATATGCGACCGGCTGGAGGCTTTCACAGAGAGACCCGAAGGCCTCTCGGAGCGACAGTACGGCTTCCGGAAAGGGCGATCAACGATAGATGCCATCGAAGACGTCATTTACACCGCCCGTGAGGCCATCGCCGGCAAGAGATGGTACCACAGCACCAAGGAATATTGCGCCGTGGTGACACTCGACGTAAGGGAATGCGTTCAACTCGGCTCGGTGGGACAACGTCCTCGCCGCTCTGCGCCGTTTGCTCGTACCCGATTACTTGCTGAGGATAATCGCCAGCTACTTCTCGGCAAGAGTGCTCGACTTCACCACGGACGAAGGCCCGGAGTCCTACGAAGTCACAGCAGAAGTCCCACAGGGGTCAGTACTGGGCCCGATCCTGTGGAACGTTATGTATGACGCGATCCTGCGTCTCAACTTCGATGGCGATGTTCGTATCGTCGGTTTCGCGGACGACATTGCAGTGGTGGCTGTCGCCAAGCATCTATGGCAGATCGAACACGATCTGAACGCTGCGATACTACAGGTGCGAGGCGCGCTCCAGGCTCTCAGCTTACAAACGGCTGACCTCAAGACGGAGGCTCTGCTCATCACAAGCAGGAAAAAAACGGAAACCATCACCATCACGGTAGGCGACCACAGCATACGCTCGTCCCCCTCCATCCGCTACCTGGGCCTGCACATCGACGCCAAGCTGAAGTTCGACCACCACCTCCGAACAGTCAGCGCGAAGGCAGCCGGTGTGATTGGTGCCCTTACGAAGATCATGCCCAACTCTGGCGAGCCCAGAAGCAGCCGACGCAAGCTGTATGCTCACGTCGTCGACTCCATACTCCTGTATGGAGCCCCCGTCTGGAACACAGCAGCCCAAAAGCGAGCCTACATTCGACAGGCGGAGTCAGCCCACCGACGAGCCTGCCCGCGTGTGATTGGAGGCCGGCCGCATGTCCCTTACGAGGCCACATATGTCCTTGCCGGCATACCTCCGCTGGCCCTTCTTGCGGACGAGCGAGCGCGACTCTACGGCCGCCGCCGAGAGGACGTAGAGGACGAAGAACGCTTGGCCACGCTAAGCAAGTGGCAGGAAGCATGGGACCGGTCGACGAAGGCCCGATGGACGCACCGACTGATCCCAAGTATCAGAGTGTGGATCGAGAGGAGGCACGGAGAGCTGAACTACCACCTCACGCAGCTCTTGACCGGGCATGGCTTCTTTAAACACCATAGCCGTCGGTACGACCACAATCAAAGCGCACAATGCCCGGTCTGCCCCTCATCCA
This sequence comes from Trichogramma dendrolimi, assembly GCA_034770305.1. Taxonomy (NCBI): domain Eukaryota; kingdom Metazoa; phylum Arthropoda; class Insecta; order Hymenoptera; family Trichogrammatidae; genus Trichogramma; species Trichogramma dendrolimi. The sequence continues at coordinate 26,912 of JAPMIB010000118.1, read as the reverse complement.
TCGAGAACGCGGAGCACGTATTCTACCACTGCCCGAAGTTCAGCGAGGAGAGAGCGAGACTACACTCCCTGCTCCACAAGGTCATGACGCCGGAAAAAACCACCAGGCTCATGCTCGCGAACGAGCCGAACTGGCTCGCTGTTGCTTCCTTCGCCTACTCAGTCGTAACAAGACTGAGAGACGAGGAAACAGACACAGAAGGTGACGACCGGACGATGCTGCTGGAAGAAGACGCCACCTCAACCAAGCCTCCATGAAGCGCATAACGCCAACCCCTCCATTCCCGTGAAGTAATGCCTAACCGCGGTTTCCACGGAGATGGAACAAAGGGAAACTGACGTGGATGTATGTACATACACTATGTACCCTAAATCAATATGTTACACTCTCACTTCTATTGTTACATTTTACCCAATGTCAACTTCAATTTTCACTTTCTGCTAAATATAATATATTAATACATCCAAAAAAAAAAAAAAAAAAAACACACACACACACACCTATCTCTCAGCGAGGCTGCTTGATTGCGATACGGACGACGGACCAGAGACCCACAGAGTCACAGCAGGCGTTCCGAAAGGATCTGTCTTGGGGTCCATCCTGTGGAACGTCATGTACGACGCCGTTCTGCGCCTCAACTTCAGAGGCAACGTAAGGATCGTAGGCTTCGAGGACGACATCGCCCTGGTGGCCGTGGCCAAGCACTTGTGGCAGATCGAACACGATCTGAACACTGCCATCGCGCAGGTGGGTGGCGCGCTTCAATATCTCAGCCTGGAAACGGCTGACCGCAGAACCCTTCCACGAGGCCCTTCTCATCAGTAGCAGGAAGAAAATGGAGACCATCACCATCACAGTGGGCGACTGCAGCATAATGTCGTCCCCCTGCATCCGCTACCTGGGCCTACACATCGACTCCAGGCTGAGGTTCGAACAACATCTCCGAATCGTCAGCGAAAAGGCAGCAAGAGTGGCTGGAGCCCTCGCGAAGATCATGCCCAACACCGGTGGGCCCAGAAGTAGCCGGCGCGTGCTCTATGCCCACGTCGTCGACTCGATTCTCCTGTATGGAGCACCCATCTGGAGCTGTGCGATAGAGACGCAGGCCTACATACGCCAGGCAAAGTCGGTACATCGACGAGCCTGCCTGCGCGTGATCAGCGGGCGACCACACGTCTCCTACGACGCGACGTACGTGATATCCGGCGTACCACCGCTGGCGCTGCTAGCGGATGAGCGAGCGCGCATATACCAGCGCCACCCCAAGGATGTCAAAGAGGAAGAAAGAAGAGAGACGCTGAACAGGTGGCAGGACCGGTGGGACCGGGCCTCAAAGGGCCGATGGACACACCGGCTAATTCCGAACATCGCGGTATGGATCGAGAGGGGACATGGAGGAGTGGACTACCATCTCACACAACTCCTGTCCGGGCATGGCTACTTCAGAAGCCATAGCCAGCGCTATGACAACACCCTTAGCGCACTCTGCCCGGCCTGCCCTACCACAATAGAAGACGTGGAGCATGCGTTTTTTCGCTGCCCGCGATTTCACAAAGAGAGGGAGAGACTCCAACAAGTCCTCCAAGAAGAAATTGAGCCTGAAAACATCACCAGGCTCATGCTCGAAACCACAGAAAATTGGATGGCGGTAGCGTCTTTCGCGCAATCAGTCGTCACCAGACTGAGGCAAGAGGCACAGGAGGCGTAAAAACGATCCGGACGATGCTGTAAGAAGAAGACGACGCTTCTGGTCCCCGAACCCCTAATCACCGTAAGGTGGACGGGGGATGTACGGAAAAGACACAGATGTAGCAGAGAAGCTCTATAGAGTCCCCACCGAAGTAATGTTTAACGACGGTTTCCGGTGGGGTACTTGTTTCGAAGGGCCACTGGCTGCAGAGTTCACTCTGCCCACGTCCAAAAAAAAAAAAAAAAAAAAAAAAAAAAAAAACACACACACACACACATAAAGACATCGGGCACCTTGGCTCAGTGGGTATAGTTCTTGCCTGCTCATACAAGGATGTGCCGTAGGGCGTGGGTTCGATTTCCAGTTGGCGAATATTCAAGGGTGTTTTTTTCGCTTTGTGTGGTTGAGCCCGGGCCCGAAGTGGGGTGGGTACTACGCAAAAAAAAAACCTGGGCTATGTCATCAGCCTCCGAAGTAGTGAAAACCCCGATCACCGTGAGAGTTAGAAGCAAAGAGGATAACCATAAGTAGGAGCCCGAGGCGAGGACTCACAAGGCTGACCATAGACGGGGAGCATAACACTCCCATGATGAAGTCAGAAGCGAAAACCACATTCATAAGATGGCGCTGGAGGCGAGAACCACACTCACAAGATGGCACTAGTCAACGAGTTCTAAATACTTAACTCAGGAGAAGACACCAGCAATGTTTACCACGCAGTGGGGAACCACGGCTCCGGAAGTGAGATACGACAATCGAGAGATGGCACCGCGCAGGGTACGGAGGTTCGCCAAAAAGAAAGATGAGTCCCTGAACCCCTTATCCTCGTATATCACTATGCGACGGATGGAGGATGTATGGAAACGACCAAAAACACCGAAGCAGTAGAAATGCTCAACTTACCCCGGCCTCATCGAAGCAATGCCTAGCGGCGGTTATCGGTGAGTGTCCGAATGGGGTGCAGTAAGAAAAAAAATACACACACACACACACACACACTTTACATGAGCCATCACGAATCGGTATACTCTATTGATAATCATAGGGACTGGCGCCCCTGAGAATTCGCATCCGACTTTCTTTTTCAGACCGACCCAAATCTATTTCACCCGACAATTAACCCTCACAATTGTTCTTATTAGGTCTCATTCCAAAGTCGAGCAAACGCGGCATTGACGAAGCTACAATGTTCTACGATATAGAACATGATTGCACATAACAATTTTTCACTGTCTACGACCGAGTAACTGCTCTGCACTTTGCGGCCGTTACGAAATATCGCTTCTTTTTACTTGGTAGTCTTAAGAGGAGTCATAACCAATTCACTCCTCTGTGATATTTTTGTGATATAAATCACAGTTCACACTAAAAACTGGGGAAAAAATTTTAAAATATGCCTTTCCATCTAATAATATTTTATTTTTACTATTTTAGCATTTTGGAACTGTGCGCTAGGTTCAGATCAGAGTTTTTGAGGTAGGGACTTTAGTATGGCCCAAAATCTTCAGAAAAGACCCTTTACAGACTGAGTTTTCTGGAATTTTGATTTAGTCCTTGTGAGGATAATTTGGTGAGGTTCAATAAATTATAAGGATGAGAACAATAATTAATTAGAATGAGAAATATATTTTTCATTGAGATTCTTGACTATTACAATTAGGGGTGTGCGAGTACCCGATTTTTCGGGTTTTACTCGACTCGAACCCGATTCGTCGAGTTCGAGTCGGGTTCGAGTCGAGTCAGGAAAATTCGAGTACCCGAAAACTTTCGGGTACCCGATTTTTTTCGAGTACTCGAGTTTTTTCCGGGTACTCAAGTTTTTTTCGGGTACTCGAGTTTTTTTTTGTGCATTCGCACTCTTTTAATTAAAAAAATTTATTTTATAACGTTGCATGTATGAATTCGTGGAGCTCGTAAACGAGCGCGATAAGAAAAAAGTATAAACAACCGAGGAAAGTCAGTCGTGACACAGTCCAGCAGAGTTATATTCTATTTATATTTATTATATTTGTAATATTAAATTTATTAATGATACATTTTATTAAGGGGGGAAAGGTACCTTAAACCTACATTTATAAAAAATTTATTAAAAATAAAGAGAATAAATTTTTTTTGGATTATACAGAGAAAACTCTGTTTTTTCCACTCTTTTTCCAACGTTTTTCACTCAGGAATATGAAAATTAAGGTCCCAGTCACCATAGAACCCTCCTCGATGAAGCAAGCCCCCAGTCCTGGGAGGTACCCCTGTGCCGTAGGATCCAGCTAGAACCGATGATTCAATCCTGATCATTGGGGTCTCATTTTGTTCATTAGATATGTGGTTACAAACGCAAGCACTTTCAGATTTTTTAATTAGTTATACCCAATTTGCCAGCCACATACACATTTATTCATTAATATCATATAATAAAATACAATTATGCTAGGGATATAGCCTAAAAAAGTACAAATTTTGTCCAATACCTATGAAGTGCTTGCGTTTGTAGCTATTTTTTGTGTAGAACAACTCCTGAAAGTTTCAGCTCAATTGCTCAAACGGTTCACATAGAAACTTACGGCAACAGAGCAATTTTGAGATGAAACGTAACTGCCCAAGAGTTGAAAAAAACAAAAATACACCAATATATGTCATAATGATACTCTCATGTCACTGAGCCTGCTTTAAACTTTTTGGACAATAAAAAACAGTAAGTTAACTTGAATTTTCAACATATTGGACCCACAAGGACAATGTTCAATTATCCCAGACAGACAAACAAAGCCAAATGCGACAATTTCATTACTACATTTTATAATTTGTATTAAAATATTAGTATACGCTAATATGGGTTTATGTGGAAACTGGTAACTAAGTTTATTATGTCCAAATCAACTTTTCACACAATATGCACAATCTCATATAAGAACTTGAACCCAGTCTCTACTATTCACTAACATTCATAAAACATTAATCACTGGATCTATAATTGGAAATAAAATCACTCAAAATTGATCAATTATCACTAATCTTGTTTATCACATGCAACAAACAATAATATATGATGCAGTCATGTACACATACATAAAGTACAGTGACATACATATACACTGATGGGTATATGTCAATTTACATATGTACTGCTGTACTTTTTGAATTTGAAGTGTCAAAAATGTCACATTTTCAAAAAAGCTATTGGAACTTCTTCATAGCTTTATTATGAAACACTATGTGGAGTTGGAAAGATATAATTGCACTCTACATATACTTTTTTCATCTTCAAAAAAATGTAATTTTTAGCCATTGGAAAATCAAGATAGCAGACTGTTGTTGACATTTGATCCGGGCTCGCGCACGAAAGTGAGAGAGACAGTAGATATACCGAAATCACGTGCTGCGAGTGGTGGCGTTACTGTATACCTACAGCCATGTACACAAACAAATTTCTGCTGGATGCATTATAACCTAAGAATAAAACGAGTAACAGATGGCGCTACCAACTTATGAAGGTCCGGGATTCATGAAAGAACGGCAATGTTTTTTTTGTCGTTTTATTCATTTATGCTGTAATAATCATAAAAGTATCGGTACTAAATAGGCTGTACCTCTCGATAAAATCAAAATTAAAAAATTCTGAATACGGTACTGGAAAGCTGAGAAAAATCCTATTGGAAAAGTCAATAAGCAAAAAAATTTTTTTTGAAATTTTAGGTACTTTTCCCCCCTTAATGAGACAAATTTTTTTATTAAGAAAAACAGAAATAAAAAAAAATTTTCTGGATTATATTGCTCCTACGTTCTCCAATTTTCATGTAAAAAACTTAGCATCTCTACATTTTCAGTAAGAAGTCTAGATCTTCTCTCACTCACAATTGTTCTAGCATGTGAAAAGCAGCGTTCGCTGCTCGCTGATGTCGAAACAATTCCCAGAGTGTGAAGCTATTTCACTAACTTGGGGTATTTATTTTGTTATTCGACCACCAAGTTAGAATATTTTCCCGCATTCCGATGCACGGTTCGTCGAGATATCTTTGGAACTCGTTATTGAACTCGATCTCGTCTTTCCTACTGTCCATTTCGGCCAAACATATTCTGGACCGCATCATTATTTCCATCGGAGTCAGATCATCTGTTGAAATGTATCATGCGCATTCATAAAAATTTCATTTTTAACTTAGTAGTATGAAAAATTAAAAAAATTTTATATTTACCTTCATTCATTTCAGTGGGTGTAGGATGTACCTCTCTAACGGTATTGTTAGCTCCAGTGAATTGCTCAAAAATTTCACTTATACGAAGATGCTCCTGACTCTCCTCATCGAATAATTTATTTTTGAACTGCGGGTTTAAAGTCATCGCGATCTATAGCAAATCGTTATCCCAATAAACTTTGAGTCGATTCTAAATTAATTAAAATAATTAGAAGATGAATTATATCTTCATAAATACATATAAAAGCACGTGAATAATGAAAATTTTTACTTACATCAACACTGTTGCGCAATTTTAAAGTAGCCAGCTTTTGCGTTCCAACGGCACGTTCAAATCCCTTTTCGCGCTGCTCTTTTAATATTGTTGGCACTGGAATAATTCTACCGATAGTGCTGTACTGCTCGCCACACATAAATTTAGTTGCCTGCTTGATAGGAGCAAATAAATTGATGTACATATCAATTTTATTGTAATCTGACGAATCCAAACGAGGAATATTTGGTCGCTCACACCATACTCCTTCCAAAGCAACTCTTAATTTTTTTATGCGTGCAAACATGTCATAGCCCGAGTCCCACCTTGTCCTGCAATACTGAATTAATTTTAGTGGATCTTCTGAGTGCTCCGAGAGTCTTGTTTGATATTCATCTAAAAGACGAGAGGAGTTCGTTGAGCGAGCGAAATGTCCAACTACAGCACTAGCTTTTAGAATAAGCGCACTTAAATTTGTAATTTTTTCCTTGCAGTCGTCGACGCAAAGTTGAAGCGTATGGGCAAAGCACGGCAGTCTTTCCCATTCTTGCGTCATTGCTATTGCTGCTCGAACATTTGCGGCGTTATCAGTCACCCAAACTATTTTCGATTTGGTACTCAGATCGATTTTCCACTCCGACAAAATCTCCAACAGATGAGAATGGATATTGACAGCAGTATGTGTACTACACAATACTTTTACCCCGAAACATATATTTTGGAGGCAGAAATTTTTGTCCAAGTAGTGCATAGTCAGTGACATATGACCGTCGGTAGCTCGAGACGTCCAACCATCCATCGTGAACGATAGAGTTCGCAAATCTACACAATAATAAAAAATACAGTTAAGAAAAAAAAAAATTTTATAACAACGATGTTTCTAAATCAATATTAAATACCTCGTAAGTCCAGTTGTAATTTAGTACGTAAAAAAGCTTCTTGCTCGTTGGCGATTTTGGGAATTACATTTCTTGAGAATGTCGTTCTTGCAGGTAACTCATAGCGAGGTTCTAACGTTCGGATTAGATTTTTAAATCCATCGTCTTCGACGATGCTTAAAGGTTGCAAGTCTCGACTCATCATAAAAGCAATAGCGTTTGTAATTAGCTTACTTCTTGTAGAATCATTTAGAAGGGATTGAACTTGTACTCTTGGAGTTTTTTTTACTTGAGTGGCGTCAGAAGATCCATGTTTTCGATCGTAGTGCCGTTGCAAAGCGGACGTACTTCCTTGAGAGATAATAATTTCTTTTTGGCAAATCAGACAACTAGCTTTACTTCGATCGATTTTTTGAAAGTTCTGCCAAACACTGCTTTTCAATTTTTTTTGAACTGGTTCATCGATTTGCGACGGGTCATTTAGGTTTAATGTCTCCTGTTCTACTTGTATTTCTGCTACCTCTTGACTCGATGAAACAAACGTTTCCTGAATTCCTGAATTTTGAGACGATCGAAAAAAATTTATAAAAAATTAATGAAAAAGTAAATATCAAGCTATAGAGTACGCAAAAGATATCAACAAATGCTTTTACTATTAAAAAAACTATTAAAACTTTAACTTAAAATCGGAGTGAAAATTGTGAAAGCCTTTCACGAAACGTATGCAAAATAGTCCCTTAAAAGTACACAAAAACACACAACTACATACACTTTTTACAATGAGAGTAGCAATGTTGAAACCGTATAGAGCAAATAGTTTAAAACTCGGAAAAAACTCGGGTACCCGAAAAAAACTCGAGTACTCGAAAAAACACGGGTACTCGAAAAGAAATCGGGTACCCGAAAATAACTCGAGTACCTGAAAATAACTCGGGTACCCGAAAATCCGAGTACTCGACTCGAACTCGAAAAAAAACTCGACACGATCGGGTCAAGTTTTTTCGGGTACTCGCACAGCCCTAATTACAATATACAATCAACTGCTCAGGCGCCACTGCATGAGATTGCAGACTCAACAATTCGATTCTCAGGGATGCGAGTTTTAAACAGTTTTAAACTTCAAAAATCGATCGACACGGTTCTGACACTTTTCAGAGATTCTGAACCCGGCTTTCTTTTTTTAAAGACTTGAACTTTAAGAATCGCCATGACATAAACGCGATTTTGAATATTTTTGCAAAAGCGAACCACCCTAGAGTCCATGTCGATAGGAAAAACCAATTAGATTAAATCGACGGTCCCTACGAAGACTATCTCTTCTTTAAACGCGATCAAAAAGATCCCTTTTTTCAAACTGCGGCGAAAAAAATCTCTTATTACAGAATGCGGCGAAAAAAATCCTCAACAAAACAATGCGGCGAAAAAAATCCTCGACAAAAAAATGCGGCGAAGAAACTCTATTTTTTTAAAATCCAGCAAAGAAAATCTTTTTTTATGAAATGCGTCGAAAAAAATCTCTTTTCAGAATATGACGTAATTAAAGATGTTTTTTTTAAGGAGTGGGAAAAATTTCTAGGAAAAAAAGTATGTTTTGAAATAATTATCTATAATTATAATTTTATCTCTATCATTCATTACAGTAATAATATAACATAATGATATATTTTATGTAATAGTTTCAACATTTTACATAAAAACTTTCAAAAAAAAACAATGAAAAATAACGAAATTGTATTATTTTTTATATAATAATCATTTTACAATTTTCTCATAACAAAAAAATTATAGAAACACAACAAAATTTTTTATGTACAAAAAAATTATAATCGTACTTATAATCGTACCTAGAGAGGTCAATGTTGAATTAAGTTTTTACATGAAATCAAAACTAAAAAAAAAAAAAAACAAAAAATTAGATCGTTAATTTTAATTAATGAACCAAAATACCCACTTTGACCTTACTTAAAGCAAAAATTAAATACACTCAATTTATAACGTCCATATAAAAATCTTTATGAACTGGTGGGATCCACTTTTTATTTAACATAGTAAGAAGGTCTTGCTTCTTTTTTTCGGAAAGCTGTATTTTTTTATTATAAGCAATCGGAAATTTATAACGTTTAACTAAATTTTTATAGTTTATTGATTTTTTGAATATTCTCGCGGGTTCCATGGCTTCATCAAAATTATACAAAATTTGTATAGAATTTTTAGCTGAAGGATCGATAAATATTTCTCTAACTTGGGAAATTAAAGCTGCTTTCCATTTGAAATGTTCAGCAAAACTTTTAAGATCCAAGAATTGCTTGCGTTTTAGATGGTTAACAGTGTATGGCTTTTTCACGCAAGCAGCAGCCATCATTTCTCCCCATTGCTTTTCCGTATAAATTTCCCGGTTCTTAGTATGTGTTTCTATGCAAGCATGCATAGAGTCTCCAGCGCTCTGGGTGTGTCCGACTTCTAAAAATCTGTTTCAATAATAAAATGTGTTTTATTAAAACATGTATATGAGTTGGGAGTATCAACAGTAATTATTTATTGATCTATGTACACAAGTCAATAAATAATTACTGTTGGTACTCCCAACTTATAATTTTAACAATAAAAACTGTATAGTTAACTAAAATTACCTGTGCACTATTTGGATTTTATAACGCATTGCTATAAAGTATAACAGGCTAAAAATAAACTGGTTTTTATTTTGTCCACCACAATTGTCGCTGACAAAAACTATCTTTTTTATACGTGAATCCTCATTGAGCTTCTTCCTTACGTGGGCCAATAAAATTGAGCCAATCTCATTTGATCCGCGCTGTCCATTTGTTTCATTCCAAACATTACATATACCGGAATGAGACGTCAAATCGTATATTGTCATGTTGTAAACTGTAAGTTTACACATGTAATATAGATTTGAAACTTCAGCTTTAGGAGTAAGTAGAATTTTTTCCAAATCAAAGTGATACACGTAGATTGAAGGATCTAATTTAGCTGTCTTGATGTCCATCTTTGTTCGCTTCCGGGCCAATTTTTTATTATTTTGATGACAAATATATTTATTTTCCATGGCTTTTTTACCAGCATCGTTAGAATTTTTGTACTGTGTACATAATTCACAGCTGTAAAAAAAATTATTTACATCAAATTTTTATCTTGAGCGAACTATATTTAAAATATAAATAAGAATTGAGCTTTTTTTCAAAATCTGTTTTTATAATTCAAATCATGCAAAATTATACTAAATCACAAATTTTACTGTTTAAATCATATAACTTTTTAAAATCATTTTGCTCACCAGTCTTTTTTCGGCTTGAAAAAGCTCAAATTGAATTTTTGATTGAAAATGTCCATATATAAATGACGAGAAATTTCAATGTTACTTATTCCGGCTTTTGTAATTTCTGTCAACAACATTCTCCACATTTTGGACATATTCAATCCTTCGGGCAAGTATTGTTTGGACGTGTCAGCTCGAACGTAATGAGATTCAACAGTAGGAAAGCTTCTTATATGAGCTTCTACTAAATCTCTAATTACATCGGGATATTTGAAAGGACGATTTTTATGCCTCCCTCTTTGATCCGATGCAACTACTCCCGTAATAGATGATTCAGATTTTTTTTTTAAAGCCGTTTTTACGTACTGAGCAGAAACATCTAAAAATTAATACAATTACGAATCAGATAATAAATTTTTCATGTACGTGTACTCAGAGTGTACACGTGTGTCATAATGTAATGTTTACGTTTGAATACAAAAAGAGTCTGTGTATAAACTGTATTGAACTAGTATTACTGTACTATACTGTAGCGTATAGTGTGTGTATTGTATTATACTGTAGCATATGCGTATGCACAAACGTAAACATGACGTGTGGATATGTAGGTGTTTACAAAAATGTTGCCTGCTCTATAAAGATATTGGGCAACCGTACACAAAGTACATAATGCGCGCGTATTTGTGAGCGTATGATCAGCACACGCGCGCTTATGAGATTGGACATGTATAAGATTGGAGTATTTATGTGTAGCTGTTTATAATATATGAGGCGTTTTATCCCAAGTGTCCTAGCGCGGCGGCCGCACGGCACTTTTAGGCGAAATTGCTTTTTCTATCTCGCTGGAAAACTTAAAAACTTAAAAAAAATATGTGACTTATGTTTTCAATTTTAGATTTCCTCAGCTTTCCAGTGGTGAAGTCAGATTTTCGAAAATTTTCCATTTTCCACGGAAAATTTTAAAAATAAACTTTTAACATTAAATATCTCAAAAAACGCATTTTTAAGATTTTTCTAAATAGTTTCAATCGAAATCTGAGGAAATTTCCCATCGAAATTCATATTTTCCAGAGAGTACATTTTATTTTTACTAGCTAAAATACAGCGGAGAATGTGTGAAAACGCTACTTTTCGGCCCGCGCGGCAGCTATTTCGGCGCGCAGTACCACGCGCGGCGCAAAATCTCACGTTTTTACACGTTAACCGCTAAATTTCAGCTAGTAAAAATAAAATGTACTCTCTGGAAAATATTTATTTCGATGGGAAATTTCCTTAGCTTTTGATTGAAGAATGTAAAATTTGATTGATTAGAAAATGTAAAATTTTCGAAAATCTGACTTCCCCACGGGAAAGCTGCGGAAATTTCCAATTGAAATCATATGTTACATATTTTTTTTTAAGTTTTTAAGTTTTCCAGCGAGATAGAAATTAAGCCATTTCGCCTAAAAGTGCCGTGCGGCCGCCGCGCTAGGACACTTGGGATAAAACGCCTCATATGTATGTATAATATTAATTTTTTCATACCTAGTACACCGAGAAAGGTTTTCCGACAAACAGTCACTAGATTTCCATTTGGATCTGGTAACCTATAAGTCAATTTCCCCTGTTTTTGAAAATTTGACTCGTATTCAGAATCAGAATCTGATTCTGAACCGGTATCGGGAAAAACACTTGTATTCTTTCTTGTAACCCAATTGGTAAGACACTGCCACTTGAGATGATGTTCAGGAAGATTCCAAAATTCTTGGTGAATTTTCGATCTAATTTCTGTTGATAAATTCAATTGGCATTTTTTCGAGCACTTTTGATTGCATCCCTGTTTCACTTTTTTCGGCCTGATAATCGCACCATTTCTGCCAGTCCCTGTTTCACCATTACATCGAGCTCTTTTTGCTCTGCGTCAATTGTTTCATTTGGATCTCGCCTCCGTTTTCGTGATTTTGGTACCTCTTTCGGTACATTTTGCCGACTTGGTTTTTTACGATTAATAGTCAAAGCACTTACATTAGTTGTAGGCTCATGATCGTTATATCGAACTTTTTTTGCCCTTGCGTCGATCGTTTCTATTGAATCGTGCGTTCGTTTACGTGAGCTTGCACTAGTGTTAGGCTGTTCGCATTGAAGCACAGATTCAGTTTTTTGAAGCCAAATATTTTTTAATTTTTGTAAGGTATCTCGAAATTCTTGTGAAAGAAGCTCACTTGTATCAGTAGGACTTAAATTTTTATGTGCTTTTTTTTTGTTCATCTTCTTTTTTGTTTCACTGAATATGTAGGCAATCTTTCAACTCACGCACACTCGAAGCAACGCACAAAGGGCGACTGACCACTAGGCGCTACAACTAGCAAATAGTATCTGAGCGCTCAAAGTCACGCTAAACGTTTTTGTTTTCAAAATTCCATCGTCCGCGAATGCAGAGTATAACGAAGGCAGATTTTTGTTTACCTTTACAACTCCACATGTTATAGCAGTATGATGTATCTATATACAGGGGAAAAATGGGGTATAAAGAGATTTTTGACTTGTGTGTACCAAAACAATAATTTTCTAGAGATTTCTAGGGTTGTGTGGAGCTTTGTGTTAGACGATAAAAAATTTCGTGTACCAATACTCCAATTAATAGCTGAATCCTAGCAATATACGTATAAAAACTACGCTTCAAAAGTCTTTATAATGCTTTTCAGTTATAATCTCTTGATAAAAATCAAAATAAATATTATGATTTTATCGAGTTTACTGTCTAACAAGCTAGAAAAATAAGCACAAAATAAAAAGATTTTTTTCGCCGCATTTTGATAAAAATGATTTTTTTCGGCGCATTTTGGAAAAAGTGATTTTTTTCGCCGCATTTTGAAGAAAGAGATTTTCTTCGTCGCAATTTTCTATCAGAAGATTTTCTTCGTAGGCACCGTCGAAATACTCAATGAAGTTATCACGCGAATACCGATAGCTCGGAAGATAGGTAAAGTGGGTATAGTGTACTTAAATTATCGCTGGCCAGCCTCTTCAGCGACGACGGTCCCGGATCCGCCCGATGTTAGTTGGTGTGGTGGCAGGATGGCAAGCGGCCCCTTGATTTAAAGATCTTCTCCCAAGACACTAAAAATGCTAGCAATGTTGGCTAGTCAAAGGCCCAATTGCGAGTACCGAGTCAACGTGACTCTCTGCGAAAACCCATTTTCATATGTGTTCTGCTCCTTTGTGAATTACGCAAGTGCGTTTGTGTTGTTATCGATAAATAGGAATATCGACGTATTGACCTGCTCAAGTGTCTTGGCGCTGCCATGCTTTCATGATGATATTGTTTATAGGTGTGTGGAAATGTGTGAATGTTAGTCGCGATCTATCGAGCCAGACGAGTTTCGGAGGTATTGTTATGTCGGGGAATATATGTCATAAATTTCCCGTCACAACCTTTATGTCAGTTTCAATATTCAATATGTGCTCAAAAACATTAATAAATTTTCTTATTTTTTGCCTTTTCTCACATTTGTTAGTGTACAAACTTTTTTATAATTCTAACCAAAATTCCAGCAAACTCAGCCCATAAAGGGTACTTTTCTGAAGATTTTGGAACATACCAAAAGTCCTTACGTCAAAAACTCTGATCTGAACACAGGGTCCAAAATGCTAAAATAGTAAAAATAAGCTATTTTTAGATGCAAAGGCCTATTCTTCAACTTTATCCACATTATTTAGGGCTCAAAGATGTCAATCTTATGTTGAATATGTAAATTCGCTAAGTTAAATGTAGATTAGGATAGCTCACACCAACCTCATATTATTCCCCGAAAAATTAAGAGAAATTACGAGAATATTTCTTCCCATTGCAATATTTGAATCAACAATCTGTGTAATTTGATACAATGCCTCAACCTCCAGGTTATATTTTTCGTTTGTGTACATTTCTCATAAAAAATTGTGCTGAGTTTTTTGTATATCATCTGGGGATGTTTCCTTACTTATTATATAGTTAGCCATCAACATCGATTAAAAATTATGATTAAAAATTGATCGCGTTAAAGAAAGTGTTAACGAACTAACGACTGAGCAAAAACGTGAACATAGAAAAAGAAATTTTTCTGAATACATGCTCTATATTCCAATTGATGACAAAATTATTCTTATCATAAAAATTACGGAGCGATGATAGACAAATTTAATAAAATAATATATTAATCTACGTTCAAATCAAATCTATTTAGTCAGCGAAAAGATTGCCCACAAGTTCAAGAAAATTCAACCTACATCCTGTTTTCGGCGTACAGTACCTATTTTCGATTGGTTACCTCGCTATAAGTGGAAAAAAGATTTATATGGAGATATCATTGCGGGAGTTACAGTTGCAGTTATGCATATACCTCAAGGTAAGAAACCAGGGCTCTATAAACTGTATTTGACTTACGTGAATAATGAATGATTTTTATTAACAGGTATGGCTTATGCAATGTTAGGAAACGTTCCTGCTATAACTGGAATACATGGCATTTTTTCCTGTACTTATCTACTTTATATTTGGAACATCAAAGCACAATTCTATGGGTAGGTTGTAGTATAAATATTATATTTTTTAATAATTTTATAACCTGCAATAATGAAATTATATTTATATTTATTTTCAAATTAACTGAAGTAGTAAACACTCAAGACTCAGATTATTTAGGGAGAGAAAAATGTTACTATCAAGTTACAACTCTACATGAAACTGTTTTTCGTTATATAATCTCGCTGATTTTAATTTACTACTGTAATTAATTTGAAAATAAATATAAGTATAATTATTTGATGACAAAATTATATTCATACCAACAAAATGTTTATGCGTTAGGTACTTTTGCTGTTATTTGTATGATGACTGGCAAAATTGTCTTAGCTCATAGTACTTTTCTTGCATCGAATCCCAATAATTCCACTGCTTTACATATGGATTACAAAGTATCTGCAAGCCAAGAAGTAAAGATATATTCACCTACGGAAGTTGCTGTTGCCGTAACATTCATGGTTTCGATTATGCAGGTAATGTTAAAACGATATTACTAATTCATGAAGGTTAAAGTGTTACATTTTTTGAAGCATAATATATCATGTATCTGAAAATAAAAACAACTAAGGCATATTCACGTTCACTACCTCAATTCACTTTGTACAATACGTTATTTGTGCGAGGTAAAATTTTTTGATCCTAATTTCGAAAATACTGATTTTGAAATATTATATCGTTACTTCAGCGCAGAAAAATAGCTTTAAATAAATACATACTCCTCAATTGAACTCAAAATTTTTTTTCAGATTTTTCAGTATTCTTCTCATTTTATAGAATTTTTCGAAATTCCAAAATTTTGATTTTGCACTAAGATACAGTTTTAGCACCAGGGCCGCGTACACTTCTTTAGAACATCAATGCTTACGGCCACTACCATGGGAGAGGTGATCAAACACGCCGATCGCTCTGCATGAACAGTTAAGCACGAATTTTTTTCATTTTTCGTTATTGCCGAAATGTAAGTCATAAAAATACTGTTTGAGAGTGACCTATTGGTTCGATGATCTATTCATCCGAGATAGTGACCATAACCAATGATGTTCTGAAGAAGTTTACACGACCCTAGTGCTAAAGCTCAATCGGTACTCTCTGAAAGTTACGACAGACAACCAAAAACACTACTCACCAGAAACGGCAAAAAAAGAAAAAATTTAACACGTAAAGTATAGGAAAAAAGCTCACGAAAACAGCTGTATCTTAGTGCCAAATCAAAATTTTGAAATTTCAAAAAAAATAAATCTTACTCAAAGAAAAAACAAATTTTGAGTTTCAAGTGTATGTGTCCCCTTAAGGGCAAACAGAAGGCGTAAAATCGAAAAAATTATTGTATTTTTGAGTAGATTTTTTTCTCCTCTCTCCATAATATTTTTTAAAATTCCAAATTTATTTATTTTTTACTGAGATACAGCAATTTCCGTGAGCGTTTTTCATATACTTTGCGTGTTAAATTTGCTTCCTCCATAGAAGAAGCTGTGAGACGGGTTTGATTGTGAGTTTTTGAACCAGACTTCGTAAGACAATTTGGTTTAATGTGATGTTCGGGATTAGCCGGTGTGTCCATCGGCCCTTTGAGGCCCGGTCCCACCGGTCCTGCCACCTGTTCAGCGTCTCTCTTCTTTCTTCCTCCTTGACATCCTCGGGGCGGTGCTGGTATATACGCGCTCGCTCATCCGCTAGTAGCGCCAGCGTGGGTACGCCGGATATCACGTACGTCGCGTCGTGTGGTGTGTGTGTGTGTGTGTGTATGTGTGTGTGTGTATATGCGTCTGGTGTTCTGAAACCAGTGTAACTTTTGAACGGAGACACACAGCGAGAAGTGGTTTGGCTTGTTTTGAAGGATTTGTATGTCGCATGAAGCCCCAAAAACTTATTTTATGATCTACCAAGTAGTTAAAAAGTTATGCTGTTTTGTATCGTTTTGTAAATTGGGTTTTTTGGAAAAAAATTTTTTTTTCGTTTTTTCATGTAAAAATGAAGGAATCATTATTTTTATATTTTTCGATCGGTATAGTGCAAGCGGAGCAGCCAATATTTAATATAAGACCAAAATAGTAGAGATTCACGAAATATAAAAAAATTTAGAACTCAAAACGGAAATTTGTATTTTTTCTCCTCAGTAGAGCAAAAGCTGCCATCCAAAACTATTAAAACTTTTGAAAGTAGACAGGTAACATGAACTTGAACAAAAAAAACTTATATAAAGGAATCTTTTATATACTTCTAAACATCTATAGTTTTTTATAGTTCAGTATGCAAAAATAAAATACGAATTTTTCCTTCAATAATCAAACAGTTTCATTAATATCATTCTCTATGGGGAAGCTCTTTGCCAATAAATTGGCAGCTGTTTTTTTTGGTGGCTCGACCACCTCAGGAATTGCATGCTCTATTTGTTCATCGATTTTATTTGCCTCAAACGTTATTGGTTCTGACTCGAAGATTAACTGTTCTATTATTTTCTTTGTTTGTGTATCATTCTCTTGGTCTCGAACTCGATCTTGATACACAACTTTCTCATTGAACTGTACGTATCTCTAGGTAATAAACCTATTAGTTTTTGGATGCCACATAAGATAGCCTGTAGGTGTATGTCCTACTAAGTATGCAACGATTGCTTTCTTCAAAAATTTATTCTCTGCTACTGGTATCTTTATGTAGCTCAAACATCCAAATCGTTTGAGTTCTGAGATGTGACTCTTTTTGTTCTTGTTTATAACGCGATAGTGGGGTTTTATAGGATAGTCCCTTATGCGGCGTCCTATTATAGACATAGGGTGGACCGTTTTTAGGCTTTTTTCTAGAATTAATTTGTAATAGTGATTTTCTATTAGTTTTATGTATGAGGTGAAAGCTCCTTCAAGGCAATCGCGCACAAATGATTCTTTCTGTCTCCTCAACGTCCATTCATATTTTTTTCGCTGTTTGTTGCTTTAATTCGCTTTTTTTTACTCACCACGCGCCAAAAAGGGAAAAATGATGTTTTGCGATTCTAAATTCCGTGATTCATCAACTTATAGGCTAATAAACATGTTTCAAAAAGTACTCCTTTTAACGAGTAATTTAAAAAAAATAAAGTTCTCTGCGATTATTTTAGCGTCTTGTAGGTCGTTTTGAAATTACCATTGAATGGATACGTAAGACGCCTCACATCGCGTCGACTTCAGCAAATCGCGTTGATTTCAGCTAACGCGACACGCTTACCGTATCTTCAAAAAGACCTGCAGGACGCTAAAATAATCGCAGAGAACTCTATTTATTTTTAAATTACTCGTTAAAAGAAGTACTTTTTTACGATGCACTTTGCATTGAGATTACACAATAAATAAACTCCAGGTACACGTTGAAACGATCTATTTTTTAAAGAAATTCATAAAAAGCCGATTTTCTTGGAGCGCGCGAAAATTTTTCCTGCTTTAGAAATCACCTAAGTGGACATTTTTCTTGTTAGTAATGTAACGGGTGGGTTAGTAACATTAATAAAACGGCTGCCAATTTATTAGCAAATAGCTTCCTCTAAAAAAATGATATTAATGAAGGGGTCTGATTGTTGAAAGACAAATTTGTATTTTATTTTTGTGTACAGAACTATAAATAAACTTAGAGAGTTTTATAATTTTGTAAAAGATTCCCATTTAAACTCCTTGCCTACCTTCCCGCTACTTGTCTCAGTTCAAAAGTTACCCTGGTTCCAGACTGCCGCTTTTGCTGTATAAAGGAGCAAAATTACAACTTGTCATTTTGAGTTCTAAATTTTTTTTATATTCCGTGAATCTCTACGTTTTTGGTCTTAAATTAAAGCTTGGCTGCTCCGCTTACACTATACCGAACAAAAAAATAATAATAATTCCTTCATTTATACATGAAAATATCGAAAAAAAATGTTTTTTTGTCCAAAAACCCAATTTACAACAGATGCAATAAAGCAAACTTTTCAACTACTCGGTGGATCCTACAAAAAGTTTTTGACGCTTCATGCGACACACAAATCCTTCAAATATCATATGCGAAATACTTCTTGCCTGCTATACAAGGTGCCGTAGGGCGTGGGTTCGATCCCCACTGGGCGAATTTTCGATGGCGTTTTTTCGCCTGATGTGGTCGAGCCCGTGCCCGCGGTGGAACGGGTACCACTCAAAAAGAAGACCCGGGCTATGTCATCAGCCTCCAAAGCAGTAAAAAACTCCGATCACTGTGCGAGCTGAAAACGAAGATATCCATTAGTAGGAGCCCGAGGCGAGGACTCACAAGGCTGGCGATAGACGGGGAGCACAACACTCCCATGATGAAGTCAGAAGCAAGAACCACCCTCACAAGATGGCGCTGGATGCAGGCACCCCGTTCGTGGACGCATGGACGCAAGGCCCATTGGTGTGACGCATGATGACGCCTGAAGCGAGAACCACACTCACAAGATGAAGCGGCCCCGGCAACATGGTCACTTGCCGGGCGACAACAGAAGCGAGAACCACACTCACATGATGGCACTGGGCAGCGAGTTCTAATACTTAACACGGGAGGAGACGCCAGCAATGTGTGACCACGCAAAAAGACGACTCCGAAAAAGGAGATACGACAATCGAGAAATGGCATCGCGCAGGATCGGAGGTTCACGAAGTAGAAAAAAAGATAAGTCCCTGAACCCCTAATCGTCGCATATCACTATACGACGGATGGGGGATGTATGGAAACGACTAAAGGCGAAGTAGCAGAAATGCTCATAACCCCGGCTTACCTAAGCAATGCCTAGCGGCGGTTACCGGTGAGTGTCCGAATGGGGTGGAGTAAAAAAAAAAAAAAAACACACACACACACGGATTCGCGCCTGGACTGGAAAGCAAGTAGTACGTGTGTTGTCGTGCTCCTGTTTTATTAATTCCTAGTGCGGTCATACGTAGTGCCGAAGTGTCTGTGTGAGCGCCAAGTGTGCAGCTTGACGCGCGTCGGTATGTGTGTGCAGTTCCGTAGCTGTGCGTGTACAGCTGTGGTGGTGTTTTTTACTCTGCACTGTGTTTTCCCGCGTACTGAGCTGTCGGTGAGAGCTCCGCGCGTTTGTGTGAGTGCTTGCCTCGCGCCTGGTGCGAACGCCGAAGGCGCGACTCGCGGCATGACAACGGCCATGAACGACGGGCTGCGGAGCCCGCAGGGGCAGACGTCGGTCGAGAAGTCCGGCGTGCCGGGCCTGACGGAGCGTGTCCCGCTCCCATCGCCGCGGACGCCTCCTTCCACAATAGTGAAGGCGATCTCAGGGAAGATCATTCGCTCCCTTGCATTGCAAAGAGAAGGATTTCAAGCTCCCGTCACTCGCGGAATTCGCAACCGGGACTATGGAGGACAAGCTGGAACGGATGGACGGCCTTATACGGGGTCTTGGCCAGTTCCTGCAAGGCAAGACCACCTTCACAAGGAGGTGTTCAGCTACCAGCTGAGCCTTGGTATGGCCCTCTCAGCGCTGGAGAAGTCATTGCCAGTGCCGCCTTGCCCTCCCGCAGCAGATAAGGCGGTCTGCACTTCGCCTCTGTTCGCGGGCAGTGCGATGAGCAAGCGGCCTGCGAATCGTCCCCGGAAATGCGCGTACCTTCAAAGCGTAGCGCGGGTATCGGGTCCCACACAGCTGGACGAGAACAACAACGTCGCCGAGGACTGCGACAACTACGTCCTTGTGGACCACCAACGACGTCGCCGGCGCAAGCCGCAGCCCCAGTTGCCACCCAATGCTGAGCGTGACTCTGCCCGCCGGTCTCTGCAGCCGCGTCCACCGCACCGCCGAGTTCACCACCGACCAGACGCAATCATAATCAAGGCAAATGATGCGTCTACTTACGCTGAGATCTTGATGAAACTCAAAAGAGAACCAGCGTTGCAGCAGACAGTCGGCAGCAGCGTAAATAACATCAGACGCAGCGCCGCTGGTGCCCTAGTGCTGCAACTGAAGAAAGGCGTAGAGAACGCCTCCGCCCTCGGTGAAGAGCTTGGCAGGGTGCTCGGCAACGCGGCTACAGCCAGCGCCTTGCTGCGCACGTCCATGATCGAGATCAAGGACCTGGACGAGTGCGTCACCAAGGAGGAGGTCACCATGGCACTGGACGCTCTGCTGGGCGTTCAGGTGTCTAAACGCGACCCTGTGAAGTCTCTGCGGAAGGCATACGCAGGAACACAGGTGGCTGTAGTCGCACTACCGGATGACCTAGCAGCCACAGCGCTGAGGCTCGGACACATTCGGATCGGTGAATTGTCGCATCCGTGCTCGCGAGGAGGCTGCGCGCTGCTACCGCTGCTGGAGCCCTGGCCACATGGCCGCTCGCTGCAAGGGTCCCGACCGCACGGAGCTCTGCCATCGATGCGGCCAAAAGGGCCATCAGGCAAAGGACTGCAGAGGCCAACCATCATGCGTTCTCTGCCAGGAACGAGGAGCTGACGACCATCGTCACGCGTCCACAAGCTCGAGCTGCCCTCTGGCCCGGAAGATCACTCAGGACCGCCGATGATGAGAATCCTCCAGCTCAACCTCAATCACTGCGAGGCTGCCTAGGACCTGCTTTGCGATACCATCAGCAAGCTTCGCATCGATGTGGCCATCTTGTGTGAGCAATACAAGAACCTTGCTCCATCCAATACATGGCTCGCCGATGCCGACGGCCAAGCAGCTATCTGGGTGCATGGAGGAATTCTGGTGCAGGAGCGTCCAGCGCGAGTACATCCTTACTTCGCGTGGGCCCGAATCGGCGGAATTTTCTTTTTCAGTGTCTACGCTCCACCAAGACTCTCTGAGATGAAATTTTCCGCCCTCCTTGCCAACATCACCGAGGAGGCCGGCGACAGAAGGCCCCTTGTTATTGCAGGGGACTTCAACCCGGGCGTCCATCCTGCTCGACTCACTCGGTCTCCTCGATGCGGTGCTGCTTAAAACCGGTGATGTGCCAACTTTCAACGGCAGGCCAGCTCGATCGTCGACCTGACGTTCGCTTGCGAGACTCTTGCGCCCCGCGTAAAATCATGGACGGTGAGCGGGCGGTACACGCCAGCGAACATCAGGCCATCGTCTTCGAGATCGAGGGCACCGGGACTTCCACCAGGCCCTCGACGCGCCAGAGCTGCAGATGGAACTCCCGTACACTCGATGCGGACCGTTTCTCTGTCACCGTGTCCAGCGCATCGGTTGCTTCCGGGACCGCAGAGGATATGGCGTCGAGCCTCATGTCCGTCATCACCGGCGCATGTGATGCCTCGATGTCCAAGGCAAATCCTCGCCGCCGTCGTGAACCGTGTACTGGTGGACGGCAGAGATCGCTGACCTCCGGCGCTCTTGCATGCGGGCTCGCAGACTCTTCCAAAGATCGCGTGGCCGGCATGACGAAGAAACCCACAGCGCGAACTACGCCTCCGCAAGGCGTTTTCTGCGCATGGCGATCAAGACCAGCAAGCGTCGATGCTGGAGGCAGCTTTGCGACAAGGTCAACAGCGATGTCTGGGGCAAACCGTACAAGATTGCCATGTCGCGCCTGCGATGCCCGCAGGCCAGGCAGCCCAGCTCCCCTCTCCTGGTGCGCGGCGCGGTGGCGGCTCTGTTTCCGCGGGTGCCGAGCGGGCCCGCCTGCAGCTGCCGCGTCGGGCGGAGGAGCCTATACCGTCCGTCACCTAGGAGGAACTCAAAGGAGCTCAGTCGAGGATCAAGGAGCGCTCCGCGCCCGGTCCGGATGGCATACCCAACTCAGCGCTCAAGATCGCTATTACCGCACGACCTGACATCTTCCTGCGGGTGTACACGACGTGTCTGGAGACCGGCGTATTTCCATCTGGCTGGAAGCGCCAGAGGCTTGTCCTGATCCCAAAGCCAGGTAAACCCCCCGATGAGCCGTCCTCGTATCGTCCGCTGTGTATGCTGACACGGCGGGCAAGATTTGGAGAAAATCATATGCGACCGGCTGGAAGCCTTCACAGAGAGACCTGGAGGCCTCTCGGAGCGACAGTATGGCTTCCGGAAGGGGCGATCAACAATACATGCCATCGTAGACGTCGTTTCCACCACCCGGGATGCAGTAGCGGGCAGGAGGTGGCTCCGTGGTACCAAAAGTACTGCGCCGTGGTGACTCTCGACGTGAGGAACGCGTTCATTCGACCGGTGGGACAACATCTCGCCGCTTTACGCGTTTGCCGTGCCCGATTACTTGCTGAGAATAATTGCCAGCTATTTCTCAGCAAGAGTGCTCGACTTTACCACGGATGATGGTCCAGAGTCCTACGAAGTAACTGCAGGTGTTCCACAAGGGTCAGTTCTGGGCCCGATCCTGTGGAATGTCATGTATGACGCCATCTTGCGCCTTAACTTCGATGGCGATGTCGTATCGTTGGCTTCGCGGACGACATCGCCGTGGTGGCTGTCGCCAAGCACTATGGCAGATCGAACACGATCTGAACGCTGCGATACTACAGGTGCGAGGCGCGCTCCAGGCTCTCAGCTTAAACGGCTGACCACAAACGGAGGCACTGCTCATCACAAGCAGGAAAAAGAGGAAACCATCACCATCACGGTAGGCGACCACAGCATACGCTCGTCCCCCTCCATCCGCTACCTGGGCCTGCACATCGACGCCAAGCTGAAGTTCGACCACCACCTCCGAACAGTCAGCGCGAAGGCAGCCGGTGTGATTGGTGCCCTTACGAAGATCATGCCCAACTCTGGCGGGCCCAGAAGCAGCCGACGCAAGCTGTATGCTCACGTCGTCGACTCCATACTCCTGTATGGAGCCCCCGTCTGGAGCACAGCCAAAAAGCGAGCCTACATTCGACAGGCGGAGTCAGCCCACCGACGAGCCTGCCTGCGTGTGATCGGAGGCCGGCCGCATGTCTCTTACGAGGCCACATATGTCCTTGCCGGCATACCTCCTGGCCCTTCTTGCGGACGAGCGAGCGCGACTCTACGGCCGCCGCCGAGAGGACGCAGAGGACGAAGAACGCTTGGCAACGCTAAGCAAGTGGCAGGAAGCATGGGACCGGTCGACGAAGGCCCGATGGACGCACCGACTGATCCCAAGTATCAGAGTGTGGATCGAGAGGAGGCACGGAGAGCTGAACTACCACCTCACGCAGCTCTTGACCGGGCATGGCTTCTTTAAACACCATAGCCGACGCTACGACCACAATCAAAGCGCACAATGCCCGGTCTGCCCCTCATCTATCGAGAACGCGGAGCACGTATTCTACCACTGCCCGAGGTTCAGCGAAGAGAGAGAGAGCGTTTACAGGCTCTTCTCCACGAGGTTATGACGCCGGAAAACACTACCAGGCTCATGCTTGAGAGCGAGCCGAACTGCTCGCGGTTGCTTCCTTTGCCCACTCAGTGAACAAGACTGAGGGATGAAGAGTGGACTGAAGGGATGACCGGACGATGCGGCTAGAAGAAGACGCCACCCCATCCAAGCCCTCATGAAGTGCATAATGCCAATCCCTCCACCCCCGTGAAGTAATGCTTAACGGCGGTTTCCGTGGGGATGGAACAAAGGGAAATTGTTGTGGATGTATCTACATAACCTACGTAAATTCTAACCCAATATGTTACATTTGCTACATAATGTAAACTTCTCTTTTCTCTTTTTACTGAATAAAATATATATTAATACATCAAAAAAAAAAAAAAAAACACACACACACATTTATACAGACATTTGGTTAGAATTCAATGAAGATTCCAAATATGTGTCCAAAATTGTCCTATCACTTCTATATCAAAACTTGGTTTTGACGCCCATCACAAAGCTTCCTCTATGAGGAAACAATAATTACACATCTTATCTGGCTGGAGAGAATAGTAGGATTGATAAATGAAATGTGTGAACCCTACTTATTGGGTACATTGAGGGATAATTTATTTCATTCTAATCGGCTTACAAAACTCGCAGTTTTATGCTGAATCTCAAATATAATTAAATTAACATACAATTGTTATTTATTTTGATGACTCGCTATGGTGTCTCGTTCTGCGTCAGATGTATTTGTTCGCTCTCCGTGCTCGTCCTCTTCAGCGGTGATGAGGATGCTTTACCTCGATTTCTCGTATACACTCGATACAGTTAATTCGCACTCACTCGATGCACTTCGTTACACACTCTCGGTGATATCACTTTATAATCAAATCAAATCAATCAAACACACTCAACGTATTTTTGAACGGAGAACAAAGACTTATAAAATTATTAGACGCTACCGCGCTGCCAAGTGACATAGACTCCGCGCACCACAAAAGTTAGAATGAGAATCGCCTTTTGGGCCCTCCATATATAAACTAAAATCATCGCAGACATTGTGACGAAGCACACGCCCGTGAACCCAAACGTCGCGACTGACCGAAGGCGGCCTGTATACCGGCGAGACGCGAGGAGATTTTTTTGCCGCGAGAATGCACGGATGAATGAGATTGCGCGTTTTCCTCGTAGAATAGGTTTCAGGCCAAGAAGAAGACGAGTTGAGCAGATGGAGAATTCACTACCGAGACCAACAAGAACGAACCGCTTCTCGAAATTGGATAAGCCTAGGCTGAGCAAAGCCTGCAGGCCGCGCAAAAATAGCAGAGCGTCACGAACCGACTGCGCAATCATTGCGCCGCCGAGAGAGACACGGCACCGGGAGATTACCTCGAGCGAAGGCCGAGTGTGCACGTGCGGCAAGAAAAGGCAAGTGAAGTGCAACGAGTTATTTGTTGTTGTTATTGTTTCTGCGTGTCAACCGGATCGTTCGCGAACGTGTAAGTCCTCAGCGAGGAGAATTTGTCGACGAGGAAAATATCGAGCACAGTGTGAGTGCAGTGTGACACGAACAGATCGTGCGAGTGCCAGAGCCGAGGCCAAAAAGTGAGGCTAGTTTTCTGCCTAGAGAGACGTGTCGCCGATCTGAACTCGATAGCCACCTAGGCCAAACAGTGAAACTCTGCCTCTGGTGTTTGTAGCCGACGAAGCCTACGGTCGCCAAGCCATCCAGGACATCGACGACCAGAAGAGCCGGTGAAGAGGTTAGCCTTTAAGATATTTAGGCGGCGGTCACGTGGCCGTGTGTCATCGTGCTCGCGCGTGTATAGTGTGTGTGAGTGTGTGTGAGTATCGTCGCAGCGGCGGCGAGCTCATGTGTGTGTGTGTGTGTGTGTGTTTTTTTTTTTTTTTTTTTCTACTCCCCATTTGTGGTACCTCACCGGGACCATCGTTAGACATTACTCGGTGAGGACCGGGGCAGGGCATTTCTGCCACGGCGGTGGTTGGTTGTTTTCCATACATCCCCCATCCATCGCATAGTGAATGCGACGATTAGGGGTTCAGGACCCATCGTTATTGTGTGCGTTAGCACTTATTTCATCTTTTTGGGTCCACCCCCGCTCGCTGTGCAACGATTGGGGTTTTCCACGCTTCGGAGGGCGGACTAGCCAGCCATGGGGCCTATATTTTAGGTGGAATCCGAACCACCCAGGCCCGAGATCAATCTCATCGAGAGAGAAAAGTCACAAGTGACAGTTTTCTCCGACGAGGCTTGAACCCAGGCCCTAACGACACTCAGATTCAGTAAAAAAAGGCGCGATGCCTTTTACTCACTGAGCCATCGAGGCGTATGCCCTGTGTATGTGTGTGTGTGTGTGTGGTGTGTGTGTGTGTGTGTGTTTTTTTTTTTTTGTGGACGTGGGCAGAGTGAACTCTGCAGCCAGTGGCCCTTCGAAACGAGTACCCCACCGGGAACCGTCGTTAAACATTACTTCGTGGGGACTCTATAGAGCTTCTCTGCTACATCTGTGTCTTTTCCGTACATCCCCCGTCCACCTACGGTGATTAGGGGTCGGGAACCAGAAGCATCGTCTTCTTCGTACAGCATCGTCCGGGTTGCTTTTACGCCTCTTGTGCTCTTGTGCCTCTTGCTTCAGTCTGGAGCCGACTGATTGCGCGAAAGACGCTCCGCCATCCCAATTTCCTGCGGTCTCGAGCATGAGCCTGACGATGTTTTCAGGCTCGATTCTTCTTGGAGAACTTGTTGGAGTCTCTCCCTCTCTTCGTGGAATCGCGGGCAGCGAAAGAACACATGCTCCGCATCTTCTACTGTGACTGGGCA